>CAVLGL010000093.1:49691441-50291441 GCA_963668995.1 Parnassius mnemosyne | reverse complement strand
TCGAAAATATTTATTTTTACTTTCATGCCCAAGACTACCTTGTTTTATTTTATTACGGTCAAATAATATTTATAAGGTTATAAAGCAAGTATTTTTGTAAATGTTTTGTATGTAAATGTAAATGTTTTCATTATTTTGTTATTCTATTGTTTACAGTTATTATCACGTCTTAGACTTATACCAAGAATTACATTACAAATTCTTGATGGGATGCGATGTAACGCGCATACATTATTTTCATCAAGAACTATAATATATATATATTTGTATTTTTTTACTAGTAGAGTTTTAACAAAATCTTAAAAAAGTTCAATGAATTAAAAAAATGCCAATAATTATATAATTTCAAGTCAGTGTTTTACATTTAAAGATCAGTTATAAAAAGCCAATGTTATTATTTTCATTTTGATTAATTTAATTCGAGACTAAAATAAATGTGAAAGGGCTTTTATCTGCAATAATAATTTTCATCAAAAATAACATAGACTTATAAAAGTCATATACACGGTCAATCATACTAAAGATTATCAATTGTACTACAAAATATTTAAAAGACTATTTCCAGTATAATGACCCGAATATCATCATTAATGTTTGACTGGCACACTTAAAAGTTTTATCACATGGCTAAATGATTGACTTTTATATTATGATAAGGTCATGCTTTTCTATAAAAAGTTGCAAGAAATTTTAATTCTCGGCCCTATTGGTTTGTTTTACTTTTTACTTAATTAGTAAAAAACAAAATGGACTGATCTAAAAGTTTACTTTCTTGTGTAAAAAGTGCTATTTAGAATTTTATGCAAATGATAATTAAAGTTTCTATGTAAATAAGTGTAACATAGTGGAAATTATATTCAATGGTATTCCATCCGTATTTGCAAAGCCAGCATCATTTTCTGTACAGAAACCGGCAGTGTTGCTCAAGGCACTATAAACAAAGCAGCTGATAAAATGTTACACTCATAACTGTTAACAAAAACTGTTTTCCCAAATGGTCTTATAGATAATAATAACTACTCCACCGTGTTAGGTGCAGGAGCTATTATTAGAAGGAGAAGAGGTAAAATTTTGTTTTAGAAATACGCAATCAATATTGTTTTGTCTGCAATTGAGCATAAAATAAAAAATAACTTCATCCAAAGAGCATAACTGGCATTATACTCAGGCCCATCAATTGGTATGGAAAAAAATAATTTTACCAGGTTTCAAAATATCAATCGAAATTGAAAAAACATAAATATTAAAATCAAAAAATGTATATATGTATGTCTATACATACATATAATGATTTATGGCCGCTTAGTAACTGACGGTGACTCACTATAACATCCTACAGTCACGCCGAAACTAAGAGGAGAGAATCACTGTAGAAAAGGTAATAATTTATTGCGGAAATTTTGTGATAAAATTTAAAAAAATATAAACTTATCCAAGTTAATCTAACTTAGTCTAATTTATCCTTATGCGTACAAAAAATAACAAATAATGAAATAGTGAGATGGCGTCAGTTTTTAAGAAGATATAACAAAAATAAATAAAAAAATAAATTTCAATAAAGTTCAGTATTTAATTGATTATATACTGCTGACACTTAATCACGCTTTTCGAAACCACGCTAGTTGTAAACAATACTTGTGTGAAAAGACAAAATCTTCTTTTCAAATTTCCGCCGAGTTGTAAGTAGAAGGCCAAATAGGTTTCAATTTTAATTAAATATATTTTATATGAAGTGATCTTGACTACGTTTCATCAATTAACCATCGGTAAAAATTAAAACAGGAATTTTACGATTGTGTTTACAATAAACATTATTAGTTGAACCTTGCAGCTTGTTCATTATTTTTATTATAAATACCTATAAATGTATATATTATTAATAAATAGTTCCCAATATATATTGGATTATTTTTTATTTTGCCCTATCTGCAATGTTCTACGCTCTATAGAAAATGTGGCGTATGACATGACTGACAATCTTTCGAACGTTTTATCTAGGTACAAAGATGTTTTACGTTTTCGTCGCCTCCACATGATATTTTTGTCAGCATAAGGTACCCTTGTATATCTGAAACGAATATAAATATTGCTACAAAGTAAAGTAATAGGCTATACAAGTCCCTCTACTGGGCACAGGACTCTTTTTTTATTTCTGAGAGGGAGGTATTAGGGCAAGGAAATGCCCGCCGTGCTTCCCCAATGCGTGTTGACGAAAATTGCAATTACAAATTTCATTCGTGCTGTCGGGGATCAAACCCGGGAAAATTTACAGCGAACGCTTTGACGACATATTTTTAATACGACACAAATAAATACGATTTAATATATATAATAAAAATTCTTACGTACTTGAAACTTGAACACTTGATAGCTCGTGATGCCTACCGGACAAAGCTACAGCACCACACCGTGCAATGTAATTGAAGATGCGTAACCGCGACATAATTCTCAGTGATGCGCAAGCATAACAGGCAGTATGTCACTTATATAATTGTCATCTCTGCATTCTATTAATCTTTGCACTTTTATAAGTAATACAGAACGTAGTTGCTAGACGGTGTTGACATCGGCTAAAATCTCTGCGATCGCCGTTTCGTCAAGGTCATTCAGGCTAGTTAAAGCCTTAAGCAACAAAATTAAAACTGCATCCGACAAAATTAAAATGAGCTGGAGAATAATAAATAGTGAAACGGGCAAGGTCAAACCGCGCAACTCGGATTTTCAATTGAATATTAACAATAATTTAACGCGATCTGATCAAGAAGTTGCTATGGCTTTTGAGAAACATTTTACTGATGTTCCTTTTGTGACAACAAAATCATTAAATTCTTCTCCTACTGTCGCCGAATCATTGCTCAAACAAAATGTAAAGGCTTGTTCAAATACTTTTAAATTCCATAGGGTACTGCCAAAAGATATCGTTAAATATTTTAAAACTATTGATGTTAAGAAAACGGCAGACTTATGGGGGATTTCCGTTAAAGTTATTTTATCTATAATAGATACATTAGCACCTTATCTAACCACTATATTTAATATAAGCGTCGAATCTGGTGTGTTTCCTGATTTAATGAAACATAGTAAAGTCATACCTATATTTAAATCTGGTAGTACATTAGACCCCGCCAATTTTAGACCAATTTCTGTACTACCAACATTAAGTAAAATTTTTGAAAAAATTATTTTAGATCAGATGTTAAGTTTCTTTAACATTAATAAATTGCTACATAAAAATCAATTCGGTTTTACAAGGGGTCGCTCGACAACTGACGCTGGAGTTGAGCTTATTAAACATATTTTTTGTGCATGGGAGAATTCAAAGGATGCTTTGGGTACATTTTGTGACCTTTCCAAGGCCATCGACTGTGTTCACCATGAGACATTAATCAGGAAGCTACAGTACTATGGTGTCAAGAACACAGCGCTTAAACTTATTATTTCTTATTTAAGTAATAGAAAACAGAAGGTTATTATCAAAGGTAAAAGTTCTTCCGGGTCACCTGTACTAATGGGTGTTCCTCAGGGCTCGATTCTCGGCCCATTCCTGTTTCTGGTGTATATTAATGACTTACCTCACCTTGTAGGGGATAGTCATGATATAGTATTATTTGCTGATGATACTTCCTTGATTTTTAAACTTGAACGTCAATCATTTAAATGTGACGAAGTGAATAATGCTATATCAAAATTAGTGCATTGGTTTAACGTTAATAATCTACATTTGAACAGAAATAAAACTAATTGTGTTAAATTTACAACAACGAATGTTAAAAATCTGAATACCAATGTGTTTTAAATAGGGAGGAATTGAGCCCTGTTGTATCCACTGTTTTTCTTGGCATCACTCTTGACGCAAAGCTCCAGTGGGGCCCCCATATATCCAAATTAGCAAGCAGACTAAGTTCTGCAGCCTATGCTGTAAAAAAGATTAGAGGTCTCACTAGTGTCGAGACAGCTAGATTAGTTTATTTTAGTTATTTTCATAGCATAATGTCTTATGGGATTTTGCTATGGGGAAATGCGGCTGATTCAGAAACTATTTTTGTTTTACAGAAGAGGGCCATTAGAGCTATTTACAATCTAAAACCGAGAGAGTCTGTTAGAGATAAATTTAAAGAAATTAATATATTAACTTTGGCCTCTCAGTATGTTTACGAAAATTTAATGTATGTTCACAAAAACAAAGATAGTTTTAGTAAAAGAAGTGATATACATTCTGTAAATACTAGGAACAAACACAAGCTAGTGATACCAGTTTCTCGACTCCACAGAGTCAGTAATTCATTCTTGGGGCAATGTATACGCTATTACAACAAGGTCCCGGAAAGTGTACAGGTTCTCTCTATTACCAAGTTTAAATGTTTTATTAAGCTGAAACTGTATAAAAAGGGTTATTATAGTATAAATGAATACATGGTTGATAATAACCCCTGGGAATGAGGTGATCGCTTCCAAGCAGTTTCTAAAATAAATTTTGTAAATAGTTCGTAATCATTTATATTGTAAAATTTATTTTAAAAAAAATGTCCCGCTGGGTTTCTTGCTGGTTCTTCCCAGGACAGAGGGTTTTTTTCGAACCAGTGGTAAAGTAAAAATTGACTTTCAATAAGCATTACACATGTAATGTATATTGAATAAAAAATATTCTATTCTATTCTATTCTATTCTATTAATAAGTTCAACAATTATGTATCTTTCTGACAATGTGCTTTTTATATCATTTACTTTACTTTACTTACTTATCTTCACGCACAATCCCTGACGGGGTAGCCAGAGAGAACAGATCGCCAAGTGTCACGATCCTTACAAACCTCTTTCGCTTCTTTCAGATTCATTATCTTCTTCATGCATGCACGTCTAGGTATCCGAGTACTCTTGACCCTATCATTTATTATATCATTATTATATCATTTATATGTTCAATATGATTATTAGATACGATTTTTTGCGACAAAACATTGGAATCTTGATCTTTTAGGCGCTAGTAGAACATACCTACGCGCTTTGCACTTAAGGCATGCAAAATTGGGAACCGTGCCAATCTGCCTGCCAATCATGATAAAAATGGCAAAGTCCCCTCTTTGAATCAATTACGGGGGAGGTCTCTGTTTATAGCAGTGGACTTTTGATTGGTTGTATAGAATTAATGTATAAACAAAACGGGCCTACACTTTAAAATGCTTCGGTAAATACAAAATTCCTCCAAGACTTCATAAACTATTAGAAATAACTTAGCTGAAATGTTTGGCTTTATTTAAACTTTTCAAGTCGATACACAAAAATAAGTTCAGTCTCACCGAAAGTTCACTGGCGTTCTTACAACTGCCATCCGTTGCGAAAACTTTGTTTTTGTGACGGAAGCAACTGCTTTACTGTAAAATTTGAAACAAAACAAAAATCTTTTAACTTAGCTGCCTTTTTGGCCAACTATGGGAGACTGTCATAAAATTATTGGAATTTCATATGTAATCTTAAAATTATTGTGTATGTTATTTTAAAAACTTTGCTGTGTCAAATTCTAGGTGGGTTTAAGCCATTTTTTAAATTCCTCCTAGTATTTATAACATAAAAGGTTCCCCTATGTTGTTACACTAGGGACAATTGGCAATCATGTATAATTCATGTTTTAAGAAGGGTCTTATGAGCAGCGGTTGGCTAATATGGGTTAAGGATGAGAAGAACGAATATAAATGAAATCATTCAGCACGAGGGTTGCAACAATTTTTATTATTTTTTAAACGATTTCGCATATCTGGTCATATCGATATTTATAAATATATCTTCTGAACCGTAAGCTGAAATGCCGGCCATATAGCTCGAAGAAATGACAACAGACGGGGAAGAAAGGTTCTCGAGTGACAGCCTCTTACTGGAATTGGAGTGACAACCTGTCGAAATACGAAGGTAGTCGATGAATACAGGTTGTACTTTGTAGCAATTTATGTGGGAGACTATGTTCAGCGGTGGATTTCTGTTGTCACAATGTATAATGTAGTGTATGTGACCCTTCACTGCTGGTTGTATAAGGAAGCTTAAAGTCACTTCTCGAGCCATGGTGGGTGCTATGTTCTGAGTTTCTCAATTCACAATCTGTAGCAAGAATATTCGTAGTTCAGCTACTTTCGTCGGTTACGAATTATTATAATGAAGTAGAGTGGCATGTTCATATAATTCGAAGAACTGACAACCGACTATGTAGGAAAATTCTCAAGCAGCAGCTACGTAACTCCTGTACCCTTCTTTATTGGAAGGTGAATATAATTGGCAGAAATGACCACTTTTCGTCAGAAGATTGCAAGTCCGTTGCTGATTTTCTCTTCTAAGAGCTTCTTATTTTGCCTCGATTTTTGATAAATTTTCTAGTGCAGATACCGCTTTATTAAAACATTTATTATTAGTATTTTAGCAGGTACGAAGATTCCTTTTCATAACCAAAACATGCAGATTTCAGGTATTATTCACTGCTGCGCTCGTAGTTAATCAAAACTTAAATTTGGATTTAGTAATTTCATTGGTGCCGACGAGAGGTCGAACCCGAGCTGCTCACGTAAACTGAAATTTTAAGACGTGCACTTAATCCTTGAGCTACCACGACTCAGTGATATATTTATTCAATATTTATTATTCAATATTCAAAATCAATAAAAGCATCGCAATATATATAGCATTACACAACTTCTTTTGACAGTTTTGCGCACTCCGTTACTTTCGCTTATTTACTTCCTTACTCTCCATATAAATCAAAAAGGATTTTACAATAATCTCTGCGATAAATCAAACGAGTTCGGGATGGTTTTGTGTTTGCAACTTTGTCCAATATTTCGCCAACATTTCTTAGGAATTGAACTACGCCAAAACGGTACAGAAGAAAATGTTGTTTTGTTATTCCATTCGGATGGGACTTTTAATTAAATCTAATAATACCTTTAAACTAATGTTGGTAATGGAATTTATTCCTCATTTAATTGCTTCTTCATTTACTCGATTTTGAACATATTAGTTATTTTTATGTACAAAATGAATTCTTGCTATTTTAATTTTAAGCTGTCAAAGTGCTGCTGAACATAGGCCTCCCCCATAGATTGTCCCGTAATTTCAACGCTGGTGCTTTGGCATCCGCAAATTTTTGTTATTTAGGGTTTTTATCAACAAAAATCTACCGCCTCATCTCCTGTTTAATTGTGCTCTGTTGCTTCTTACGACACTCCGGCGTGATATACTTTTCTACCGACTTCAAAAAGGTACTCTATTCTACTGTATGTTTTTTTAAATATTTGTTACCTCATAACTTTTTACTAGGTGAACCGATCAAAGTCTGGCCAATAGCTTTTGAGTTATTCTTAATAATTTATATTGAAGTCGGTTCTACAAAAGTTTTCATTTTAAATTATTTTTATAATCATACTTGCGATTGTTACTTGAACGTAGTTACGCAAAATGTATCCAACATGTAATTGTGTTAAAACATGATTCATAATAATAGTGTGTCAAAGTAGTGATTGGAATCTAACTGCTATTACGTGATGCATGAAATGAATAAGCTTTTGTTAAGCTAAGTCAGTGCGCTTTAATGCGAAGATAGTAGATCTTCGGCTGTATCACAACTTATCATCAAGTGGGATAGTAGTCAAGCACTGACTTTCAGGAATTCTATAAAAAAAAGTAAAAAACAAACAACATAGATAAGAAGCAAAATTACAAACACACAAAACATGCCTTTCCATACATAGTTACTGGAACATCAAAAAGTGAAAATGAGCACTTTTGTGGAATTTATACTTAACGCGTAAACTCATGCACTTTATGACTGACTGTTATTTTATTTATAGTTCATAATGGAAACAAAATGAAATAGGCGCAAGCTTTTATATGTTTATTGAAAAAAAAAAGTCAAGTGTTGGAAGTAAAAGCAACAACTTCTTTCTTTTACATTTAACCAAACTGAGCCAAAGCAACGCGTGGCTAGGTACAGCTAGTATTGTACAAAAATATTTATTTTTAGAGTTCCCATACAATTAATCCGAATACTATGAAACTTTGTTGAGTTATAGAGTGCACGCCCGCGAATGTTTTTTGACAAAAAAAGCATTGCAACGCATGACGGCCACAGCACAGCTAGAATGGAATAATATCTTATTCTATAAAATTTAAAATGTGAAATTAAAGGTCTCCGTTTGAATGCTAATAAAACTAAGGTTCTGGTATTTGAAAGGGACGAAGAGAGAACGAAGTGTGAAATATGGGTAAATCAGGAATGTCTAGAACAGGTAAATGAAATTGTATACTTGGGGAGTGCTTTTAGCCGGGATGGAAGATGTGATTTAGATGTGGACAGGCGTGTCGCTGCCGGGAACAAAGTCAATGGTGCCCTGACTGCGTTAGTCAAAAGGCAAGGCGTAGCGAAGAGTGCACGCCTTGCAATACATAACGCAGTGTTGGTACCGACTTTGTTATATGGCAGCGAAACCTGGGTATGCCAGAAGAAGCATAAAAGTAAGTTGAATGCAGTGGAGATGCGATCTCTTCGTAAAATGTGCGGCGTTACCATGGCCGACCGAAAGCGAAACGAAGAGATTCGCAATATGGCAGGTTTGAAAGATGACCTTATCACAAAAATTGATAAGGGCGTGCTTCGGTGGTTTGGGCACGTTGAGCGAATGAGTGAAGACCGAATGGTGAAGAAAATATATAGCGCGAAAGTTAATATTAAAAGGTGTCGAGGTAGACCGAGACTAACTTTCGAAGACCATGTGAGCAAATTGCTCGAAGAGGGTAGGGTCAAGAGTACTCGGATACCTAGACGTGCATGCATGAAGAAGATAATGAATCTGAAAGAAACGAAAGAGGTTTGTAAGGATCGTGACACTTGGCGATCTGTTCTCTCTGGCTACCCCGTCAGGGATTGTGCGTGAAGTAAGTAAGTATAAAATTTAAGCTCTTATATTTTAAGTAATAGTTAAATTTTACTATTGTACGATACAATTTTAAATTAATTACGATACGAGTTTAAACCAAGCCCGGGTTTGATTTTAAAGTGTCCAAAATAATTATTTTGGCTTCCCCACTTCTGACACTTAACATTCACCTCCTGGTTTCTGTTGCGCACCCTTCTTATTTTAAGACTAAGTTGTAAATCAAAACTGGCTTTGTAATAATTTCTGCTATAAATCACGCAAGTTCCTGAAGCTCGGATACGTCGGTCCCGTGTTTGCAACTTAGTCAGCGACTGCGGAAACATTTCCTAGCGAACTCTCTAGCCTTGACTTATTTCATGTTATTTTGCACGAGCAGTACCCAGAACAACATAATTCGTTTTAAATGCGTTCGTATTGGCGGTATCGTGCAAATAAAATTTTAATAATTGTAATATTCATATCATGCCGTGGGTGTCGCAAGAGGCGACCAAGCGAAACAAAAAAAAAGAGATGGGCAGCAATACTTCTTGATAACTGCTCAAAGTAATAAAAAACTGTGGTTATCAACCAGCCTGTCCAGCGTGGCAACTATGGTAAATATGAGGCAATCTATTGGGGAAGCCTATGTTCATCAGTGAACTTTTGTTGGACTGTAATGGTGATCATGATGAAAATAACATAATTATATTATGTGTCTTCTCGAATTCTTTAGGGGTCGATAATGATAATTATGACTACATTGAACATTAGCGATATATAAGTGTGTGCAATTTTATTATAAATCTTAGTATTTTGCAAAACAAAATATTGTGTCAATGCTCATGCAACCATTAAATCTGTAACAATGCAATGCACGGACATAATATTTTGACACGCCAAGTGTCGTTATGTGCAGTATCCTTCACGTATAATTCTTTTGAAGATTACCTACGTAAGCCAAATTTAAAAACATATTATGTAGTCTCAAAAACGTTATTTTAATAGTTGTGGTGAATTTTTTTATTTAATGAGGGTACCAAACGAGCAAATAGTTCATCTGAAGGTACGTGAATTGTATGGCCCATAGACATATACATCTATTCTCGATTAAAAATCAAAATGCAGATGCGTTGTCACCACTGAGGTAAGATGGAATATCTCATTTCTATTAAAAAGGGCCTCTGGTTCTCTAGTATAGTATAGCAGAGAATTAGCATAGTTCCTAGAATCAGTATAGCAGTTTGCTATACTAATTCTATGTACGTAATGCAGCAGATGTTATTTCACGCTGATATTCTATGAGAGGCTGGTCCTTCGTCGGTTGAGCGAACTTATCCAATGAAATACAGCACCGTTATGCTGCTTTTTCACTGTGACGAGAACCAGATCCTTTTGGAGGCACAGCATCTTGTGGATTATGTGCACGCTTGTTATCCTTGCTTAAATAAAGAGAACGTTTTCCTAAGAGTGAAAAGTCAACGAAAAAATATTCAAATTTTCGCGGACTTCCACATTGAGGTGTATTGTATTTTGTTGGTAAGCCGCAAATTCTCCAAAAGTTGCGTTCGATCGTTTATCTTATTGCAAAAGAACTGTGAGTCCGTGACTAAAATAACTCAGTGACAACTTTCGTCGAGTTCTTTGTTGAATTTGAATCTAAATGTGAAAAATAAAACACGGAAGATAACAATAAATGCAATGACTTTGTTTAATATGGAGCCATTTAAAGCAACAAATCTATTGTCAGTTACCGTGTGTGTCGGAAGAGGCGACAGAGAGAGGCTGAACAAGGAAATGGGCTGCAGCATCTTCCTGATAACAGCAAAATAAAAAAGCTATGTAAAATATAAGACAATGTATGGGGAGGGAGTGGACTTTTTATAGGCTGTAATGGTAACTTGTAATATACAGACAATATATAAACACAGTTGTAATTATCTCAGGCTGTTTTTTGGAGTCTGGATACAAATTTTACAGGTCTCATCTTACATGAATATAATAATTAAAAAAAATAACATACACATTTATTAATTTGTACAAGTTGGGAGATACTTTTGTCACCTACTGTCTGCAGGCTTAAATTGCCGTCAACATAACCTAAAAACATCACAAAGTAAAGCATCATTATTTATATTATGGTTTTTTTTTTAATTTTATATGTTATCTAATGTATTCCATATTGCATTAAGTGTACCGTATTTCGTGCAAGGTAAAACAGAGGGTACCAGAGAGCGAGGAAGGTCGCACATGTGATGGACCGACCAAATTAAATCTGCTGTGGGCGGTCCACTGCGTGAGTGTATCAGAATGTCGGCCAGCAGGGAGAAGTGGCGATTGCTCCTCATCTGTCATTAAAGACGTCTCATCTTGATGACCATGCCCGTATGTTAAGAGTGCTATGACGAAGAAGAACATACAATATTTAATATTTTTTTGGGTGAATGGCCTTGTAACCAATGCCACGATAAAAAAACCTACATTTAAAGTAATAATTCCACAATCCCAAATGGTACCAACTGCTCAGAGATTTTTTTTAAGAATTTTGTTATTTGAATTAATGTAGGAAAGTAAATCACTAATATTTCTTTACTAACTCGACGCTCCTGAATCTCCAGAGAGTTATTTTGTGGATAGGCATCGCTGTATTTAACCTTCGTGGCGGCAAAACATAAAAAGAAAGTTGTAACAGCTCCAACGATAAATTCCCCAGTGATTCGACGAATGTCTTAAGTTTTATAGAAGTTTATTACTGCAATGTTAGGAACAAGATATTTCCTCTATATCAAGAGTAAGTTGGAAACGTATACGCCTCAAGTATTTTTTGGTCGGTATCTTACATCTCTTGTTATATACTATGGTGCTGTTATAATGTAACTTAACATACCATCCCGTGGGTGTCGTAAGAGGTGACAAAGGGAAACAAATTGGGAGAGGGGCAGTATTGTTCTCCTAAATAACGACTAAAAATAAAAAATTAACTGTGGTTGCCAACCCGCTTGCCAAGCAATTATGGTAAATAAGCAATTCCTTATAGGGGATACCCTATGGAGCAATCTATGAGGGAGGCCTATGTTCAGCAGTGGACTTTAATCGGGAACGGTAACGATAACCTGTTTACCTAAAAATCACACGCGCAGTCTCGCTACAAGATTGCCATTGCAAAGGTACGGAATGCCTACATACGTATGCCGTAGACCAGGGGTCGGCAACCTGCGGCCCGCGAGCCACATGCGGCTCTTTGGATGTGAAGCTGCGGCTCTTTAGTTTCATACGCAAATATTATTTATTTTATAAAAAAAAAACATTTAAAAATCGATCCACACTGAGCCATTTGGAGTTGATACTGGATCTCTAGAAATGCAATTGATCGATTTAAAAAGTAAAGCTTTGTGGAGTGAAAAATCTACAGAGTAGAAAATCAATTTGAAAGGGTTGGAGGTCCAGAAATGAATGTACGTAACGCAATAAAAATGAACAGCTTTAAAAGAAATGGCTCGAGTTGAGGCACTTATATTCAACGCATGGAATAATCTTCCGGATTCGATACAGTGTGGTGAAGAAGTTGGCATTTTGAGTGCTGACTCTCTTCGGATCGACATATTCGTGCGAGCAAGCGTTCTCTTGCATGAATATAATTATAAGTAAAGTAACAAGCCAATTAACAAATGAAAATTCAGAGTGGTGTTTGAATATTCTATAAATAAATTTTATTAAATAAAATTTATTTGATATTTATGTTTATTATTCATATATATATATGAATGACAAGCTCGTGGAAACTGTCCATGCGGTTGGAGCTAAGTTCTGCAAGACCCGCCGCAGAAGAACACAAAAACTCTCTGATCACACTCTTAATCTCATGGCTGTTAGACGGGAGATGAAGCTACATTCTTCCACAGATTTGACAGCATACAGGCAACTGAACAGACCAATCTCCAAATGCATGCGACGGGACTTACGCAACTACAATACAGCTTGTATTGAAGAAGCAATCGAGCGGAACCAAGGCTCCAAAATCTTTGCCAGAAATCTTTCTGTCATAGAAAGACAACGGTCAAAGCTGAAGACCGAGTGTGGCAACATCGTTTCCGGGACACCTGAGATTTTGAGTGAGATTGAGAGGTTCTATGGGCAGCTGTACACGTCATCGTTGCAGCCAAACGCAAGTGTGAGTAACGATCCAAGAGCGAGTCTTATCCGACACTATTCCGAAGATATCCCGGACGTCAGTCTGAACGAGACTAGAATGGCCCTCCAGCACCTTAAAAATGGCAGAGCCCCAGGTGAGGATGGAATTACAGCGGAGCTTTTGAAAGCGGGTGGAAAACCAGTACTTGAAGTCCTTCAGAAGCTCTTTAATTCCGTCCTCCATGGTGGCACTACTCCGGAGGCGTAGAGCAGAAGTGCGGTGGACTTGTCCTTCAAGAAAGGCGACAATGCTCTCTTGAAGAACTACAGATCGACTTCCCTTCTGAGCCGCGTCTACGTGATGTTTTCGAGAGTCATTACGAATCGTCTCGCACGCAGACTTGACGACTTCTAGCCTACCGAACAATCTGGATTCCGAAAAGCCTTTAGTACCATAGACCACATACATACCCTTCGGAAAATTGTACAGAAGATAAAGGAGTAAAATCTGCCACTTTGCCTTGCGTATGTTTACTATGAGAAATCCTTTGATTCCATCTAAATTTGGGCGGTGGTACAGTCCCTTCAGTGGTGCCAAGTTGACTTTCGGTATATCGAAGTGCTGAAGTGTTTATACAGTAGAGCTACGATGGCTATCCGAGTACAGAATCAGAGTACGAAACCTATTCAACTGCAGAGAGGTGTAAGACAGGGTGACGTTATATCCCCGAAACTCTTCACCGCAGCATTGGAAGACGTTCTCAAGCTACTGGGCTGGGATGGATGCGGTATTAACATGCGAGTACATCACTCACCTTCGATTTGCCGACGATATAGTCCTTATAGCAGAATCGCTGTAGGACCTAAGCACTATGCTCAATGACCTCAATAGTATCTCCCAACGGATAGGTCTTAAGATAAACATGGAAAAACAAAAATGAAAAAATGTCCTAATGTCCTCCCAACAACCACCTATGCCGGTGGTTGTTGGGAGCACTAAGTTCGAAGTTGTTGACGAGTATGTTTACTTGGGACAAATAGTTCGACAAGGTAAGTCCAACTTCGACCGAGAGGGCAATCGATGGATTCAACTCGGCTGGGAAGCGTTCGGAAAACTACGACACATCTTCTCGTTGGACATACCTCAAAACCTGAAAACGAAATTGTACAACCAGTGCGTGTTGCCAGTGATGACTTACGGATCTGAGACGTGGTCCTTCACTGCTGGCCGTATGAAGAAGTTCAAGGTCGCTCAACGAGCTATGGAGAGGGCTATGCTTGGGGTTTCTCTGCATGGTGAACTTAGAATTGAGGATATCTGCAGTAGAACAAGAGTCACCAACATAGCGCAATTGATTGGTAAGCTGAAGTGGCAGTAGGCCGGCCATATAGCTCGAAGGACCGACAACCGATCGGGAAGAAAGGTTCTCGAGAGGCAGCCGTACCGGTAGGCGAAGTGTAGGGCGACCCCCCCACTAGATGGAGTGATGACCTGGTAAGACATGCAGGAAGTCGATGGATGCAGGTGGCTCAGGACCGTGCTTTGTGGCTTTCCTTGGGGGAGGCCTATGTTCAGCAGTAGACTTATGAAAGGCTGTTAGTTTTTTTTATCAAGAAACTTTATTTATGGAAGTACTATTTATGGTTGGCAAGAAAAAAAATTGTGGCTCTTTGAAAACTTTGAAATTTTGTAAATTGTAATTTTTGGCTCTTCCGACTCAAAACGTTGCCAACCCCTGCCGTAGACACACTTGTGTCATAAAATAGTAAAGTTACAGAGAGGTCACCCAAATGTAGAATTTATTTTATTTTGACTTTGATATACTAATATTTTTTGATTATTTTTTTTTTTGTGAAATAATAATTGTAAAATAATTTTGATAATGAAACATAAAGGACAATGAGTAGTTTTGTTTGGACTTCGTGCCTAAAAAAAATAATACTGTAACATTGTGATCAATAGTAGTTGTTGTAGGGTTCATAAAGTGCTGCGATTTATTTTTAAATAGTATATTTAAATTCACTAGCAGAAAAAATATATTTACGATAAAGAATGGTTGGGTTAGGTGTGTTAGGTTGGTTCTAGATACGGCAAATTCTAGATATGTTTAACATCCAAACAACCCCGCATATACTAAATCCGCCGTATCTGACTAGACATGGTAGATTTTATACGTGGTAGTGTCATGCTGCAGCTATATTAGTAGTATAGTTGTAGCACGAATGGGTCGGTTCGACCGGTTACATTCTCATTTATACTTTCATCAACAATCGTTCCCAATATCCTTTCATAACCAAGCCTCTTCACCCCAACCCTTCCATTAAAATCTCCTAATATCACAATATTTTCATTAAGCTTGCATTTCATTAGTACTATCCTTACCAACTCCCAAAACTGCTCTCGGATATAAGTGGGCTTAGACATGTCTGGAGCGTAGACGCCTAGAACAAACAACTTCTTTAAGTCCACATTCATTCGTATCCATAGCAATATCGGGCTTACACATTTATACTCTTTCACACAATGACCCATTATTTCTGAAAGGATGATACCGACTCCCTGGCATGCCCGCTCGGTCCCGTCTACACCAGACCAGTACGCGGTATACATGCCATGTGTAGTGGCATCCTTTCCCTTCCATTTCGTCTCATTTACACATAACACGTCTATTCCTCTTTCATACATCATATCGCATACTTCATTCAACTTATCATTCATTGCTCCACATACATTCAACGTAGTCAGATGGGCTTCCGCAATCTACTTTTCGCTCTTCCGGGGGACAGGACGTGACGGGTGGCGAACCTCGTCGCCCGTTTTCCTACCGGAGATTCATCGCACCCCTGCCCCATTAAAGGGGCGCCGGGAACTCGGGGCCATTTCGTAACTTTTTTGCCTCATAGTGCGAGAGTAAGGGGTGGTATTTTTTACGCAGCTACCACACGGCGATGAGCCGAGTCTGTTCTTTCGGCTTTTTCACTTGCTTAGCACCACCCGGGAGATACGTGTAGGACGGGCCTAGCATTAGGTGGTCGAAGCCTACGGACGCGAGCGACTCATCCCCCTTTTTTAATTATACTTTTTGAAACAAAAGAAGTTTCGAAAATTCACTTAATAGTATAATTTCAGGGACTAATTAGTTGGATACACAAAGAATAGAGCTAATGCTTAACCATCTATAATGGTTAGCTTGAAACCGGACCGAGTTCATTATTAAAACACAATTCTACCCTCATAAATTAAGATAAACCCACACAAAAGTGCTTTTGGGAGTTACGGGATCATCATTAGGTATCCGCGGCTTTTTACTGGATGAATAGTAGCGAACGTCTTTGATTATAAAGTTGGAATAAAAAAATGTTAAATTGGAATTCTCCTTACAGAAACGAGATTTTTTTAACAACAGCACTTACTCTTGGTGTCTGAAAAACAAAAATATAATATCAAAGGCATTCGAAGTCCACCAACAGGCATTGTGACAGTACGGTGAACACTTCCTGGCCCTATAATTCTTTTAGAAATTAGAGGAGGCCTGTACATAGGAGTGGAACGAATATTATTGACTATAACTACATTTTACTAGCCTTTTACTTTGACTAGGTATTGCTAACTTCCTTAACGAGACGGTTATTATACTCGTATATATTATATTCGACGCTTATGTATATTAATGTATAATCACTGTCTACGCCGGGCATGCCGCTTCTTTATCTACAATTATTGCTAATGAATTATATTAAGCCTACCACACCACGCTTCTGTGCAATACGTCATATGGTATCACGCATAGGCCATTCAATTAGAAGACCGGTCAAACAAGATAATAAGACTTGTTGTTTTACTGCCGACTTGTTCACGCGGCTACTCAAATTTCTACCAGCCTACTGTAAACCCAAAAAAAATTGTAAGTTTTGTTCAACTAACGAATAAATTATATTTGTTCATCTATTTCATATTTTTCCTGTTCTATCAAGAACAATCACTGATTTTTGGAAACTTGGAAAAATAATTTCTTCTTTTATTAAATAGGGTTTTCATCTACCGTTGGAATGGAATTTTTCCACTCTTGTGGAAATAAGCCTATTAAGAAGAAAAAATCATGGAAATTGGTTCGGCGAACATAATATACAATCATGTTAAATTGAGGGGATTGAATTGAAAATAACATATTTGGTGCGTAGACACAACAATATCCTATAGTGTATAGATTAGTAATCTATGTCCTACATATTATATATTTTAGCAGTGGTAGAGCCACGCGGCAGCTTTTGCTGTCTCACGGATGGGCCCGCTCGAACCGGGGTGGTACCACGACCTCACAGAATACCAGCGTGAAGTAGAGGTTTACCTCTGCGTTTCGCTTGGTGAGTGCAGGTGGCCGGAGGCCCTTTTTACTGGAAATGAGGCATTCCATCTTAGTCCTCACGGGTGGCAACGCATCTGCATTTTGATTCGCAAACGAGGATAGATGTAGATGTCTATGGGCCGCAGCAACCACTTACCATCAGGTGGACTGTGTGCTCGTTTGTCACCCTTATCCTATAAAAAAAAATGTCCTACACGTACATCGTACATACATCTTCCTGCTGGACAAAGGCCTTTCATTTGGATCTAATTACATTTCGCTACCCTATGTTTCAAGCTTTGTATCGGTGACAAACTGCAGTTCTCGATGATTTATCAGGCATTTATAGATCAGCAATTAAAATAGCATATCTGGTATATATATATATATTGTCGAAAAATCCGTCAACCATATATCCTCAAGAGTATAGCCAACCAAATGACAAATAAAAATTACATGAAAAATTAAGCAGTATAGTATGAAAGATCTACCATTTTATACTTGGTAGAGTCACACTGCAGCGATTCTCGATGTTTTATCAGGCATGTATAAATCAACAATTAAAATAGAAATTACCAGTTGATATATTGTCGCAAAAATCCATCAACCATATAACCTCAAGAGTAAAGACGACAAAGAAAAATTTTATGAAAAATTAAGCTGTATAGAATGAAAGATTTACCATTTTATACTTGGTAGAGTCACATTGCAGCTATAGTATTAGAACAGCACGAATGGGTCAGATCGGCTGGGAAACTACCAGCGTAAAGGAGCTACATAAGGCTGATATATGGTAAGTGACGACTGACGAGAGCTAATACTGTTTTTACTTGTAACTAAGCATTCCAGATAGGTCCTGCAGTAGTGGCAATGCATTTGCATTTTGTTTCTTAATCGAGGATAGATTGCCGTCTTTGGGCCACAACATCCACTGACCAAATAAAAATACTTCCATATTGTAAGTGTAGTTACCGTCTTAAATCATCTACGTAGATTACTTAGACCAGCACATAATCATATGTGTAATAAATGACATAACGAAACATCTGTCATCTAGTGATATCAACAATTGCCTACCAAACTTCACATTTGTGGCAATTTGAATATGATGTATTAATTATGCATCAACCACCCGTTATGTTTCAATAAATATCTTATCTCCTATTAAAGACGACTGGTTACACGCTTTACCATCAAGTAATCTCGGCACATTACTTGATGGAGAAAGATTGCGCATCGCCGTAGGAATCCGACTAGGAGCGGCGATTTGCAACCCCATCAGTGCCCCTGTGGTAGCACCGTCGACAAGTTTGGGTTCCACGGACTTTCATATAAGAAAAGTGCTGGTAGGTTTTCACGGCACGGTTCTTTGAACAATGTCATCCGAAGGGCTCTTGTCTCTACAAATGTTCCCACGGTTTTAGAACCTTGTGGAATATTTATAGACGATGGCAAGAGACCCGACGGTTTGACATTGGTCCCTTGGGAGAGAGGTAAAGCCCTAGTGTTGGATGCTACTTGCGTAGATACTGGCGGCCTCATCATCTCAGAGGTATCTCGTTTAGAGCCGGGGCGGCATCAGAGGCAGCTGAACTGAGTAAGTGGCGCAAATATGAGTCTCTTAGAGATGACTATATTATATTTGTGCCATTTGCTGTGAAGACTATCGGTCCGTGGGGTCCACGTGCGGTGAAGTTCTTAAAGGAACTCCATCCGCGGCTGGTTGTTGCTGCTGGTGATAAGAGTTCTGGTTCTTTTCTCGCTCAAAGGCTAAGTATAGCCATTCAACGAGCAAACGCAGCCAGCGTTCTTGGCACGATACCGAGAGGTGTAGGACTGTATGATAATTAAATTACTAGTGTTAGTTTCTTTTTGTAGTTTTTATTACTGTATATAATAAACTAATCAAAGATCAATAATTGCACCAATTTCTTTAATTTAATAGTTTCAATTATACAAAAAAATACATTTCTTTAGAATAATTTCGATTTCACACTAACCATCACTTCGACAAAGTGGCCATCATTTTAAGCAGGTGCTCCCTGTTAATACAAGACAAAACCCACAAAATGAATTGTATGGATCGCATAAATTACGTGTCGCGTCGAAGTAATTTTTTCCTTGAAAACCGTAAGTTCGTTTGTAAATTTGCGAATCATTTCTCCCATTCCAAAAGAACTGGTAATTCGTGACTGAAATAACATTGAGACTATATTCACCACTCGCTTTGAAATCTACAGATCTAAAAACACGAATAAAAAGTTCCTATTATTGAACAGTGTTATGCAATGATGCCGCAAAAGAAATTGTATGTGTAATATTTGTGTACACCCGTACAAAGCTAAACTTTTTTACGACATAATATTATCAGTCCTTTTTTATTTTAAAATTATCTAGTAAGGGTTATTATTCTACTAAAGAGTACATGACTGATAATAACCCCTGCGAAAGAGGTGATCGCTACCATGCTGTTTTTAAATGTTTGTTTGAAAAAAAAGAGTCCCGCTGGGTTTCGTGCTGGTTCTTCCCAGGACAAAGGTTTTTTTTTGCGAACCAGTGGTAAAAGTAAAAAATTACTTTCAATAAGTATGACTGTAATCTATATTGAATAAAAATTATTCTATTCTATTATTTAGGTCTTTGTCTTATGCCGCCAATCCACGGCCATGTTTACTTCATAAGTCCTTAAAAGTACCTGTTATTATCAGGATTTGCCATCATTGACATGGTTAGCAGGTGGAATTGCGATCACAAATACAAATACCTCCGTTGTACTTTCCCTAATGAAATAAGTTAAAAATTCCCAAGACTTACAAAAATTGATATTCTTGCTAGATTTTGCCTGTAGTAATTTATAAGCAAAGTTTTATTTTAGGGGGAGTGAATCCGTAACTTGAATAACTTATGCAACTTGCACCATGCGTTAAGTAAAATTTGAAATAAGTTCTTTTTCATTTTGCAAAGACTGATAAATTTCCGAAAAATAACAATAGGTATGTTTATGAAATACATAGGTACTTAAATTTCTTGTATTTTGCTAAAATATTATTATGTAATGAATTTAATTCCTACGTCTCTCAATTTTGTCTCCGAAAGATTTAGCTTAATTTACAAACACCAGGGATCATGTTAAATCTACTTTTTATTTAAATACTTTGGTACAACTGCAAGTGCTTCTTTATATATTTTGTTCTTTAAGCATACATTTATACTGCAGCTATTAGGCTGTAGCACGAATGGGTCCCCTCGACCGGTGTAGAACCCTGTTCTCACATAATACCAGCGTAAAATAGCAGCTTCATGCCGCTGTGTTTCTTATGGTGAGTGTAGAGAACCGAAAACCCTTATGTATGTATAGATCAGTACTTTAAATAGCAATTAACTGTTTCTATATTTTCGATCGAACCCGTCAACACTCCAGCTATAGTATACGAACCACAACAACAGATCGACCGAAAAAAACCAGCTCAATAGCTGCCGTGCTTCGTATGGTGAGTGTAGAAAACTGGGACGAAACAACGCATGTAGCAACAAATGTAGATGTCTGTGGGCCACAGCACCCACTTACCATCAGTGGACTGTGCGCTCGTTTGACACTAATTCTATTATAAAGAACTTATTATATGTATTTCACTTGTCCCATTATTCAAAGCCATTGAAGAGCAAAAATGTTTAAAAGCCACATGATGGAGGGCATACTCGTACAATATATTTTTTGAGATAATTATACTTACGACTATGCAGGGGGTGTCAATTTTACCTGTTTATTTATCCAACCTTGTTTATTTAAGCATTGTTGGCTACAAAAAATTGGCTGATACTAAAATAAAAGTTAGGTGCTTCGTAAAACATTTCCCTGGCTGACTTAATGAATCAATTTATATTAATGACGTATGCATAACCATTCACCATGCAATTTATTATCTCGTTAAAATTAACGAAATGTAGTCAATAAATTATCATTTTAAAATGAATAATGGATATCAATTTCCTACCATTGGACGTCGTAATAGGTGACCATGCAATTTTTTATGGCTTAAGGCAAATGTAAATAAAGTATTTGTATGGCCTACAAATAAGTTCGGGATGTTTGTTCTTGTGCAATTTATGTTTGTCAACTGCCTCCACGATACCGGAGAAAACCGTATGTAGTGGTGGGGGGGCGAGGGGGTTAGGTATAAAATTAAAAAAATATACATATCAGCTATATATTTTCTTCACCATTCGGTCTTCACTCATTCGCTCAACGTGCCCAAACCACCGAAAAAATATATAGCGCGAAAGTTAATATTAAAAGGTGTCGAGGTAGACCGAGACTAACTTTCGAAGACCATGTGAGCAAATTGCTCGAAGAGGGTAGGGTCAAAAGTACTCGGATACCTAGACGTGCATGAATGAAGAAGATAATGAATCTGAAAGAAGCGAAAGAGGTTTGTAAGGATCGTGACACTTGGCGATCTGTTCTCTCTGGCTACCCCGTCAGGGATTGTGCGTGAAGATAAACTAAACTAAACTATATCAGCGACCGACAACGTTAAATGTGCAAAACATCTCACACAGCGATCGTCAATATTTATATATATAATAAAAAACGTTCACGGGTTAATGAGGAAGGAGGAAGACAAGCCATAGCAGCTGATAGTATAAGCCCTGCCTTAAATTTCACAATTTACGAGCAAATCGAATTCGGTCATAGTCACGCCAAATGAACTTGTCAATGAGAGCTATTTTGTGCTATCCTATATATATATATCTTTGTACCTCTATTTGTGTATATGTGTGTCTGTCTGTGGCGTCGTATCTCACGAATGGATTAACTGATTTAGATTTAGTTTTTTTTTTGTTTGAAAGGTGACTTTATAGAGTGAGAGTTCTTAGCTATGATTCAAAAAAAACTTTTCAGCCGTTTGAAGATCATCAGCTCTTTTTGTTTCGGGGGATTTTTAATTTTTAATTTACGTTATGTACACATTTTTAACTTTTTTCAATTCTTCTATTTTTAGAGAAATCCGTAGTTGAGTTTATCTATTTCTAATCTAATTCATATAAAATATTTCTGGAAGAAGGATTAATCACTACACTTTTCTAACAAATTAACTTCCCCCACTATGAAATCGGTCAAATATTTCACCTCTTTCTAAGTGGCGCCGACCTGGTGGCAAAAAGTTCGTGGAGCCCTCATTGTAGTGGCTGTTTAACCACGTGCAGCATGACTAAGAAATGAAAAAAAATTGTGAACATATGCATAAGGAAATGCGGCAATTGCAGGCTCTCTAAGAAGTGGAGGAAATGTATATATTTTCCTTTACTTTTTTCAATAGAACAATGGAGTGTAGTCGCGATGTATGAGAAACCATCATTACATTTCGTCCAATAGGTATTGTTCACTTTGACTTTATCATAGGAAGCGAATTTGAAAATACCATGTTGAAAGTAGCATCCATCTATGGAAAACATATACTTACTGAGCTTGCTAGGGTTAGAACTAGCAATAGCAGCAAAGCGTAGTGGGCGCTGTTATACTGGATTTGCAAGGTGCGCATGATTATGCTGACACTAAATAATAGAACTCAAAATATACGTGGTATATTCACGCTGCAGCTATATTATGGTTGTTACATGAACATGTTGGTTCGACTGGGGAAGGACCACGCTCTTGCAGAATACCAGGGTAAAATAACATCTTAATGACGTTGTTGATGAGTGTAGAGAACCGGGACCATTTTAATTGGAAACGAGGCATTCTATCTCAGTTCTCACGGGTGCAAACGCATCTGCGCTTTGATTCTTAATCGAGAATAAATGTAGATGTCTATGGGCCATCCATTTACCATAAGATAGAAACTGTGCTATCTTAGTATCTAAAAAATAAAAACAAAATATCTCCAAAAACTTCAAAGTCCACCAACACGCATTGGGCCAGCACGGTGAACACTTTCATGCCCTGAAACTCGCTCAGAAATGAGAGGAGGCCTGTGCCCAGGATTGGGACGTTTATAAGCTATAACTTTATTTTACTAGCCCTTTACTTTTTGCGACGAATACTGGTATTGTTAACTTCTTTAATAGACGCGATAATATTTTATTTCTAATGGTTCCTTCTTATTTTTAGATTTTTAACCTTTAGCACCACACGCTACTTCTAGCCAAACATCCACACACGTGGGGGACCTATGTCCCCCTTAAAGATATACCGTATATCAGTGCTATTTTTATTATAAGTCAGGATTTTATATACGAAATAAAGTAAAGGCATTTTATAAATGTAATAAAAATATTTATTTATAATTTTAAACTTAAAAATTGCCACTTCTAGCATCAAACAAAACAGGATATAAAAAACACGTTATATTTTTAGAGTTGATATTAGATATCAAATATGTAATAAAATTTTGAATCAAAAAATAAATCAAATTGTTTTTACAATTATTCTTATCTTATAAACTACAAAACAAGTATAAAGATCTATGAAAATTGGTGGGTACCTGTGTACGACTACGTATAAGTATACTTGTCATAGTTGAGAAATAAATCAGTGTGTTAATTGCAAGCAGTAGTTTCACTCGTGCCCTCTATAACGCATACTTACCAGTGGCGACGAATACCCACATATAATTTTTTTTAAATGGCCACAACGCAGTTCGGAATTTTATCAGTTTTTGACCACCATGTGCAGTCATGGAATACGTACAAAGGTCGCCTCACGCAGTGGTTCATTGCAAATAATATTACTTCTGCAACTGATGTACGAGGGGAAAAAAGAAGAGCGATACTCCTGAGCGCACTCTCTGACGGTACATACCAACTAGCGTCAGATCTTGCACTGCCTAAGGAAGTCCAAGAGGTGCCATTTGAGGATATCTTGAACATCCTGGATAGACATTTTACATCGAAGCGTCACGGGTTTAGTGAAAGAAGTACGTTTTACTCGGCAAAGCAACATCCAGGCGAATCACATGTTCAGTGGGCCGCAAGGCTTCGTGGATTGACAGCTCACTGCTCATTCAGCAATGTAGAAGAAGCATTACGGGATAGATGTTTAATGGGGATGTTGCCGGGACCCGAGTGTGAGGAGTTGTTCGCTCAGGAACTGGCAGAGTTAGCTTTGACAATGGCAGTCAAACTGGCAGAGACTGTACGGTGCGCGTGCATCGCCGCATCCACCTCCGCCTCAGGATATGCAGCAGCGGTGCTCCCTGACTTCTTCTGAGCTTCTTAAGATTACTGAAGGTGCACCCAATTCCAGACGAGTGGAAAAGTGTTCCGTTCTAACCACAGTTCAGCAAAGTGTCCGTTTGCACAGTATAAGCGTAAAAAGTGTAATAAAAAAGGTCACTTACAAAAAATGTGTAAATTGAATTACGTTGAAGTTAAGCAGGTGGATGAGAGCGGGAACGAAGGTAAGTTGTTTAACGTACATTCTAGGAATGGAGAACCCATAATTGAGCTGGTGACAATTAATGGCATTCCGTTAAAATTTGAAATTGATAGTGGGTCGGCGGTGTCGGTAATAGCTAAAGATACATACGATTTATATTTTAATAGCATTCCCTTACAGCGAAGCGCTAAAAAATTGACATCTTATACCGGTAACAATATTAATTCCGTAGGACTAATAAGGGTGCCGGTAATATACTCGGGGCAGACGGCCGAACTTAATGTTTACGTAGTGCCCGGCGGCGGACCGCCGTTATTGGCTCGTGATTTTATGTCGACTTTTAAAATTAAATTAGTTAAGTGTAATTTTGTATTGAATACGGAAAACATTATGCTGAAATTTCAGCAACAATATCCTTAAGTGTTTTCCGATAATCTTGGTGCATTCAATAAATATAAAGTAAAGTTACAATTAAAACCAAATTCACAGCCTATTTTTTTAAAGCACGGCCAGTAGCTTTTTCACCAAAAAAATAAAATAGACGAAGAGATCGACAGATTAGTAGATTTAGGGATTTCAAAACCCGTGGAATATTCCGAATACGCCTCTCCTATAATACCAATATTAAAACGAAACGGTACTGTAAGACTTTGTGCCGATTATTCAGTAAGTATTAACAAGCAGTTAATAGTGGAACAATATCCATTACCGGCAATAAACGAGTTATTTGCCAAATTACACGGCGGACAGCAATTTTCCAAAATAGACTTGTCGATGGCGTATAACTAATTTATTTCGGATGACGATTCACAAAAAATCACATGTGTCAACACTCATCGCGGGTTATATAAATATACGCGCATGGTGTTCGGACTTTCCTCTGCACCGTCGATTTTCCAACGTGCGATGGATTGTGTACTGTCGGGGTTAGATGGAGTGCTATGCCTTTCAGACGATATTTTAAGCTCAGGAAAAAATGATACCGAGCATCTCGAGAGGTTACATGCGGTGTTTAATAGGCTAAGGGATGCAGGCCTAGTAGTACAAAAAGAAAAATGTTAATTCTTTCAAGAAGAAGTAAATTACTTAGGATACACTATTGATAAATACGGGTTAAAAAGTCACATGAGAAGGTAAAAGCAATTGTAAAAGCACCGGTTCCAACTAACACAAATAAACTGCAGTCGTTTTTAGGGTTGGTTAACTATTATAGAAATTTCGTAAAAAATACATCTAGAATTCTAAGTCCGCTATACGATCTTATGAAAAAAGGTACTCAGTGGTGTTGGTCGCGTGTACACAGTGACGCTTTTAATAAAATAAAAATGTATTTAGCGTCCGAGCAAGTCCTAGTGCATTTTAACCCTAATAATAAAATAATTTTAACTGTTGACGCTTCCCCGACTGGGTTAGGAGCGGTGTTATCACAGGTAGACAGCGACGGAGTTGAGAGACCTATCTCTTTTGCATCGCGCACTTTAAATACGTCAGCAAAAAGGTACTTTTAAATCCAGAAGGAGGCAACTGCAATTATTTTTGGTGTGAGACGTTTCCATCAATATTTATATGGAAGATCGGAACCATTTATTTTACGCACTGATCACAAACCACTCATAACTATATTCGGTCCTTACAAAGGTATCCCGGAAGTGTCTGCGAATAGGCTACAAAGGTATGCGTTATTTCTTAGTGGCTACAATTATCGCATAGAATACATCCGTAGCGTAAACAATTGTGCGGACTATTTATCGCGAGCGAGCTTGCCCTATATCACGGGGAACGCGGGGAGCAGTGTGAACAGCGACGGCTCAAGCATACACATAGACGCTGACACACTCGACCGCGCATCGTACATTAACTTTGTCACAGATGGTAGCCTTCCTGTGACACGTAACATATTACGTGACGTCACGAGTAAGGATAACATTCTAAATAAAGTAAAAAAATATGTGATGGACGGGTGGCCTAGAAAGCTGTATGATATAAACATAAAACCTTACTTTTTATGTAAAACACAGTTATCTTTTGAAGATGGATGCTTAATGCGAGGGCACAAAATAGTTTTGCCTGAGCGGTTGCGGTTAAAGATTCTGTCCGAGTTACACAATTCCCATCTTGGTGTGGTAAAAACAAAAGCGGAAGCTCGGTCTAGGTTTTGGTTCTCGGGTATTGATGCAGCCATAGAAAAAATGATTGGTTCATGCAAAATATGGACCCAGCTGCGTCATTCCCCACCACGAACACCTATATCACCATGGAAATATCCTCCACTACTATTTTATAGGATCCACATGGACTTCTTAGGACCGTTTCATGGTCATATGTACTTAGTAATTGTGGATGCTTATACAAAATGGGTGGAAGTATACGAAGTACAGTCTACTTCGTCGTCTGTGATCGAAAAACATTACGAGTATATATCGAGATTCGGATTACCTCAAACTATCGTGACCGACAACGCGGCTACATTTACTTCATACGAGTTTAAAAATTTCTGTATGGTTAACGGTTATCACACATGTAACGTCACCGCCGTATCATCCCGCTAGGTCAGGGTGAAGGGTACGTTAAAATATTGAAAAAGGGGTTAAAATCATGCTTACTTTCAATCAATAACAATAATAAAAAAAGAATATAAATTAAAATTACTTAAATTCTTATTCGATTATAGGAACTCCTTACATAGCACAACTTCTTTGTCACCAGCTCAATTAGTTTTCGGTCACAAGTTGAGATCACATTTGGACTTAATGAGCCATGTTATACCGCTTTCATCCACATCCTTAGAAAGTAAAGTCCAAAACAAACAGTATTTGCAGATTAAGGCACATGGGGGGAAAAATGCGAAGCCTTTTGAAACCGGGGCAAAGGTTTTGTATAAGAAATTTAAAAATAATAACACATACAATTGGTGTCGTGGCGTTGTAATAAAAAGAATAGACAAAGTCACGTATATAATAAAGGACATATATACGTCAGCAAGTGTAAAAAAACACAAAAATCAAATCATGCGTGACCAAGGACTACGTCACGATGAACAACAAAATTTCGACATTGATTTTGAACGTCAAAATTTAACTTATAACACCAGCAAAGAAAATATCGCTATGCCGGCCTCAGACGAGCCGCAAACTACCTGCGGGGAAGTGGAATTGGTGCAAAATGACGTAAACTCTACTAACGTAAACAATGAGTCTAACATATCGTCGGAGCCAGTTTCAATGGACACTGTGGCTAATCAGCCTATGGCCACCATTGCACGTAACAACCCCGCTTCTAGGTTTTGTTTACGCCCATTACCTAAGGTGGACTATCGTCGTTTCCTTTAATTAAGTTATGTAGTTGTTAACTAGAGGGAGGAAATGGTGGGTACCTGTGTACGACTACGTATAAGTATACTTGTCATAGTTAAGAAATAAATCAGTGTGTTACTTGCAAGCAGTAGTTACCTATAACGCATAGGGGGCACGAGTGAAACGTACTTACCAAAAATACTAAAACATCTAAAATCACAAGTAAAATGCACATATAACTTCGCGAATATCGAAATTTCAGTCAAAGGTAGGAACCTAATTTCAATCTCGATCTTTACTATCAAAATGATGCTTATAACCTAACTATCAGTTTTCCTGACATTTTGTACATATTTTGACGTCTATAGAATGAATATGACACACGTTTTCATACATTTTGAGTCCACGTTTGTTAAGTATAGTCTAAAATAGGTATAGTTTAAGTTCTTAAAAGGCCGGCAACGCATCTGCAATTCCCCTGATGTTGGGGTTGTTCATGGGCGGCGGTAGTCACTTACCATAACTTGAGCCGCATGCTCGTTTGCCCCATCTCCAATAAAAAAAAAGTTTCTGAGTAATTTGTGATATTTTCATTGAAATTTTCTAAAATCAAGTCAATCATATCTTAGAATACAATAGAAAAGAACATGCATCATCATCATCATCATCATTACAGCCTTTCATAAGTCCACTGCTGAACATAGGCCTCCCCCAAGGAATGCCACAAAGCACGGTCCTGAGCCACCTGCATCCATCGACTTCCTGCATGTTTTACCAGGTCGTCACTCCATCTCGTGGGGGGTCGCCCTACACTTCGCCTACCGGTACGAGGCTGCCACTCGAGAACCTTTCTTCCCCATCGGTTGTCGGTTCTTCGAGGTATATGACCGGCCCACTGCCACTTCAGCTTACTAATCCGTTGGGCTATGTCGGTTACTCTGGTTCTACTGCGGATATACTCATTTCTAAGTTTATCACGCAGAGAAACTCTGAGCATAGCCCTCCCCATAGCTCGCTGAGCGACCTTGAGCTTCCTCGTACGGCCAGCAGTGAAGGACCATGTCTCAGTTCCGTAAGTCATTACTGGCAACACGCACTGGTTGTACAATTTCGTTTTAAGGTTTTGAGGTATGTCTGACGAGAAGATGTGTCGTAGCTTCCCGAACGCTGCCCAGCCGAGTTGAATCCGTCGATTGACCTCTCGGTCGAAGTTGGACTTACCTAGTCGGACTATTTGTTCCAGGTAAACATACTCGTCAACAACTTCGAGCTTAGTGCTCCCAACAACTACCGGCATAGGTGTGACATGGACATTAAACATAATCTTTGTATTGTCCATGTTCATCTTAAGACCTTTCCGTTGGGAAACACGATTGAGGTCATTGAGCATAATACTTAGGTCCTCCAGCGATTCTGCCATAAGTACTATATCGTCGGCAAATCGAAGGTGAGTGACGTACTCGCCATTGATGTTAATACCGTATCCTTTCCAGTCCAGAAGTTTGAAAACGTCTTCCAATGCAGCGGTGAAGAGTTTCGGGGATATATCATCACCCTGTTTTATACCTCTCTACAGTAGGATAGGTTTTGTACTCTGGTTCTGTACTCGGATAGCCATCGTAGCCCTACTGTACAAACACTTAAGCACATCGATATACCGATAGTCAACTTGGTCCAAATTTCTAGCGAATTAAAGGCTTTCTCATATTCCACATACGCCAGACATAGTGGCAAATTGTACTCTTCGGACTTCTGTACAATTTGCCGAAGGGTATGTATGTGGTCTATGGTGCTAAAGCCCTTTCGGAAATCGGCTTGTTCAGGAGGCTGGAAGTCGTCAAGTCTGCGCTCGAGACGATTCGTAATGACTCTCGAAAACAGCAAGTAGACGCGGCTCAGAAGGGAAATCGGTCTGTAGTTCTTCAAGAGAGCGTTGTCACCTTTCTTGAAGAACAAGACCACCGCAGTTCTGCTCCACGTCTCCGATGTAATGTCACCATGGAGGACGGAATAAAAGAGCTTCTGAAGGACTTCAAGTACCGGTCTTCCACCCGCTTTCAGAAGCTCCGCTGTAATTCCATCCTCGCCTGGGGCCTTGCCGTTTTTAAGGTGCTGGAGAGCCATTCTAATCTCGCTCAGACTGACGTCCGGTATATCATCGGAATAGTGTCGGATGAGACTCGCTCTTGGACCGTTACTCACACTTGCGTGTGGCTCCAACGATGACGTGTACAGCTGCCCATAGAACCTCTCAATCTCACTCAAAATCTCAGGTGTTCCGGAAACGATGCTGCCACATTCCGTCTTCAGCTTTGACAGTTGGCTCTTTCTGGCAGACAGATCTCTGACAAAGACTTTGGAGCCTTGGTTCCGCTCGATCGCTTCTTCAATACAAGCTGTATTGAAGTTGCGTAAGTCCCGCCGCATGCATTTGGAGATCTGTCTGTTCAGATGCCTGTATGCTGTCAAATCTGTTGAAGAATGTAGCTTCATCTCCCGTCTAACAGCCATGAGATTAAGAGTGTGATCGGAGAGTTTTTGTGTTCTTCTGCGGCGGGTCTTGCAGAACTTAGCTCCGACCGAATGGACAGTTTCCACGAGCTTGTCATTCATATCGTCCACTTCATTGCAGTCTTCTAGGCACTGAAAACGGTTTTGTAACTCGAGCTGAAAGGTTTCGGGACTTTGGAACAGAGCACGAGGAGGACGGAGCGTTGACTTCATTAGACGCGACCTCTCCAACTTAACATTTGGGTTCAGTGTGCCTCTAACTATTCGGTGATCGCTACCAGTTTTCACCCTCGCGATCATGGAGACATCACTGAATAGTTGTCGTCTGGTCGTCATAATGAAGTCGATCTCATTTTTTGTCGAACCGTCGGGGCTCGACCAGGTCCACTTTCTGTGGGACCGCTTCTGGAAGAAAGAGTTCATTATAAAGAGTCCCTCTTTCTCCATGAAGTCGGCCAGCTGCTGGCCCCTTGGGTTCCGTTGCCCTATTCCAAATTTCCCTACTTTCAGCTCACCCTTCTCTATTGTGCCTAGTTTTGCATTGAAGTCTCCCATTAACACCGTATATTGGGTTTTGGAGGAATGCATGGCTCTAGAGATATCCTCATATATTTCCTCCACCTCCTCATCGGGATGTGCCGAGGTTGGTGCGTAAACCTGTATGACCTTCAGCGAATACCGTTTGGTGATTCTGAGTATAAGGTACGCAACCCTCGTCGACACACTCCCGATCTTTACAACGTTGTTAACGAGAGACTTGTGGACGATAAATCCGACACCTCCTTGGGACAGATGGTCGCCCTCCCGGTGATAGAGCAAGTTGCCGGATTCGAGGATTACCGTGTCCTCCCCCTCTCTTCGGACTTCGGATAATCGTATAATATGCCAGCGCAACTTGTCTATCTCTTCTTCCAGCTCCACGATCTTCTCGTCAGTCCTCAGGGTGCGTGCGTTGTACGTTGCCAGGTCGAGTCGTCTAAGGTGGCAACCGAACCTCCACCGGAGATTCTTAGCACCCCCTGCCCCGCCGTTATCATGGTCGCCACCGTAGCCAGGAATAGCGGGGCCGCCGGGGACTGGGGGCCGTCTGTTTGTTGCTTTGATCATTGGGGGGTATTTGCCATAGTTGCCACGCTTGGCGAGCGGGTTGGCAACCGCAGTTTTTTTATTGTAATTTTGGCTATTATCAGGAAGATGCTGCTGCCCATTTCCTGCCTGTTTCTCTTTGTCGCCTTTTACGACACCCACGGGAGGATATGGGGTGGTGGATATTCTTGACCGCCACTACACTGCAACAAATGGTGATATTTCGTTTTTGGCTTGAGCAGGACCCCTTAGTCCAGGCAAATAAATATACATGATGTTATGTGCTGGACGTTTGATCGCGATGGTGGCATTTTCGACTGTTTATATCTATTTCTTCAATAAAATGCATTACTTCTTTTTTCTTCACTTTCACTGTCGTGATCACTGACTTCACACTTCTCGTCACTCAAATTCGATATGCTTTAGGAAAAATATCCTCAATTTCGTTTCCTTCTCACTCGAAGTCATTTAACAGATTTTCTCTCTACTGAGGATTCAAATTTTTATCCATAGTAAGCCACAAACATACAAAAAAAAACAAATAAATAAGGAAATGGAAAAAAATTAATACTTACGTAATTACACTTGTGGGGGTCCTTAGTGCCGTATCTATTCGTACCCGTTGAACTAAGTATGCTAGCTTTGTGCTCGTTCCATTCCCGTGAGACTTCAAGAGGAACTGGGAATACTTGGACGCTCGTTACGCGTTACACTTAAAACATTTAAAATATTTTCGAAAATATGTGCAGTGGGGGAGCTAGGTCCCCCATTAGTATTGTTAAGGGTTAACCAAGCTCCATAAAGACGGTTCTTTACATGCGACGCGAATTTTTTTAATGTATAATTACTGATTTATCGGAACCTTAGAAAAAAGTTGATTCGTTTATTAAATAAGGTATATGTATAGCTTTTCACCCACCGTTAAGAGTTGAATTTTTTCACCCTTGAGGTATATATAACCTGCTTAAAAAAATTGGTTCGGGAGAGATAACATACAATTATAATAAATTGAGGAGATTGAATTGAAAATGACATATTTGGTGCGTAGACACAACAATATCCTATACTATATAAATGTGTAATACATCTTCCTGCTGGACAAAGGCCTTTCATATGGATCTAATTACATTTCGCTACCCAATATTTCATGCTTTGTATCGGTGACAAACTGCAATTCTCGGTGTTTTATCAGGCATGTATAAATCAGCAATTAAAATAAAAATTACCAGTTGATATATTGTCCAATAAATCCATCAACCATATAACCTCAAGAGTAAAGACGACAAAGAAAAATTGTATGAAAAATTAAGCTGTATAGAATGAAAGATTTACCATTTTATACTTGGTAGAGTCACATTGCAGCTATAGTATTAGAACAGCATGAATGGGTCAGATCGGCCGGTAAACTACCAGCGTAAATGAGCTACATAATGCTGATGTATGGTAAGTGACGACTGACGAAAACTAAGACTCTTTTTACTTGTAACTAAGCATTCCAGATAGGTCCTGGAGTAGTGGCAATGCATTTGCATTTTGATTCTTAATCGAGGATAGATTGCCGTCTGTGGGCCACAAAATCCACTGACCAAATAAAAATACTTCCATATTGTCAGTGTAGTTACAGTCCTAAATCATCTACATAGATTACAGAGGCCAGCACATAATCATATGTGTAATAAATGACATAAAAAAACATCTGTCATCTGGTGATATCAACAATTGCCTACCAAACGTCGCATTTGTGGCAATTTGAATACGATGTATTAATTATGCATCAACCATCCGATATATTTCAATAAATATCTAATCTCCTATTAAAGATTTAACCGCAGACAGTTCTCCTTTATTATATTAATGAAATCTTTGCACCAATTTCTTTATTTGAGTCGTTTTATTTATATAAAAAAATACATTTGTTAAGAATAATTGCGATTTCACACTAACTATCACTTTGACGAAGTGGGCATCATTTTAAGCAGATGCTCCTTGTTAATACAAGACAAAACCAACAAAATAAATAATATGGATCGCATAAATTACGCGTCGCGTCGAAGTAATTTTTTCCTTTATAACCGTTAGGTTCGTTTGTAAATTTGCGAATCATTTCCCCCATTCCAAAAGAACTGGTGATTCGTAACTGAAATAACATTGAGACAATATTCACCACTCGCTTTGAAAACCTACAGATCTAAAAACACGAATAAAAAGTTCCTATTATTCAACAATGTTATGCAATGATGTCGCAAAAATAAATAATTAAAAATTAAAAATTTTGTACAACCGACTTCAATATAAATTATTAAGATATATGTAATTACATATACAATAGGAGGATTACATTTACAATTGAAGGCGAAAGAGTGTGTGCGTGAGTACGTGTTTGTATGCAGGCGTGCGTGCGTGAGTGTGTGTGTGTGTGTGTGGGTGCATGCGTGTGCGTATGCAGGCGAGCGTGCGTGCGCGTGTGTATGTGCAATCGTGCGTGCGTTCGTGTATGCACGCTACCACTACCGTCAATCTGCCTGATTGTCAACCGTGACAGTTAAGGCAAACGCTCAACGGAAAAATACCAAGAAGAGGCAACACAAATGATGTCACTATCGTAACCATTTCGCCTGATGAATGCTTACAGAAAATTCTTTCAACATGTGAAAGGCAGCTGCACCTTGTACTTTTTATTTCTTAATATTCACCTAGTTTTGTATATGCTAACTTATCTATCAAGGAAGGACATTGCCCTATTGCCTTTTCTACCGCGGTGCAAATGGCTATGCCATCACTGGCGGATTATCCTAAAGGCAAAACTAGGCACGTGGCAAGGTTACAAAGGGGCGCGCGGGGAAATTTTTAAAAGAAAAAAATTAAGTAAGTGCGGCTCACCTGTTGATAAATAATCTCCGTCGCCCATGAACATCCGCCACACCACGAGAATTGCAGGTACGTTGCTGGCCTTTTAGAAAAGAGTAGACTCTTTTTTTTTGAAGGTCCCTAAGTCGTATTGGTCCGGAAAAAACGCTAGCGAAAGTAAATTCCACAGTATGGTCGCGCGAGGCAAATAACTCCGCGTAAATCGCACAGTAGTGGACCGCCAGCCATAGTGATGATGAGGATGGGATTTCGAGTTCTGTTGTAGTGTATGATGGTGGAATTCAGCAGCTGGAATTAATCCGAACAATGCGTCTGAGGACTCCGTTGTATATGCGGTAGAAAATGCAAAGAGATGCAACGTGTCTTTGCAAGCCCAGTAGATCAAGCCACTCGTAAAGAACTTGGTTAACGTCGATTCGGGCCGCTCTCCATTGATTACGGTCAATAGGAAAGAGCTGATTTTGGGGTACTCCGGTATAGTATTCCATAATATGAGGCCGGACCCGCACTTTGTAAAGCTGCAAGCGGTGGGTCTATCGTCTATTGTCTCGATCTACAGAGCACAACAAGCTTTTTTGTTGCTAGCCTGGCCTTCCTTCCAAGTAACTGTGGAACTGTACGTCTCTCAACATGGATTCCGATTGTGCCAGCTCATTATTATCATTATTAATAAATAATAATTAAATTCAATATAGAGACATTTAAAAATATCATATATATAATATTTTGAACAATTAAAATGCATTAATAAACATAACGTTCTAATATATTCATTTCGAATATAACATAACATATAACATAAACACTCACGCCCGTCACCCAGAGGGGTAGGCAGAGATTATGGACTTCCATTTGGCACGATCCTGACACACCTCTCTCGCTTCCTCCACATCCATATACCTACGCATACACGCTCATCGGTTAAAGGTACTCTTGATATGGCCCATTTTTAATATATCGCCAATTTGGTCGATAAACTTTCGCCTAGGGCGACCCTTCCCGACTATGCCGTTCACCTCTGCAACATAGATTTGCCTTGTCACTCTTTCCTCATTCATTCTTTTTACATGGCCAAACCACCGAAGCATTCCTTTCTTAATCCTGGTCACAACATCATCTTGCAAACCACACTCTTCTCTTATTAAACAATTTCACACTCTGTCATTCAGCTTCATCCCTAACATACTCCTTAATGACCGCATTTATTCTACTCTCATGCTTCTTCTGCCACACCCAACTTTTACTACCATACATTAAAGTAGGTACTAACACAGCATTGTGAATTGCCATACGTGCCTTTTTGGACACATTCTGATGATGAGCCCCATTCACTCTATTTCCTGCATTCACTCGTCGTTCTATATCCTTATCATATCTACCATCCCTGCTAAACACACATCCCAAATATACAAACTCATCTACTTGCTCTACCAACTCCCCTTCTATTCTTATTTCACATATCGTTTTGCTGTCTTCTCTTTCAAAAACCATAACTTTCGTCTTACTTGCGTTCACTTTCATTCCCTTTTCTTTTAATGTCCTGTTCATTAATGTAACCATCATTTGCAACTCGGCTGCCGACGATGCAAGTATGACTTGATCATCGGCGTACAAAAGGCATTTGACGGTTAACTCACCCATTCTTAACCCGCATTCTTCTACTTTCAAATTTTCCAAACATCTGTCCATAAATAGGTTGAACAACCACGGGGAAGCCACACAGCCCTGTCTGACACCTTTATGGATGCCAAACCAGTCCGAGTAGGCCCCGTTGATCCTGACACAAGCACTAGAGTCCCTATATAGAGACTTCAATGCCTGTATCAGACCAGCGGTCAACCCAAATGAGTTCAGTGTTTGCCATAACACATCCCTGTCCACTCTGTCATAAGCCTTCTCCAAGTCTATGAACGCACAAAAAACTTTTTGGTTTTTGGCCAAAAACTTCTCCGCGATCATGCGCATGGAAAAGACCTGATCCGTACATCCCATTCCCTTTCTAAATCCCGCTTGCACATCCCAAATTTTTCCATCAGTTTCTTTCATAACTCTTTCAATTAGTACCTTAGCATACAGTTTTCCCACAATGCTAAGAAGGCTGATACCACGGTAGTTTTTACAGTCCTGCTGTGATCCTTTTCCCTTATATATTGGGACTACCACGGCTTTGCACCAGTCTCCCGGTACCCGCTTAAGTTTCCAACATAAATTAAACAAGGTGTACAGCAGGTCTGCCACCACTCCTTCTCCAGCCCTTAGCATTTCGAGAGATACTCTATCATAACCGGCTGCCTTACCAGCTTTCATACTTTTCATTGCTTTCATTATTTCATCTATACTTATATCTCTATCTATTTCCTCTTCTTTCGGAATTTCTATTTCATTTAATTCAAACGTCTCATCACTCATAAACACGCTTTCAAAGTATTCCTTCCATCTCCTTAAACTCAAAACTTCGTCATTCAGAATACAGCCATTCTGGTCTCGTATAGCATTCATTCTAGGCTGTTGTGAATGTCCCCTGGTAGTTCTTACGAGTTTCCAGAACATTTTAATGTTTGCTTGGAAGTTATCCGATATTCTTCTATCATTCTCATCCGTTCTTTCTTGCTTTTTCCTTTCAACTACTTCCTTTACTCTCTTATTTATGTCTAAAAACTGCCTTTTTCCTTTCAATATCATCATTCATACTACTAGAATTACTAGCCTTGGTTGCTAGTAAATCTAGCCAAGCTTTCTTCTTTGCTTCAACTTCCATCCGTACCTCATCATCCCACCATAACGTGTTATTTTTCCTTTCAATCGTATATTTAGTACAATAAAAACGAATCGGTTAACGGGATAAAAACTATCCTATCTCTCAAGTTGGACCAAACTGCACAGAGTGTGCAAAATTTCATTAAAATCAGTTCAGTAGTTTAAGAGTTCAACGCGGACAAACAATGTGACACGTAATTTTTATATATAGAGATTTCTAGGAAATATTTTTTAGTTTTAAAAATCGCGTATTAAAAACAGGGGTTGATCGTAGAAGGGTGAAAATTTGAAGTTAGTATTTTTCAATGCTAAATCATAATAAAATAAAAATAAAAAATTGGTCAAAAAAATAAAAATAAATATTTAGGGGTGGGTCACCCTTATCATTTAGGGGTTTAAAAAATAGACGTTGGCCAATTCTCAGACCTACCCGATATGCATACAAAATTTCATACAAATCGATTCAGCCGTTTCGGAGGAGTTTGGTAAGAAACACCGCGACACGATAATTTTATATATTAGATATAGAGTAGGCTTAGTATTGTCTTTGAAAACCTTTAAATTTATTAAAACTGTGCTTAAAATACTCAAAATGTATTAAATAATAGAAGGAGAAGACGATTATATTGCTATAATAAAGATAAATAACATTTGTAATATAATAAAATAAAATAAAAACCTCAGTAATGCCAGTTGGAGCAATGCAAACAAAAGGTGCTGTTGGACAGCGCAGCACAAAAATACAACAGAATAGAATAGAATAGAATATTTTTTTTATTCAATATAGATCACATGTGTAATTCTTATTGAAAGTCATTTTTTACTTTACCACTGGTTCGAAAATAACCTCTGTCCTGGGAAGAACCAGCAAGAAACCCAGCGGGACTTTTTTATGATGATCATATTGCCTACAAAGATAGATGAGGTAGTCTTTGAAACACAAACTTTAATTGTAAATAATTAAATAAGACCTTTAATATTAGGTTTTGACTGGCTCAAGACAAATAAAATATTGATTGATATGAGAAATACGACTGTTGGATTAAAAATGAAAGTGAGGAACAAAGACTACTTAACACTCATCAAATATAACAATAAATCTGTATTATATAACAACTGCATGGAACAATTTACCGATGATCCGTTAACAAATATAAAAATAGGATCTACATTGCAGGTCTCTGAAAAGGCAAAACTTAGTAACGTCTTCGAAAATGATAAGAATACATTTTCGAGCAAATTGGGAAGAGCCAATCGCTATGAGCGTACAATTGAAATGATCGATGATGAACCCATAGTTACTAAATACTATCCGATAGGCATATAAATAGAAAATGGAAGAAAAGTTAAATGAAATGGAACAAAGCTGGATTAACATGCATTAACATGGATTACAGAAATGTGAGTTTATTTATAATCAAGTAAATACTGTAGCAGTCTCGTGTATTCTATCTTTCTCTTGGAAATTATTGAGCTATTTGCCTGAATCTATTAAAGTTATGAGTAAGGTATTTGTTTTAAGATAAAATAATGTAAATAATAAATAATGATAAATTGTAAATATAGATCGTAAGATAATTTTGTAATAATTTGTATTAAATAAATATGGGGAATTGGGTCAGTGTGAATGACTCAATCACATTTATCCTGTGTGCTAACCAACTGCTCTCAACAAATATTCAACTGAACTGTATGCACATAATGGGTGATATTATTAAAATAATGTTTCAAACATTTAAAGATAAATTAATATAATTTATGTAACTTTATGTAACTTAAGTAAAATGTGCGACCCCACATTTTACTTAAGTTTTAATGTTTCCAGAATATTATTACTCGTATTAGAATAATAAAGAGATTCTTTTATTATAGAATAAGGATTACAAACGAGCATAAGATCCACCTGATGGTAAATGGATGCAGCCCATAGAGAACTACATTTATCCTCGATTTACATATAGAATCAAAATGCAGATGCGTTTTCACTGTAGAGGCCAAAGATGGAATAACTTTTTGATGGTTTTCTAACAACAACACACAGCAATATTCTGCTGTTTCACACAGGTATTCAGTGAAAGTTTGGTCCCACCCCGGTCGGGCGACCCATTCGTATATATATATATATATACAATACAGCTGCAGCATGGCTCTACCGCGTAAAAGAACTTATTTTTATAAAGTTTAATTTTTATCAATATCTATTTTTAATATTAAGTAATATTTTCTTTTTATGCACATTTTAACTCTAATGTAAGTTTCAACTACACGTAATATCGAAATTAAAAAGTTATTTAATCCACACAAACCTTACGTAGCGTTAGCTTTAAAAATCACAAATGTACGTGACACAGCTTTCCCCCATTCCAGACAAAGGAATTCGTACGTGATGCGAATGAGAACCAATAAAACTAATAAGGATTTCCACTCTTTGCTGCAAGGTGGCGGCTTTACCCGCTTTAAGTATACATACTGGTTTTAAGATTATAATTTATGACATTTGATATTTTCACATTATCACATATATTTTTAAAAACTGCGGTTGCCATCCCACCTGCCAAGCGTGGCTACTATAGCAAAGGAAGAGCAATCAACAGGAGAAACCTTTGTTGAGCAATATACTTTTATATCCTGTAACGGTAACGGTGACGGTAAAATACCACTTCAACCACTTTTAAGCCAATGTAGTTTGCGAGGCGTCTCAATCTAGTGCTTAAAAATCTTCCTGTCACACATATATTATTTTAGTTAATATTTTTTATAAGTCTCTTATTTTCTGTCCTGGGACTACATCGGTAAATGTCAAAAATTAAATCCGTCTGAAACGAATAGGTACGTTTCATCTGAAAATGTTTTCATTGAATAATATCAACTTCTTTTTGTAAAATGTACAAATTGTTGCTAAGAGGAGATAAGGAGGTTAATTAGTTCATATCAGTTCAGTGTCAGTTCTATCTCAATAATTCCAAGAAAACTCAAAATGTTCGCTCATCCCAAAGTACACTGGTCTTTGCACACTACAATTTATTCAAAGATTTTTTCTTTTCTTATTAAGGACTTTTACACGCAATCAATTTTTAAGATTACAAAATGTTTAAAATCTATTGATAAACTAAGTCTTAAAAATTTCAAATACGTCTTCGAAAAAGCCGGAAAACAAAACAAATAAAGGTCAATAAATAAATGAAAATTTAAAAACATTTAAAACTATAAATCAAGTGATTCTTGATCCTATAGACATTTTGGAATATCCTATATACAATTTAGTCACTTTAATGTGGTCTCTAAAATAACCAAAACTGTGTCAATTTTTAACCTCCCGCTTTGAAAATTAATAATTTTCAAAAGCAGGAAGTTATAGATTTCGGTCCGATTTTGAGAATGCGAGTTTTCATCAGATCTCCACGTTTTGAGGTGCTAGGGAGCTGTTCCAACAACGTGCGTGCGTGCGTGCGTGAGTGCGTGTGTGTGTGTATGTGTAAAAATGTATAAATTTTGTCACGACACGGCTTTCGAAAGTGTTCATTGAGATTTCGAGCAGAATAGATTTTCAAGTCAATCGGTCGGACCCGTTTCAAATATTTTCAAAAAGTAAAGAAGTTCGAGCGTTGCGCTGAAAATTAAGCGGGAAGTTCCAGGGATGGTCAACCGTTTTCAGATATTTTAAATGAATATGTATGCGTGACAAATTAGCACACAGTCCATCTGATGTTAAGTGGACGTTGTAGCCCATGACTAGATAGACTATGTCTATGGGCTACAGCATCCACTTACCATCAGGCGGACTGTGTGCTTGTTAATCACCATATTCTGTAAACAAAAATGGACACCTACATCTATCTCCATTACAAATCAAAATGCAGACACATTGACAAAGCCAACACTAAAGACTAATAGAAAGCCTCGTTACCAATAAAAAGGGTCTCCGGTTCCCTAAACGCACCATATGAAACACTGCGACATTACGCTGCTATTTTACATTGGTATTCTGAGAGAGCGTGGTCATTCCCCGGTACAGCCGACCTTTTACTACGACTATAATATAGCTACACTATGGCTCTACCACGTAAACTTGTGTGCTCTTTAATTTGCCTTTGACGATCGTAATACTAGACGTCTCACCTTTTATCTTTGACGTTTCTCCTCGTCAGCGGTCTGGGATTTTTTACAGCTGGCGTAAACTAAATGGATATTCCGTCATATATCGAAAGACGTTTTACTTGGTAGAGTCACGCTGCAACTATATTAGTAGTATAGTTGTAGCACGAATGGGTCGGCTCGACCGGGGAAGGACCACGCTCTCACAGAATACCGACGTAAAATAACTGCTGTGTTTCGTATGGTGAGTGTAGAGAACCGGAGACCCTTTTTACTGGAAAAGAGGTATTCCATCTTAGTCCTCACGGGTGACAACGCATCTGCATTTTGAGTCTTTATTGAGGATAGATGTCTATGGGTCACAGCAACCACTTACCATGAGGTGGACTGTGTGTTCGTTTGTCACCCTATCCTATGAAAAAATGTATCGAAAGAAGTGCATATTCTGTCACATTTCGAAATATAAGTTCATATTCCGTCATATATCGAAAGATAAGTGCATATTCCGTCATATATCGAAAGATAAGTGCATATTCCGTCATATATCGAAAGATAAGTGCATATTCCGTCATATATCGAAAGATCTCACTAACATTTCTTATAGACGCCTCTTACGATACTTACAAGAAGGAATGCGGTGATGGATTCTCTTAAATCTCCAACATCAGGTGTATTAAGCAATTAAAAGATCAAAGTAAATATGTTCACATTTTTATAGAATAATGGTGACAAATGAACACGCATTCCACCTGATGGTACGTGGATGTTGTCTCTCATGAACATCTACATCTATCCTCCCTTAAGAATGAAATGCAGATGCGTTGTTACCCCTTAGGGTTAAGACTTAAGATGGAATGCATCGCTTCCAAAAAAAGGGCCTGCAGTTCCATACACTTACTATACGACACACCATTAGGCTTGTGAGAGCGTGGTCGTGGACCTTACCCTTTCCAGCCGACCTATTCCTACTGCAACCATTATATAACTGTAGCGTAGCTGTACCACGTAAAAACTCAAATTTTATGTAACAATATTAACGATAGAATAAAATGTACTCTCACCAACTTCAAATAAACAATAGCAATAGGTTGTGTATTTTTCACATAAATTCGGGTACATCCCGTTGGGATTTAGAACAATGTACTTCTTTGCAGTTCATTTGGATTGGTACCGCAAAAACAAATACTCAGTTTATGAAGTTTTCGCTCTTAATTCGCAAGGGTGTCAATAAATCTATGACTTTCAATGTTCAAGGTAGTCGCACTTGCATTTTTCCTGTGGTAACCACGTATTATCCGGTGAGACGTCAGCTCATTTGCAAAATGTACTAAATTAGTCCAATTATGAATCTTTTGTAGCAAGAAATTAGTGTACTTTGTAAATAAAGTTTCTCTTCTCCGTCTCCAATCTACAGATGTAATTTAATATTTAAGAAATTTATTTATAAGTCGACATCTTTCCCACTTATTCGTTTCTTCATCAATCTAATTCAACTTTTTTATATAAATTACATCTTTATTCCTTTCGGAATACGTAATAAGCCTGTGAACGTGGAAGGTTATAAAAAGTTTTATTGAATTTGTCTACGTAATGCGAATAAATTTATTATTTTATGTTCAGTCCTGGCTAATTTTAAATTATGGAATAATAAAAAAATATATAAATAACGCTGTGGTCCAACATTGTGTACATCGCTTTGATGAGTATTTCGCCTGTTAATTTTTGAATGAAAATATGTTTAGCATGTGGTAGCAGTTATGTTCTGTTTATTTTGTTATATTTAGTTTGCTAACCCGCCTGGAACGAAATTAAATGACTCGTTACTAGTTAAAAGGGTCTCTAGCTCACATCGTTAACAAAAAACAAAACAGCATGCTGGTCCATCCGCGGTCGAGCCAATTGGTGCATTCGTGCCGCAGAGTAATTTCTTTACTCATGTGTTCGTGCTGCAGCCACAATACAGCGATAAGCTGGCTCTCAATATTATCTCAATAGTTCGCGGAGATTTAGCCACACTATTTAGGTGGCAGACCCTAAAAGACATTATTTAAGATTGAAATATAATACCTCCAAGGTCATCTTATCAAAAACCTAGCAATTCCGATATCATTTAAATAGACCCGCCTTCCCAGAGACAAATTCACGCAATGACCTTGCGGGGCCGAGATCTATGTTTAAACAGTTGAATTAATATGTGAATTAACACATGCGTAGATTGAGAACTACTTCTATTACCAACTACTAAGGTTGATAATTAAATAGTTGTTTGATAAGAACTGTATCAATGTAGTCAACGTTTGGAGAGCCATCTTAATTATGTGTGTCCGTGAGATTTTTCTTTGATTAATATTCCAAAGGTACTTTTTCCTTTCAAATGTTTTACAAATATGTTTATTTATGATTTAATAGAAGCTCTCTAGAAAAAAAATATAGAGATACTTCAGTTTTAAGATAGATTCTAAACCAATTTCGTATCAACGACAGTTGAAGCCATAGTAATGGATATAAATTTAGCATAATAATGTATTTTGTTTTTTTTTTTTTCAATCAGTAATATAGTAGATATCAAGGTTGTACAATTGTGACGAAATGCTTTCGTCTATTATCAGGCAAATTATCTGTTCAATTATACATAATTTATTAAGATCCCTAAAACGACTTTGAATTCTAATGAATGTTATCATTACGAACGTGTTTTGGTTTGTGGGCCGGTTTTATCGGCACTCGGTACATCATCAGTTAGTTGGGTTGCGCGGGCGCCGCCGTCGTACGTGTTTTAAAATAATAATTCAAGATGGCTACTGGCGCACTGACCACACGGTGTTTGTTAACGATATCGATCAGAGGATTCAGTTCGAAAGCAGATAAAAATGTCGCATTCCTCGGCCTCGGAAATATGGGAGGTTTTATGGCCGCCAATCTTGTAAAAAAGGTACATATTTAGCGACGCTTACAAAATAACCCTTTAGAAACATTCTTGAACAGTTTCAGAATTTTAATGAATGTGTGTGTGTGAATGAAGTGTGAAGTGTTTTACAAGCACGTTTTAGCGCGTTTGTAATTTCTGAGTAACAGTAGCTGTTTGTAGTTGTGCTTTAATTCATTAAGGCATGTCTAGCACTCGTGGAAATATAGATCATAATTTAGTTACATTAAGCTAAAGAATCATATTTATTCCACATTATCAAGTCAACTTTAACTTGTTTTATATCTGCCAAAAATGTCACAGAATCGTATCATATTGTTGTAATTTTTGCCCAGGCCCTTATTTTTATTTGTATAATGCTTTTACTTTTGAAGCGAACACCTTACCATATAGGTATAGACATAATATATCATAAGAAATTACTTATTTCAAACTGAGATAAGATTGAAAAAAAAAATAATAGGAAAGCGATGGAGCAGAATAAAATGTCTGCGAATTTTTAGCATTTTTATTTGTCTTCCAAAGTATTAAGATTTTAATTTCTATTTTAATGACTCCATCATGGCATCCATGACTTTTCAGCCACCAGGAAATGAAATATTTGACAGATTTCATGGCGGAGAATTTAATTTATAATTTATATAAATAGTGTGATGATTTTCTTTCTGAAATATATAATTTAATAGGATTTAATAGACTTTATTTGCTATTAAATTATATGTATCAATAAAAAGAAGTACTTAATTAAGTAAATCCCAAATTTTGTACAGGTGTACATTGCGAACTGCTATTGAATATTTAGGAAAAATCAGACCAAGGAACCTTAAACGCTGCTTTAGTTGAAATTTAAAATTAAAATTTTTCAATTTATGCAAATTCCATGTTAAAATGTGCAGATGGGCGCTTTTTGCATGAAACCTTTTCAAAAGGTCGACGTGGATTCGCTACGAAATAACATTAAATCATTTTTATTCCATTGTATTTAAGCCAGATTACGCGATTATAAAACACAGAGGGCTTATAAATGCGTTCATTTTATTTTAAAAATTGTTTCTTTTTAAAAATATAAAATTAATAGTGCAGGTGACTCAGGGCCGTGCTTTGTGGCATTCTTTGCGGGAGGCCTATGTTCAGCAGTGGACTTGGAAACATTGCAATTGCAATACATTTATATTAATGAGTGTATAGTGAAATATAATACATTTCGTGTTTTCGTTTAATTAAAAATGTCTATATTAATCTTTGAAAAAAGATCCACCCACATTCTATTGAATTCTAATTAATAATTTTTTTTAAATGAAGTATTATCAGACAACACTTTACTATTTTTCTTAATTTAATTCCGATTCTCGTAATGTGTGATTAACATAATATTGCATGCGAATGTTTAGATTAACCTTCTTGAACTCCGCTGTGTTAATAAAACCATTGTCATGATCAAGATCAAGTTCACGTTTTTTAATGATTGTGCAATCAGTCTTATTTTATGGTCGTATCAAAACATACTCAAATGCCAAAGTTTATTTTAATATAGAATTAATATATTACGGATATACATAATATTATAGTTAGACTGAACTAGTTGATTCGGACAAGTGAGGTGATCTATGACAGTCGCGGAAGCTGTACCACGGCTCATTTTATGGTCGTATGAAAACATGCTTAAATACTGTGGTTTATTTTAATGAAGAAATAATAAAATACTGCGATACTATAGTTACAAGGAATTATTTAATGGTAAGTGACTACTGCATTCCGTGGACACCTACCACTGAGAATTAAGATGGAATGCCTCACAATCTGTAAATATACTGTCTCTTTAGCAAACACTACTTCTTAGCAGCAGAAATGAGTTAGAAGATACTACTATTCGTCTAGTACTATCCAATTCATTATAGTACCCAAACACGATTATTATAAGACAATGTTATGCGCATCATTGTACAATATTAATCTAAAGCTGACATGTTTAAATTTTTTGCTCTCCCTCTCCTTAAATAATGTCAGTTTTAGTACATAACTGCAACAAAAAAAATATGTGAGCGCCATATTGATACATAGCTAGATAACGATCTTGTTCATCATCCTCACTATTATCACTAAAATTATCAGCAATTTTTTTTTCAAAATTATAAATTGACCAGTTAGCAAACTGTCATACTAATGATAAGAGACTACGGTTTCCCATTAACACCAGCAAAGAACTTTAAACAAAGAAGTCTTTAGATTTTTTTATAGGATAGGGTGACAAACGAGCACACAGTCCACCTGATGGTAAGTGGTTGCTGGGGCCCATAGACATCTACATTTATCCTCGTTTGCGAATCAAAATGCAGATACGTTGTCAGCTGTGAGGACTAAGGTGGAATGACTATTTTCCAGTAAAAAGGTCTCCGGTTCTCTACACTCACCATACGAAACACAGCAGTGTTAAGCTGCTATTTTACGCTGATATTCTGTGCGAGCGTGGTCCTTCCCCCGTCGAGTCGACTCATTCGTGCTACAACTATACTACTAGTATAACTGCAGCATGGTTCTACCACGTACCACGGGTTGTCATCTCCGAGATGTAATGCTTCTTAGCCTGTAATTATACACTATATTATCTGTCTGATGTTATCTCCACACTCACATTACCCAAAACGCAGCAGTCCTGCAAAATAATATGAAAGGTAATAAGGGTGTTGAAGGGAGTGGATTCCGTGTACTAACCTCATAAAAGAATCTTAAAGCGTATCATTACTCCTAAATTTTGCAGGGCTTCAACGTTCGCGGGTACGATCCTTCGAAAGATGCCTTAACGGCAGCCGCGAAAAATGGTGTTACTGGTGCAAGCTCTATCGCAGCTGCTGTGGACGGAGTTGACGTCGTGGTCTCCATATTGCCAAGCAACAAAATAGTGCTGGACACTTACCTTGGAAAAGATGGCGTCGTGAACCACGTAAGTGTTATTGGTCCCAACTCTCCTTTACTTTGTTTTAGATTTATATCTTCTAACTAATTTGGCTAAGGAACGGGATCGTTACTACTGAGCCTTTTCAATTCAATAATTCAACGATGTTTGTTGTTCCCTAGATTTTTAACTTACTCACAAAGTAATAAAACAGAAAAGGGCTCAAATTTTCAATTGAAATCAATTAAATAAGTATGTATAACAAGTATATTATTTTTTCTTCAAATGGGGTTTTTACTCTATGATTTAGTTGACAGCGTGCCACGCTCTATAAGCACATACTATTCCATTACTGGATATGAGCTTCTCCCATTGTAGGGTGGCTTGTCTGCTTGTCAGACTGATTGGCAATCCTATTACCAGATCTAGACATGTGTCAATAGTGAATGATTCGTTCATTTGATCCGGGTCACATCAAATTATTAGTGATTGCAATTAAATTTTTTGAACGTTCCGGATCAAACGATTGATAGGACCTACGACCGAAGAGTATACTAATGTCTGACGACCGACATTATCGAGCGGGTCCCACAGATAACAGAGTAGGTACTGAAACTTGAAATAATACATTTGAATGATCGACCCGAATGACCCGGTTCGTAAGACTAATCAATACTTTAATGACCGGATCACTAGAAATAAATGAATGACACATGGCTAATCAGATCTAATTTAGAAATTTTTCCGGTTTTTTCCCTATTCGCCTCTTCACACTCACAGGAAGAAATATTTTGTTGAGTTTCCTTACATTTCCATTAAACAGTAGACAGACACAAGGTAATCAAAAACTATTACGTGATACAAGGAATTTTTAACATAAGCCTGAACAAATTTTTTCTTGCCTTTTCTAGGCTACAAAAGGAGCTCTCCTTATCGATTCAAGTACAGTAGATCCCAATGTACCCAAAGAAATATTCCCCGTAGCGACAGAGAAAGGCGTCAACTTCATTGATGCACCAGTGTCTGGAGGTGAGATTATAAAATTATTTAATCGAATATTTTTCTATACAATTTCATACATGATAGGATTTTATTGCTTGCTCCTATAATTACACTACATATTATATTAAAGTATATTTCGATTGTAACTTATTAATCATAAGGTTCTTCAATTACAATAATATTATATAAAAACCATTTTGACACATCTATCCATAAAAATAAAATTGAATTGACGATATATTGATATTTATCACGATAAATATCGATATTGTTAACTGGTCCATCTTTACTCTCCCATAGTAGAGAGAAGTGTCCATGATCTCCGTGTCTTTTTGAATCTTAATCTTTTTTAATTTCTTAAAACAAACATTAAAAGTCATTGAAAGGGTAAATAAAAGATTGCGTCAGTGTTGTTTCTGGGTCAATATCACAAGTTTATGTAATCGCTATTATAATAAAGATATTTCGCGTTAAAATCAACACAAGAATACATACTGATAACAAAATGTAATACTAATAATATACTGCGGTAACAATATTGATATTATCTGTTACTGTTTAGTCTGTTTGTGCTGATATATGTACATAATACGTTAATTACTACTGTAACTCTTGAATAACTTGATTAATCAATTTTTTAGAAATTGAGTAACATAATATTTCGTTGTATAAAGGAATTTACTTAAATATTTGTACACAACATTTAAACAAATGAAATTAATAGATAAGTTCTTCTAGGTAATTAAAATATTAAACAAATTAAAGGAAAAAAGTATTTTCAATTTTATAATAATTAACAATTTTATTTTAAAAGTTTTTTAAATCAAATTAGGTACTTTTATTAACTCTTCTATTTTATTATTAGAATTAAGATTTATGTAGAAACCCTCTATAAAGAGCATTGATCAAATCCTTACAATTTGGTTAACAATTTTAATTACAACTCATAAAACAAAAAAAATCATAATTACAACTCTTCAGGAGTCCACTGTTGTTCAAAGAATGCCACAAAACACTGTGTTGTGCCACCTACATCCACCTACATCTCACATATGTCTTACTAGATTATCACTCCATCTAGTAAGAAAGGATATTTCGAATATTTAAAAAAAATATATCCGTGTATTGTTGAAAGACACCAAATGTACAAGGCATATTTTTGTACATGGACCACAAATATAAGAGAAACATTCCCTTGGATTAATTTATAGGATGTACTGGCTTTTAAATTATGCAAAATGATTGAAGTAAAATTAATAGAATACCAGCGTAAATAGCAGCATAATGACGGTGTTTCGTATTTTGAGAGACAAGAACTGGATTCCCTTTATATTGGTAAGAAGGCATTCATCAGATACAGATAAATTATTATGAAATATTCAGGGACATTTACCATTTTTATTAGAGACTTACAAGAAATTACTGTAAAGGTAACAAAGTTTTCAATCTTTTAATATATCTACACAAAATCAAAAATAGATTTACTAAAAATAGTGATATACTCTACTCCAACGAGTCGTTAACTCCTTCAAGATGGAATGTATATGCTTTTACAACAGTCTCAGAATATATGCTGGGTCTACCTATCAAAACGTTTAATAGTTTTATTAAGCAAAAATTGTTTAATGAGCGTATTATACTACTAAAGAGTACATTACTGATAATGAACCTTGGGAATGAGGTCTAAATGTTTTCATATTTAATCGTAGTACGTATTATATAGTAAATTATATTTTTAGGGTTCCGTACCTCAAAAGGAAAAAACGGAACCCTTATAGAATCACTTTGTTGTCCGTCTTTCTGTCTGTCTGTCTGTATGTCAAGACCCTTTTTCTCAGGAACGCGTGCAGGTATCAAGCTGAAATTCATATCAAATACTTAAGTCTACTGTCCCTTAGAGCTGTAAAAAATCAAACTTCTAAGCCAACGAAATCAAAAGAGACAGCTGTTTATGCCGTAAATTTTCGACATTCGCAAGTGAATCAACACCTACAGGGTACTTCCCATGAACTCAGAATCTTGAAATTTGGTACGAAGCAACGTTATATAGCACAGATAAAGGAAAAATTGCGAAAAGCATACATTTTTAGTTTTATCATATAATAAAAATATTTTTAATAATTTTAAACTTATATACCTACAGATTTGTTCAGAACCCTCGGTGCGCGAGTCCGACTCGCACTTTGCCGGTTTTTTTTAAACGTCCTGCTGCATTTCTTGTTAGTTCTTCCCAGGACAGAAGATTTTCGTACCTGCGGTAAAAGCGTGTGTTACTTTCCATAAGTATTTTTTTAATCTATATTGAATAAAAATTATTCTATGAATGAAAACATTTAATAATATATAAATATTAAAATAACTATACTATATTACTATATACCATATACTATTAACTAAACAACAAATATTAACAATCTTAACTCGCGTGACATCACCTTCAAGATATTACTTATTTGCCCTCGCGTAAGCAAACTCAAATTATCTTTTCTAATAATGAGATATTTCTTATCTTAATGTATGGCTGCCGTTTAAAGATCAATTTATCTTGTACATCTGTTACCAACTGCGATTAGACAAAATTAATGTTCGCTTTGTGGCTATAATACATTTTTATGAAAACTAAATAAAATTAATAAACGACGTGAAAGCAAATAAGAAAAAGATAGGCAACTCGTTTTAATGTTTGCATTTCTGCTGATGTGATCACATTTAAAGGTGTGGACATAGAGTATGATCACAGCTATGAATATTCCATCTTAAACCTTAGAGAAGCCAACGACCTGTCTTCTTGTTTAAAGTTGGTAGCAGGTGTGTATAAAACATGTGGTTTGTTTTATTTAACGAATATACAATCTGAACTTACCAGGATTTTATTATAGTACCCAAAAAAAAAAACAATGATCCAGGTCATAACATACACGCATCTGCAATTCCTCTGGTGTTGCAGTTGTTCATGGGCGGCGGTAATCACCTACCATCAGGTGAGCCGTATGCTCGTTTGCCCCCTCTCCTATAAAAAAAATACACTTCACTTGTAATCCGTGACTTGTAATCAATGATATTTTAAAACTATAGCTTACATACATTAACAAAATTACTTACAGCATAAAATTAGAGCACATTTTGACGCAGGACCCAATTATTATATTTCTTGCTTTCATATAATTATATGATCTAAATAGTTTTTTTTATATGATAGGGTGACAAACGAGCACACAGTCCACCTGATGGTAAGTGGTTGCTGTGGCCCATAAACATCTACATCTATCTTCGTTTGCGAATTAAAATGCAGATGCGTTGTCAGCCGTAAGGGCTAGATAATGCCTCTTTTCCAGTAAACTAGGTCTCCGGTTCTCTACACCCATCATACGAAACACAGCAGCATTAAGGTTCTATTTTACGCTGGTATTCTGTGAGAACGTGGTCCTTCCCCGGTCGAGCTGACCCATTCGCGCAACAACTATACTATTAATATAGCTGCAGCATGGCTCTACCACGTAAAATAACAGGTCATGCACATATCTGTATTTTCTGGATGGGCAATCGTTTCTACTTTTTTAAAGGTTCTGGATATATGAGCACAATGGACATAGGCCTCTCATTCAGTGCTGACATTGAATTTGCTACTTTGTTTCTGGTAATTCATTGTTATCTTTCCAATCAGTACAGTGTATTCTTATGAGTGCGCTTAAAATGAAAGGGAAATGACACCGGGGATGGGCAACTGCATCTTCCTAATCATCAACTTAAAATAATAAAAAGAACTTAGGTCTCTAACCCGCCTGCCAATCGCGGCAATTAGATCAAAGCCTCTTTGGCAGAGGTCTGTATTCATCAGTGGCTGTAATAATTATAATGATGATGATAATTATATGTGGGCTTAAGTGATCAACTTTTGACAGTTGCCTCGTTGCCACTCTATTATTGTTAAAATTATTTTTGAGATCTATTAAAATTCATGTCTTAAATTTAAGTATTCGCTAAAATGCGATAGATTTTTCACAGGATATACAGTCACAGCAATATTCATCTAATGCTTGGTATTGATCGGACTCTTTTTAAACGGAGGTTTTATTGAATGGGCGAAAACTCTCTTTCAGGTGTCATGGGCGCTCAAAACGCAACTCTAGCTTTCATGGCCGGAGGTCGAAAAGAGGACTTCGATAGATCGCTGCCTTTGCTAAAAGCGATGGGCGCGAAACAATTCCACTGTGGTCAGATCGGATCCGGTCAGGTCGCGAAGCTCACCAACAACATGCTGATGGGCATCACTGGAATGGCAACTGCCGAGTGCATGAACATGGGTATTAAGTGAGTTTCCGATATTATATCATAACAAGTACCGTGTGTTCGCAGTGTAAGATTATTGGTTACTCTATAAAGGTCCGTGGTTGTCGTAAGAGGTGGCAGAGGGAAACAAACCAGGAGATGGGCAGACTTTCCTCCTAATAACAACTGAAAAGTAAATAACTGCGTTTGGTAACCCGCCTGCCAAGCGTGGGAACTATGACAAATATGCTCTTATGGGGTTATCTATAGGGAGGCCTATGTTGAGCGGTGGACTTTGATTGGCTGAAACGAATGAACAATTAACAATCATCACACTTTGCAAAAGTTGACGAATGCATATAAACCCATATCAGGTCGAAAACATTTTGGATAATGGCCCCACTTGCTGAATAAAACACAACGTCCCGAGCCTGATTAGTTTAGATATAGTATCTATGTTCAAGACAAGAGATAAGCTTTTGTAGCACTAAGACAGTGCAATTTAACATCTAGAGCTTCACCAACACTTTCCATCAGATAAGCTAAAATTAAGCACTATCTTAAAATAAGTAAAAAGTTACCAATAACCTTTGAAGAGTTTTTGGTTATCTGATGAATGCTATGCAAAATTATCTATGTTTTGTTTAAATTACCCACAATGTGTTAAGCGTGGTAGAGCCGTATTATGGCTATAGCATGGGTAGTTCGGCTCGACCGAAGAATTATCACGCTCGTAAAAAAAATACCAAAGAAAATTAGCAGCATAATACGACGTATGATGAGTGTAGAGAATAGAGTATTTTATATAATGTAAACCCTTTTTACTCGTAACAAGGCATTACATCATAGAACAGCGCATCTGCATTGATTCTTAATCGAGGATAAATGTAGATGTCTATGGGCCTCAGCATCCACTTCCCAAGTAACACATCAAAGCAGTATAACGCCCCACTTACAGCATTTCTGTATCGTTTTCGCATTTTAAGTTAGTTCTATAGTAGCATTACAAACGTTAATAGGGCTACTGTGATGCTTATTTGGGCACAAATTATACGGCTTTATATCCTTAAATAGGTTCACAATAGTTGTTTGAATGCATTACAGGCGCATTATATTAGCATTATTATAGTCAATAAAGTTGCCAATCGCATTAAAGAAGCACTATTACGGTTAGTGAAGTTGCTAATCGTATTACAGAAGCACGATACTAGCAATATTATTGATAATGAAGATGTTAATTGCATAATAAAAACGTTAGACTAAAATAATTAGTATTTAGTAAAAGAATGATTGGAGCTATTTAAGTGTTCACAGTTAGAACTTAAATAAATCCGACATTATTGCTAAAACATCTCTATATAAGACGTACTAAATGTTATTTACTAATTATACTTAATTTATCTCGCACTATTTTAAACTACTTAATTTCTCTCGCAATATAATATGTGGACAAAGGAAGACGATCAAAACTGAGCGACCATATTTGTTTGCATCAAAACAAAATTTATAAAGTTTGTGACTCTTTTATTATTTCATGCCTTGAATTATTACTGCGCAATGTGGTTTACTGCAAATGTTTAAATATATAATAATAAATTTCATTGAAAATTTTCATATGCCTTCGATATTTTGTGGTTTTGAAATACAACAAAAAGATAAAAAACGGCAGGAAATTTTAAAATTTCAATCTTCATACTTACAAAATGATTATGGTGTGCCGCAAGGTAGTGTTTTGGGTCCTTTACTTTTTTTAATTTACATTAATGATCTACCAAATTACATTAAATATAACACAATATTATTTGCTGACGACATCTCTATATTAATACCAAAAACAAATTTTAATTCTAGTTGTAATAAAGAATATGAAAATGAAATAAATAATACAATTGAAAATGTTGTTGATTGGATTAACAACAATAATCTAAGTATAAATCTATCTAAAACTAAATTTATGCAATCCTACAATGTTAATAGTAAACCGCAATCACTTGACATTAAGTATAATGATGTAAAAATTACTGTCACTGAATGTACCACATTTTTAGGTATACATTTAGACAAACACTGTAATTGGAAAGATCACGTTCATAATGTTTGTTCTAAAATATTTAAATTTAATTTTGCTTTACGTAGACTAGCTTCAATCTCGTCAAGAAACACTTCTCTTATAGCATATCATGCATATGTTGCTGCTGTATTAAGATATGGTCTCATATTATGGGGAAACTCGACAGATGTGAACCGTGCTTTCATAGCGCAAAAACGCTGTATACGAGCAATCTGTGGCGTCGGGCCACTTGTTTCTTGCAGACCACTATTTAAAGAATTAGATGTTCTTACTCTGCCATCCATGTACATTTTTGAGCTTTCAATATTCGTAAAAAAGTATCCTCATTTTTTTACTAAATAAAAAGATACAGTGAAATATAGTACCAGATACCCCGAAAAAATTATTTTGCCCTCATTAAAAACTAGTCTGTACTCAAAAAATTGTTATGTGATGGCTATTCAAGTGTTTAACAAAATCCCAAATGAAATAAGGCAATTAGATTATAATCGATTTAGACGTAATTTATTAAAGTGGCTTCTGGAAAAACAATTTTATTCGGTAAATGAACTGCTAAAAATAAAAGAACGTTTCTAGTGACTGTTAAAAACGCTTTTTCTTCTTTGGTCGTGTTTTAAATTGTTAATATCAAAATTGTAAACTGATGCACGTTTAATTTTAGTTAAATATATTGTATTTTCTAATTATAAGTTTTCATATACCAAATTTAGTGAAATATGTGATACTTTATTATTTTATACAAACATCTTTGTACCATATTTCTTATGAATAAATTTATTATTATTATTATTTTGGGGTATCTATAAAATTTTCTCATCTGGTTGGGCAGTATAAATATATAATTGTAAATGAAAATGGTAAACATACATAAATATGAATAAAATAAAATAAATACATAAAAAATACATAAATATATAAAAACCCAACCAGATGGAAGCCCTCGGCAGGGGAGACCAGACGGCCGAGGGTTAGGGGGAAAAGGAAAGAAACCGGCGGACGATGCGGGCGGTATCGAGGAGCACCGCCTTCTGCATTTGAGCCTGGAGCGGTCCGTCACGGACCGCTCCAGGCTCAAATGCAGAAGGCGGTCCAATAATAATAATAATATTATTATTATTATTATATGCAGAATAATATAATAATAATATTATTATTATAATAATAATAATAATATTATTATTATAATAATAATATTATAATAATAATATTATTATTATTATTATCAAATGCAGAAGGCGGTCCAATAATAATAATATTATTATTATTATTATTATTGATATAAAATGTTATATAAAGATATGTATGATATAACCAAAAAAGTTATGTATACCTAATAAAGAATTTACATAAAGCATTGGTTGGGCAGAATAAAATTAAGTTATATCAATATTATATAGGTCTGTTGGTTTTATAAATAGGTTCGAATGATAATATTTCTTGGTTATGAAATATTTATAAAATGGTGTCGGTCCATAGCAGCCTTTAGAAAGGCTAATTAATGCTACCACCACTATATATACTCAAACGTGAACATTATATTTGACGAGCTGATAAGAGCTGTTAGCTGTACAACAGATCTTTAAAAATGCAAGCATTACATTGATTCACGTTTATGCTGTTCATCAGTATTAGGCTTTCACTTAAAACTTAGAAGGGCTATTAGACCACAAAGGGTAAAACAGCTCAAAGCTGTATAACGGATTTACGTTGCATTATAATGGTACAATTTTATACTATTAAGCAGCTTTAGGGCTTATCTTACTACTTAAAAATGCTATTGTAGACCCTAAGGCATTAAAAACAGCTGAAAACTGTATAGCGGATTTACATGGTATTATAATGGTTCATATGTATGCTATTAAACAGCAATAAGCATGCATTTACTACTTAAAAATGCTATTTTAGATCCAAATGCACTAAAAACAGATGAAAACTGTACAGCTGAAGGCTTTACAAAAATCTTTTTATATGTCATTATCCAATCGTTATACAGTATAAAGCATCATAATGGTTTTCAAATGCCAATATAAAGCGTCAAGATGCTCGGTGAACTTATATAAGAGTTTATACGGATCTTAAGTTCTACATAAGTTTACTATTAGTTTGTTAAAATGCTTCCTGTGTTACTTGGGTTACCATCAGGTGGACTGTGTGCTCATTTCTCACCCATTTTCTATAAAAACAATCATAGTTCTCAGGAGTTTCTAAGATCTGTATCACTTATCTGTAGGTCGACTGTACAATACTCGTATGCGCTTTTTGGTCACCTTTATTGCTTTATAATAATTAAATGTATTTATCTAAAGAACCAAAACAGCAAATGCGGCATCCCTTGGCTCGATTTAACAAGAAAATTTAATATTTAAATGGATGAATAGAGATTGTTGCGAATGTGTTCAAGCTGTGCATAAATTTTATATAAATTTTATTTGAAAGCCATCAAGGTTCAGACGTAAAACGAAGGCACGACCCTAAACGAAATTGCCAATTTCAATTTTATTTCAGCGATCAGTCCAAGTATCAATCTGCATGATTTCCTTCAATCATATTTATATGCAAATGGAAGGGTTTTTGAAGTTATTTATTAAAGGTCTTAGGATAATACTAGATCTAGCTGAAAGATTACAAGTACTACACTAAAGTATAGACTTCTCCAAAATAGCAGCTTATTTTAGATATATACAATAAAATTGAAGTTTTTAATAATTAAAATTAAAAAAGAAGTATTGCCTATCTGTAAAATTGGAATAACAGGCTTCTATTAAGCTCAGAGGGTTTTTTTTATAGGATAGGGTAACAAACGGGCACACATTCCACCTGATGAAAAGTGGTTACTGTGACCCATAGACGTATACATCTCTATCTATAGTCAATAAAGAATCAAAATTCAGGTGCATTGTCACTCGTGGGGACTAAGATGGAATGCCACATTTCCAGAAAAAAGGGTCTCCGGTTCTCTACACTCACCACACAAAACACAGCAGTGTCAAGCTGCCATTTTACGCTGATATTCTGTGAGAGCGCGGTCCTTCCCCGGTCGAGCCGACCCGTTCGTGCTACAATTATACTACTAATATAGATGCAGCATGGCTCTACCACGTTTAAACCATTATGACATACATAACCATTTTTTTAATCTGTCTATCTCTTTGACTGTCTGTCTGTCTATCTGTCTGTCCGGACTAATCTAAGGAATGACTAAACCGGTTGTGATGAAACTTCACGAACAGATAGACAGCGATGCCATATCTAGGCTATATTTATTAATATTATTTATTTATAAGCCGCTTATAAATAAATAATATTATTAGTGTAGAAATATCACAAAAGTAAAACTGTAACTATTGAGGGAAAAAATACTTGTGAGTTTCTTTGCAGCTTGTTTCTGCGATGTCTCTCGCAGTAGGAATGTTAACAATGGCGTAGCTAGACTTTCAAAAGGCTCGCTTTGTTACGTTAGGATTTTCTTTGAGCTATCTCGAATATTGTTGACTCACGCACGTATCTTTTCAAGTTATTATCGTTATCTCTATTATGTTAAATGGTACAGTGATGAAATGCGGCCAAGACGATATAATCATTATTACTATCACTGTTATTATTATCGTTTAATTAGCCTTTATTGCAAACAACTTCAATTAGGGGTTACAAAAGGTGAACTTAATGCCTTATGCACCCCTCTATAATTTAACCAAGTATAATTTTAACCAGTTTGCTACTGAATGGCGCCGTTAGTTAAACTATACGTGGTATTTCTACGTGGTAAAGCCATGCTGCAGCTGTATTAGTAGTATAGTTGTAGCACGAATGGGTCGGCTCGACCGGGGAAGGACCACGCTCTCACAAAATACCAGCGTAAAATAGCAGCTTAACGTTGCTGTGTTTCGTATGGTGAGTGTAAAGAACCATAAACCCTTTTTACTGGAAATGAGGCATTCCATCTTAGTCCTCACGGGTGACAACGCATCTGAATTTTGATTCGAAAACGAGGATAAATGTAGATGTCTAGCTAATATATATATATATATATAAGCTGCAGCATGCAGCTCTACTACGTCAAAACGATTCATAAATATGTAGGTGAACTGGAATTTTGTTTTCCAAAAGGGTTTTCATGTATTACTGCGAAACGCCTCGTAAAAGGAAAAAGAAGCGTTTATAAAAATATAGAGATCCTAAGAGAAAATAATAAAATAACATATTTTTCACATTTTGTGCTAAATGTAAGGATACATACTCGTTTTTCAGAATGGGTCTAGACCCGAAAGTGCTGTTGGATGTACTAAACAATTCTTCGGCTAGATCCTGGTCCACTGAAGTGTACTGCCCGGTTCCTGGTTTAGTCCCGACTGCACCTTCAAGTAGAAACTACGATGGAGGTTTCAAGAATGAACTTATGGTTAAGGTAAATTTTTTAAACAAATAAATGTTTAAATAAGTATAATTTAAAAAATTATCCATGCTTCAAACAGATATTATTTAATATTTAACTTGCTTTATTGAAATTATTAATTTTAATAATTGTAATTACAAGAATGTGTTAATTAGGTAGAGATGTGAAAATTAATTGTGCCTTAAAATAAATTGGTATGCCTAAATCTTTCCACTGTTGCGTGCATTATCACTGCCACCACAATAAATCTAACACCACATCTGAAGTCACTAGACTTAGCTTTACTAACTGGTAGAGGCTTGTGGTCAAGCACTGGCTTATAATAAGTTTAAAAAAAAACTAGTCTAATTTATATTTTAATGCTTAATGCGCCAACTAGGAGTACATTGCTGAACATCGGCCTCCCTCATATATTGCTTCATTGCCCATATTTTACCATTGTTGAGTTGTTAGTTTGTTACAGTTTTTTTTTTATTTTGATTTGTTATCAGGACGATCCATCATGAAAGATTTTTGTACGTGGTAAAGCCATGCTGTAGCTATAATAATTGTATAGTTGTAGCACGAATGGGTTGGCTCGACCGAGTTTTTTTTAAAACTAGGTTTACGGCTCTGGGTTCTAGCCCTTCTGAGCCTATTTACGTATTTCCCGGACTCGACCGGGGAAGGACCACGCTCTCACGGAATACCAGCGTAAAATAGCAGATGAATGCTGATTTGTTTCGTACGGTGAGTGTAGAGAACCGGAGACCCTTTTTACTGGAAAAGAAGCATTCCATCTTAGTCCTCACGGGTGACAACGCATCTGCATTTTATTCGCAAACGAGGATAGATGTAGAGGTCTATGGGCCACAGTAACCACTTACCATCAGGTGGACTGTGTGCTCGCTTGTCACGCTTATCCTATAAAAAAAATCTTCTGTTTCAGTTTCCCTCTGTCGCCTTTTAGGATATTATTACGTTACCAGTCAACTGGCATGCATGAATTGAAATATTTGCCCATCTTCAGCATGCTGTGTGTGATTATAGGTGTTATGGTTTTATTATGATTTGGGATTGGAACCCCAATTTATGTAATTTGGACCAAATCACACAAACATATTTGGTCTGACTTTCCTTTTGTTTTACAGGATTTGGAGTTAGCAAGTGGCATGGCGTTGGGAATTAGGTCACCAATTCCATTGGGCGCAGTTACCACTCAGCTGTACCGCATAGTTCAATCTCGTGGTTACGGACAGAAAGACTTCTCCTTCATATTCCAGCTACTAAAAGAAGAGTCTGAAAAGAAGTGAAATAAATGAATTTTTAAGTTAGTTTGTTTTTTTTCTTTTATATTCATATTAAGTACAAAGAGTACTTACATTTTTTAAAACACGCGCACATATTAAAATATTGATGAGGGTGTCCACCTGACCAGCTTTCGATCACAGTTTATATACAAAGTTACTACAAACCTACTTATACACGGAGGAGTGTGAAATTTGGCATGGTTAGAGTTTATATGAAGAAGGAGTGCAAAAAGCTACAATTTATTCATAATATGCGTTACAAAGACGTTAATTTCAATTAAATAAAAATTGAAACGGCTGAACATATTTTGATAAAACATGTCGTAAAACCACCGCCAAAAAACCTGCTTTAAATTTAAAAAAAAACGCACCCATATCGCTTAACCTGTTTAAGAGCTACGGTGCCACATACAGACAGACAACGGTCAAACTTATTCCCTCTTTTTGCGTCGAGGGTTAAAAAACAAGATCACGATATGTTAAGATGGCGTAACCCGTGATGGGTCCTCCCACAACAAAAAAGACATTCGTTTTTTTTTTGTTTTTTACTTAAGTGTAAAATGCAAACGTTTGTTCTCATTCCAAACTTTATCATATGTGTAATAAATACTAAAATATCATATAGTGTATTTAGTATTTATTACACATATGGTAATATCTTGATATAAACTGAATCCAGGTTTCGCCTTTCTTTTAAAATCTTTCTTTATATTAGGCCGGCCACATACATACGGAATTCCGTTTCGAGATTCCGTTTCGATATTCCGATTCGGAATCCCGAACGCAGCAAGTCCATATAAAATCTATGACCCGCCACACACGTACGGTAGTTTTCCGTTCGATATTTTGCGGGCAAAACGGGATTCCGTTTGTGTGTGGCCGACCGTTCGAAATTCCGAAACGGAATCTCGAAACGGAATTCCGTATGTATAGAGCGGGCCTTAATGTAGGGGACTGCAGTGAACTGTATGATTTTATTGTGTATGACGACTGTTTCTATGTAGGGTAAACTATACTAGGGATGGTTGAAGAAAAGATGGTACTGTAGACGATTATATATTGCACTATTTACAAGCGGCTTTTAACTAATTAACTATGCACAGATGGGAGTCTTCAAAGGAGTATTCTTTCTTGAAGTTTTCTCTCTTGAGGCTTTCTCTCTTGAGGTCTTCTTTCTTGATGTAGTATCTCGTAGTGCCTCTTCCGAAATGAACAGCTCACAGCGCAAAACGCCCTTCTTATATTTCCAAAAAGAGCGTCTCGGCACGTAAGTGGTATTATAAGTAGTGCCGCGCGCTGATTGGTCGGCGGCATCACGTGAGATTCGGACGGTGTGCGGGGTGCGCGGGGCGCAACGGGGTATGAAGTATGAAGGGTTACGGACGGCAAGGCCGTCCCCTCGCCGTCCGTAACAATTAAAATAAATACGGTGGATTTTCCGTAAAGATGTATCAATCGCAAGTGTAAACTTTTGCACGCGTATACGCGCCTGTACAAATGATTTCAAGAAATATTACTAAAAAGTATTCTGTGTGTTAATGATCATGGTGTGTAGATTGCCTATATTTGTGCCAAACTCATCTAAAAAAAATTATTAAGTAACTAACATCCAAACAAGTTTACTAACATTTACATAATATTATATAATACATTTTAGGCACTATATATTTTTCGTAGGTGTTAATTAAATCATCAATACAATACCTCAGGCATATGGCCCATAGATATTGCGCCTCATTAAAGTCATATGTACATATTTGTCATAATTCATTTAGCCGAACTGTGTGTACCCAACACAGAGGTGATGATTTTTTTTTATAGGAGAGGGGGCAAACGAGCCTGCGGCTCACCTGATGGTAAGTAACTACCGCCGCCCATGAACAACTGCAACACCAGGGGAACCAGGAGAATTACAGATGCGTTGCTGGCCTTTTAAAAAGGAGTAGGCTCTTTTCTTTAAGGTCCCTAAGTCGTATCGGTCCGGAAAAATCGCTGATGGTAATCGATTCCACAAGTGAGTCAAGGGAGTCTTCAATGGAGTATTCTTTCTTGAGTTTTTCTCTCTTGAGGTCTTGTTTCTTGATGTAATATCTCGTAGTGCCTCTTCCGAAATGAACAGCTCACAGCACAAAACGCCCTTCTTATATTTCCAAAAAGAGCGTCTCGGCACGTGAGTGGTATTATAAGATGTGCCGCGCGCTGATTGATCGGCGGCATCACGTGATGTTCGGGCAGTGTGCGGGGTGCGCGGTGTGCATCGGGGTATGAAGGGGTGACGAGGCGGCGGCTCCCCTCGCCGTCCGTAACATTCTCCCGCCGGCGTAGCAAGCGAGCCTAATTTTCTCTCGGGAGGACGGCGATCTTCCTCACTGGTCGTCGCAACACTCCGCCCCTAGTCCGGATCTCGACGTTGCACATCACGCCGTCAGGTCCGGGAAACGTCCTCTTGACGATCCCCCTTTGACCACACGTCCGCGGTAGGTTGCCGTCCGTAACCACGACCAGGTCCTCTTCTTTTGTTTCCTGTCGCTGAGCGTCCCGGGAAACTCCGCGCGCGACCAGCGTCGGCAGGTACTCCCTCACCCAGCGCCTCCAGTACTCGTCGGCGAGCCCCTGGGCCGCTCTCCACGCCCGACGATCGATGGGTGAGCACGGCGCGGTGATCGGTAGGCCCGACGGTCCCAACAGGATGAATTGATTGGGTGTCAATGCTTCTTCATCATTGATGTCGACCGGTACATGGGTCAACGGTCGAGAGTTGACGGTGTTTTCTGTTTCCGTTAAGAGCGTGGCTAGAGTCTCCTCCCGTGGGCTCTTCTGATGGAGAGTGGCTTCCAGTGCTATCTTCACCGAACGCACGAGACGCTCTTGGTTAGGCGCGCCCGGTGCGATGAACTTCCACTCCGTGCGTCGAGTCAGCGCGTAGTCCTTTAGCGGCGGCGCCCACTTTTCCATCGCCCGTCATAGCTCTGCATCTGCTTCATGAAAATTAGTGTCGTTATCTGAATATATAACCCGTGACCACCCGCGCCTAACCGCCATGCGGCGCAATGCCGATATCACCGAGTCTGTCGTTAGGGAGTAAACTAGCTCTAGACAAACCGCGCGTATCATTAAATACGTGAAAGTGCTATCCACCGCTTTTCGTGCCGTCGTCCTATTGTAACTATCGAAGGCCCGAAATAGTCGACTCCGGTGTAAGTAAACGGTCGCGCAAACGCCCCTAACCGTTCGGGTGGTAGGTCTCCTGTAACCGCTGGCCGTGGTGTCGCCTTGCGTACCCTGCATCACAGATATCTCCGCTCCACTTCTCGTACGGAGTAGTCGGAGGATATGATATCTGGTGCGTAGGTCGTTGACCACCCTCTCTCTGTCGGCGTGGTTTGCCTCCTGATGCGAATTCTCTATAAGCAGCTTTACAAATCGGTGGCGTCCATTCAGTATGACGGGTCGCTTCATCTGGCCGTCCACGTCGGCTGCGTCGATTCTTCACCTGGCTCGTAGTATTTCGTCTTCCATTATGGGGTCGAGCTTCCTAAGTGCGCTGCCGGTGGCCAGGTTCTTACCCTGTTGAAGTCAGCTGATGTCTCCAGCGAAGCTGTCGAGTTGACTGCGTTCCAACCACATCCGCTCTGCCCTCTGGATGTGCTGCAATGTTAGTACTTGTGCCCTTCCTCGTATGGCATCGATGAACTGCAGTACTCGTGCTGTGGCCCTGATCAATCTCTCGTAAGAAGAGAAGCGTTCTATGTCTGGCAGGTGTGGAGCGTCCTTGGCGTCGCTCTGGTGCGCCATGATTTCCTCCAACTCTTCATCATCCCCTGCCTTCTCTTCCTTCCAGTGAGGCCATGTATCTTCTTCCTCAAAGAGAAATGACGGTCCTGTGAACTGTTGGTCGCTTTCTCCCTTGCTCACGAAGTTCATGCGCGTCGCCTGATCTGCTATGTTCTCCGCAGTCGATATCCACCTCCATTGCTCGGGTGACGATTTCTCGGCTATCTCCCCTAATCGATGAGCCACGTATGGAGTGTAACGCGCCGTATCGTTCTATATCCAGTGGAGCGCCGTAGTAGAGTCCGTCCAATATATGACCCTATCTGCTATCGTGCGCCTATCAAGTTCGCCTGCAACTCTAGTCGCGGTTACTCTGCGCCTTAATCGGAGCTACTTTCGCCTTGGCCGTACCGTCGCGATGAGTATGTTCCCTATCATCGTGCTAATATTGAACGGCTTTATCGGTCCTTCCGCTCCTAACTCGCGAGCTAAGTCGTCGTCGATCAACGATATGGTGGAGCCTTCGTCGAGTAGCACATACGTATCTATCTTCTTACCACGCGGTCCGCGCCCGGTAATGGAGCACACTTTCAATAATACCGACGCACTGCTATTAACGTTCGACGCGACGAGCACGGTTTCTTCCGGTTTTACCGATTTCTAAGGCGTCCGGGCCTTGCGGGCGTGAAGGAGGGCATGGTAGGGGGCGTTGTAGCCGTCGACGCCGCACTTCCTAGCCTTACATCTCAGGCGTCGGTGTTTGCTGCTTAAACACCTAAAACACACCCCATCTTCCCTTACCCACTTCCACCGGTCGTCCAGATCCATTTGCGCCAGCTTCTTACATTTGGCGATTGGGTGTTCACCCCCACAACTAGTGTTGCCCAAAATCGGTCTTGGTCTTGCAGTCTTGGTCTTGTTCTTGCATTTTTGCAAGACCAAGACCAAGAACAAGACCGCCTATTTTTAGCAAGACCAAGACCAAGACTGACGGTGCAAGATTTGCGCAAGAACAAGACTATGCTTGCGAGACTCTTGCGTCTTGCATTTAGGACTGAGTGTCGTTTGAGGGAGTATAGGAGTTCGGGTATATGCTTAGGGACTCTATGAGACGCAAAAAAATATAATAAAAAAATGGAAAATTGAACTTATGCGTATTACGGACAATACCATGAACATACGTAGCGAATGAAAATATCGATTAAAAGAAAAAAAGAGTGCATCCCTAGTTTTGACCATCAGCACTTTGATAGTGCGCGGCGTCTTGTTGTCGGCGTCATGAAAGGTCGGATACTGACCTGTCAAAGAAATTGTGCAGCTATTCGAAAGTACAAGGTCAAGGTGCCGGCGGGTACTATTGATATCGTATACAATCGTCGCCGCCGCGCCGCACGCACTACATTTGACACTGTTTGATTGCCGCCACAGAGTACATGTTCCAAAGAATAAAATAAGTTTACGGGCTCAGAGTGGACACGAATACGTTATGCTCATCTCGCAAGGAATATGGTAATTAGATAATGGTAAAGTTATATAGATATCATAAAAATTTATTCTAGTAAGTAATTATTATAACATTAACTATATGGGTTTATAATAATTACTTACTATTATTAAGTGGCGAAGCTTGCGAAGTCACTTATTGATTTCACGATGTCGGTCCGTCTGTCCGTCTGTCCCACGATTATCTCGAGAACGGTTTCAAATTTTCAAATTTTGTTTTCAGCAATCGATTACTGATCACCCAGGCATCTGAACCTCCTATTTTGAAACTGATTGCTTAACGGCAACCGTTAGAAACCGCTACAATTTTAAATTCTCAACAGACTGACACAGGGCATATAGCATATCAATCGACAGGTCTTTAGAAAGATAAATGATTGTTGAACTTATTAATAATTTTTTTAAATCGATTAATTGCTATTTTTAAATAAAAAAAGGGGTTATGGTGTGGAATTATTATGTCCTGTGGCTTGTAAACACGATAACTTTTGAAAATATCAATTGTTGAACTCAATCTATTTTTAATCTCTTCATCTATCATATGGGGAGCCACTGAATGTAAATGGCAGTGTAATTTAGTTTTGTTTAGCTATAATTAATTTTTTTCGGCTCCAAAATGGCGAAATTTTCGTTGATTTGGTAGCCTCGTATATAAATAATTTCTGTAAATGGGGAGCTACAGCACTTTTACACAGACTTCGAACGCAAACAGTCATCCGATCCGTTTGTCTCAGTGCGATTACGTAAACTTTAAACTTGAAATCTGAAATTTGAAATTTTAAACTTTAATCTTTAAACTTAAAATTAAAAATTCATTTTTTAAAAAAAGTAAAGGTTACGTTCTGACGTCCGTCCGTTTCGTATTAGTAAAAATCATTTAGTTAACCCGGTATTCGAAACTGTTAATTCAGTGGAGAATTTCGTTGATTCATCGCGTCGCGTTAATCAAAAAATAGACTTGGGTTTTTAATAATTTAAATTCCTCTTTGAGTGCTAGGCGATTATAGACCGAATTTCGCTCCACTTAGAGTAGGTTTAGGCCGGCTGCCGTCGAGTCAGGCGACCGTTAGGCTAGCCCTTCGGGGCCTCGCGCTTACATTCCTTCACAAGGTCGTGCGCCTTTTAAAACAGTTTTAATTTTATTTAGTTCTTTAAGCGATTTTAAGCGGGAAGTGATTAAAGGTGAAAATAGTCATTTCTACGCGGTTTGCTCGGGTAAGTTTATACACAATCACCTTAGGGAGAAAACAAACGGCGAGCACTTAGTAAAACTAAGTGACCGCCTAAATTTCGATATATTAGCCCCTCAGGAGGACACTAGCTATTCAACAAACCAATATCGTAGTTTGTCCAAAATCGACTTAGCACTCTTCAGGAACGTAACCTTAACGTTACGCTCCATAGAAGTGGTGCATGAGTTGACATCGGATCACCGCCCGGTCATAATGTCGTTAGGACAGTCTAGCAGCGAGGTTCCTCTAACCAAAACTGTTACGGACTGGCATAGGTTCGAGGCTAACCTCGAAACTATGAACTCAGAATACTTAGGCCAAGTGCCAGATGTAATTGACAAATTTGATTTGAAAAATTCAAGAAAATCAAAAACATGCGACTAAGCTGATTGCTTCGCCACTTTGCTATGCTGTTAGCTTGCTAGGTTTATTATTATTATTACTTAATAGATAAAGATGTTCAATAAGTTCACTGCAACTCGACTTTTGGAAGTGTGTGTTTTTAAAACACAAAGTGCTCGAATATATCGTCACCCATTTGATAAATATTGTAGACACTTTTAAAACACTTGAAATGTGTAAAAATGGATCTGGATCTCGTCTTCAAGGCTTAGTTATTAACGAGTTGGAGGAGTACCTAAGTAAACCCAGAGCCGCCAGCTCGGAAGACATTTTAGAGTGGTGGAGGACGCATGAGACAAAATATCCGATTTTATCGAAGATGGCCCTTGATTTTCTTTCAATACCTGCAGCTTCGCTTGGTGAGTGCAGGTGGCCGGAGGCCCTTTTTACTGGAAATGAGGCATTCCATCTTAGTCCTCACGGGTGGCAACGCATCTGCATTTTGATTCGCAAACGAGGATAGATGTAGATGTCTATGGGCCGCAGCAACCACTTACTGGACTGTGTGCTCGTTTGTCACCCTTATCCTATAAAAAAAAGAAGCTTCAGTACCTGAGCGATTTAGAGAGATTATTTTCTAAATCGTCATTAGTAATTAGAAAACATAGAAATAGGTTAAGTGATGAGTCAGCCAGAGAGTTACTTTGTATTAATGCTTGGTCAAAAGAATTAATATGAAGTAACAGTAATGTCAAAGCTATTGCGTACTGTGAAGTAATTTAACTTGTATCGTATTTTATTTTTTACTAGCTTTTCCTCGCGACTTCGCCCGCGTGTAATTTGGGGTTTTAATTTTTTTGCCCGGAACTTTATTTCTTTTTCTTTTCTAAAATAAAAGTAGAAAATCCCGTCAAAATCGGTCCAGCCGTTTCGGAGATTAGCCGCAACAAACAGACAGACAGACAGTATACTTTCATATACATTTAGTAAAAAGCTGTAATTTTGACATTACAAACAGACACTTCAATTTTATTTATTTGTATAGATTTAAATAAATGGTATATTGTTTAACTCTTTTATTCCATTTCATATATGGTGAGGGTCCATCAATTTCTTTCTAGACAGATAATGTTCTTTAAAATACAGTAAAGTTATTGCCATTAATTTGTTTTTATATGTTTAACCATGTTTTAGCACATGTAAGCTTATTAAATGTAAACGTTTATTAAGAAATAGACTGACGCCCGTGGCTGTGAGACACGGTAAATAGCTAAGTTGGTTAGAGCATCGGCACGGATCGCTTAGATCGTGGGTTCAAACCCCACCCGGTGTCAGTCGATTTTTCGAATTTCTCATTAAATGTTTAGACATTTATTAATTGGGTTGGTCTTTACTATGGCTATGCTAATTCAAGCTCAATATGTACCTACTCTGTTAAGTTGTTCTAAGATCTAAAGTAACGCTTAATAAATAGTAATAGGCTAATAGGAATCAATTACCACCAGCGAATTTTCCGAACCGATACGACTTAGGAACCTTCAAGAAAAGAGCTTACACCTTTCTAAAAGGCCGGCAACGCATCTGCAATTCCCCTGGTGTTGCGGTTGTTCATGGGCGGCGGTAGTCACTTACCATCAGGTGAGCCGCATGGTCGTTTGCCCCCTATTTTTATAAAAAAAAATTGCGAGACTTGCGAGACTCTTGCTGCAAGACCAATACCAAGACCAAGACTGGGAGCGCAATACCAAGACCAAGACCAAGACCAGGTGTATTGGCGCAACACCAAGACCAAGACTTGCTAAGTCTCGTCTTGTTCTTGCATTTGGGCAACACTACCCACAACACAAACACGGGACACTTCCGTTGTCCTCCTGGGTGGTGAACGTCTTTACGTCGCGGGCCTTATCCTCTACGTGGCGTGTCAACACTATCCTTTTCGACGGCATTGCTTCTCGTATTACGGGCGATTCCTTAGTCGGCGTTACGAACGTATAGGTTACTTAACACACGGTCAACCTCTCTCATCATAAACCGGGATAGTGTGACAATGTCCGGTTCGTCCGCACTTCCGTAGTGCTACTATAATCGCACCAACGTGACCGTGAGGGCTAAGCTTACTCGTGACCTCCCTAGTTAGCATCGGACTTTGTAAGTATCCCTTGCCGTCGACGTTCTTCATTATGTTCCTACTATATTTTGCAACTTAATAGCGAACGAATTTAATTCCTGGGCGGTTTGACCAGGGCGCGGAAGGCGTTTTAACTCATCTAACGCACGATCAATAATTACTTCCGGGCGGCCGAAACACTGCTCCAGTGTCCGCATAATGTCTGCTGGATTCTTCGGGGCAAACAGCAGTACCAATACTGATTCCCTAGCCTCATCAAGTAAACAGTTCCTCAACTTTGCCATATTTTCCGTATTTGTGAATCCACATCGCGTGGATTCTTTCATCGCGGCTTTAAACGATAACCATTCCGCGGCCGAGCCGTTAAAAATAGGCAAGTCCTGTGTCTGCTTCGCGGCGGCTGGTCTAAATCTCATTATGCTTTCTAAAGCGTCCGATAGTCGTTCCATACCCCTATCTTTCCCTCTCGGGGTGAGCGACCTACCTCTATCCCTATTATCCTCTAATCTACGATGTGGCGATGGCGACCTATGTACACCTACATCATGGCGACACGGCGACGGTAATCTACGATCCGCGTGGCGATGTGGCGATCTATGTATATCTACATCATGGCGACACGGCGACGGTAATCTACGATCCGCGTGACGATGTGGCGATGGCGACCTATGTACACCTACATCATGGCGACACGGCGACGGTAATCTACGATCCGCATGGCGATCTATGTATACCTACATCATAGCGACACGGCGACGGTAATCTACGATCCGCGTGGCGATGTGGCGATGGCGACCTACGTACACCTACATCAGGACGACACGGCGACGGTAATCTACGATCCGCGTGGCGATGGCGATCTACGTATAAGCGATAGAGTGCGGGCGTTGGACGCGCGTCGGTGACGTAACCTGTACACGGCGATTCACCTGGTTCATTTCTACGGCGACTCCATTGTCCCTCTGTATCGGATCTACGTGACGTGGTTGATCGTTATTCGCAACCGACTTCCCCTGGGCATCTTCGACGTATACGTAACCGGTTCCACTATTCGACGGGGCCTACTCTAACTCGATGCGGGGCGCGGGATGAGACGGGCGGCAGCGCGGGTCCCCCTGCACAGTCTCCACGTTCTCGAAACACTTATCAACACGGTCCCTATTTTCCACTAAATCGTCCTCGTTCAAACTGTCCCTATCCGTTTTTTCTTGTAGTTGTGCGACGTCCCTAGCGTATTTCTTCTTAATAAGATCTTCCTCAATTTGCAATTACTTCCTTCTAATTGCGGCGAGTTCCTCCGTGGTATTATACTCGATTTGCTTCAATTTCGCGATCGCGCTAGCTGTCGACCGGGCTGAACGGACTGAACGGACTGACGGGGAGCGCGGCGCGGGCCTATGTACAGCATCGGCTAGGGGCGCGACGGTACGCACTGTCGAACTCGTCTCGGTGACCGGAAGATCTCCTATAATCGCGGCGAGTGTATCTGTACGCGGCGCGGATGTACTAATCTCTCCCAAACGATCAGTCGTCGACACGGACATAGCGGGGCGCGGCAGCGCAAGTGCGGGCGCAGGCATACATGCGGCCGCGGGCGGGGACGCGGCGGAGGGCGCTTGTGCCAACGAAAGATAATCGGATGGGGACGCGGGCGCTTCTTCGAAAATCCGCATTCCTACCGGCGTTTCGTCGTCGTTCCTAGTCTTCTGGCTTCTTCTTTTACGCATGATGTCAAAGAGACGCGCGTATTGGTTGCCGTTCCCGCCGCAAGGGCGTTACCAGGCGATTAATCACCTGGCCGCGTAAACGCGGTTGAGAAACAAGAAGTTTGTCTGGAAACAGACAATTAGACGTAAACGTAGACGTAGACTGTCAGAAACGTGGATAAAATTGGTTAACCGACGACCTTTTTTCTTCGTCGATGAACTTCTTTCTTCTTCGATGATCTTCTATAATGATCTTCTTTCTTCTGTATGGTCTTCGTATCTTCCAGCTTCGATCTTCTGGCTTCTATCCGGCGACGATGGACCAATAATTGTAGGGGACTGCAATGGACTGTATGATTTTATTGTGTATGACGACTGATTCTATGTAGGGTAAACTATACTAGGGACGGTTGAAGAAAAGTTGGTACTGTAGACGATTATGTATTGCACTATTTACAAGCGGCTTTTAACTAATTAACTATGCACAGATGGGAGTCTTCAAAGGAGTATTCTTTCTTGAAGTTTTCTCTCTTGAGGCTTTCTCTCTTGAGGTCTTCTTTCTTGATGTAGTATCTCGTAGTGCCTCTTCCGAAATGAACAGCTCACAGCGCAAAACGCCCTTCTTATATTTCCAAAAAGAGCGTCTCGGCACGTAAGTGGTATTATAAGTAGTGCCGCGCGCTGATTGGTCGGCGGCATCACGTGATATTCGGACGGTGTGCGGGGTGCGCGGGGCGCAACGGGGTATGAAGTATGAAGGGTTACGGACGGCAAGGCCGTCCCCTCGCCGTCCGTAACAATTAAAATAAATACGGTGGATTTTCCGTAAAGATGTATCAATCGCAAGTGTAAACTTTTGCACGCGTATACGCGCCTGTACAAATGATTTCAAGAAATATTACTAAAAAGTATTCTGTGTGTTAATGATCATGGTGTGTAGATTGCCTATATTTGTGCCAAACTCATCTAAAAAAAATTATTAAGTAACTAACATCCAAACAAGTTTACTAACATTTACATAATATTATATAATACATTTTAGGCACTATATATTTTTCGTAGGTGTTAATTAAATCATCAATACAATACCTCAGGCATATGGCCCATAGATATTGCGCCTCATTAAAGTCATATGTACATATTTGTCATAATTCATTTAGCCGAACTGTGTGTACCCAACACAGAGGTGATGATTTTTTTTTATAGGAGAGGGGGCAAACGAGCCTGCGGCTCACCTGATGGTAAGTAACTACCGCCGCCCATGAACAACTGCAACACCAGGGGAACCAGGAGAATTACAGATGCGTTGCTGGCCTTTTAAAAAGGAGTAGGCTCTTTTCTTTAAGGTCCCTAAGTCGTATCGGTCCGGAAAAATCGCTGATGGTAATCGATTCCACAAGGAGGTCGTGCGAGGAAGAAAACATCTTCTAAATCGCACAGTGGTGGACCGCCAATCATCCAGATGGTGTGGATGGTATCGGGAGTTCTGCCGCGATGTACGTTCGTGAAATTTGGCAGCTGGGATTAATCCGAACAATTCGTCAGAGCACTCCCCGTGGTAAATGCGAAAGAAAATGCAAAGGGATGCAACATCTCTTCGCAGTGGCAATGAATCGAGCCGATCGGAAAGGACTCGGTGGTCGACGATTCGAGCCGCTCTGCGCTGGATGCGGTCAAGTGGAACGAGCTGGCACTGGGGAGCCCCTGCCCAGAGATACGCATAGTACTCCATGTGAGGCCGAACTTGCGCCTTGTAAAGTTGCAGGCGGTGTGCCGGCATGAAATACTGTCCCGCTCTGCTGAGCACGCCAAGCTTCTTAGAGGCCAATTTGGCCTTCTCTTCCAAGTGACCACGAAACTGCACGTCACTCGATATGTCGACTCCGAGGATTCCGATACTGGCTGAGGCAAGAAGGGGAGTGCCTTGAAACTGATGAGATACGACAAAAGGGTTCTTTTTAGCGGTAAACACGCAAACTTGTGTCTTCTGAGGATTAAACTAGACTAGATTTAGTCGCCCCCAATCCGAGACTTTGTTCAGCAAAGACTCGACTTCAGACACAAGTTTGTTCCGGTACTCGGCGACGTTTTCCCGAGAAATATTGGCACGGCCAGTGTATAGAGCATCACCAGTGTCACCGGTGTCATCCGCATAGCAATAATGTTACCAGTTAGCAACATATCATTGATATGCAGAAGAAACAGCGTTGGTGATAGCACACAGCCTCGTGGAACACCAGCGTTAATAGGCTTGTAGTCGGAGCATGCACCGTCTACAACGATCTTGATGCTCCGATCTGCAAGGTAGCTGGTGATCCAATTGCACAATTTCTCGGGAAGCCCATAGGAAGGTAGCTTCGAAAGATGCGCTTTGTGCAACAAACCCGATCGAAGGCCTTCGCAATGTCCAAACTAACGGCCAACGCCTCCCCCTTGGACTCTACTGCCTCCGCCCATCTATGAGTCAGGTAGACCAGAAGATCACCAGCTGATCGACCCCGACGAAAACCGTATTGGCGGTCACTAATCAGCTGGTGATCCTCAAGGTACCGCATGAGCTGGCAGTTAAATTAATGGATTCCATTATTTTGGAAAACAAGGAGGTGATGGCGATAGGGCTTTAGTTGGACGAGTCTGAGTGGTCGCCTTTTTAGGGTTCAGGTGGACAATAGCCGTCTTCCATGATTTCGGGACTACGCCAAGGGAGTAGGAGTACCGGAAAAGACGCGTTAGGACCGGTGCCAACTCCGGAGCACACGTCCTCAGCACAATTGGGGGATTCCGTCAGGCCCACTTGATTTCTGTATGTCCAGGGAGATGAGTGCTTTGCGAACCGAGTGCTGTGAGAACCGCACATCCGGCATGGAGCACTCACACCGCGGGATGGTCGGCGGTGTTTTCCCCCCGTCATCAAGGGCCGAGTTGGACGCAAAAAGGGAGCCTAAAAGGTCGGCTTTGTCTTTTGCGGCTTGGGCCAGTGAGTCGTCCTCCCTGTACAGAGACGGTAGTGATGGCTTACAGAAATTCCCTTGGACAGCCTTGGCGGGAGACCAGAATGCACGGGTTCCCAAAGGAAGGCGAACTAGTTTCTCGCCAATTCTGCCTATGTGCTCTGACTTTGCTTTGGCAATAACTCTTTTGAAGGACCTGGAGGCGAAGTTATACTTCTTTTTAAGTATGCTGGTGTTTATATCCCGAGTCGCCGAAGCCGCAGCCCAGGCTTCATAACACTCCTGCTTACTGCGTAATGCAGTCTCACTGGAGCAACCAAACCAAGGCTGAGATCTGCCTCTGATGGGTACCACAGATGATGGAATAAATAGTTCCATTCCCTGTAGCACCACATCAGTGACAGAGTCAGCAACAGTGCTGGGATCATCCGGCGAGAAGCGAACCCGCCCCCATGGGTAGGATGCAAAGAAAGACCGCATTCCGTCCCAATCCGCCGACCTGTAATGCCAAACACAACCTGCAGAACGCAACCGCGAGGGGAGTGTGTCAGAAGAGCCGAGAGGGGCATCGACGGAAACCTTATATCTGTCCGGATGAGAGGTCAGTAGAAGGTCCAACAGAGAAGGTGTATGATCCTTCACATCTGGAATCCGCGTAGGAGAAGTAACCAGTTGTGTCAGACCATATGTCAAGGCAAAGTCATAAACAGATCTCCCCACATGATCGGTTAAACGTGAACCGAGCCATTCGGCGTGGTGGGCGTCAAAATCGCCAAGGATCACGATCTCTGCGGATAGGACCTGTTGTAGCAAGGAATCTGTAGCGGTTCGGTATTACCGCTATGGGACCTATAGAGGCACTCGTAGACTCGCGGGTGGTCGTCGCTGTCTACGCGTAGCCATTTCTTATATTTACGCAAACACTACACATTAAATGAAACTAATGTTACGGATTATATCGCGTTTAATTTTAACTTTTTTAATTCCCGACGTTTCGGGTGCTTTACAGCACTCATGTTCACGGGGGGGGACTGAGGTGTTTGACGTCCCGATGTCATAGTTAGCCCGGCTACCTTCAGTTTTTGAATATTAATGTTTGGTTCTATCTACGAAGATTGAGCTTCTAGTATCTTGAAGTCTTGCAGTTGTATGCTTGGGTTTGAATTTAGTTTTATTAATTATAAACGCCCAAGCAGATGGTAGCACCCATGCATCTTCTCTATTGAAATTAGGATGTTTTTTTTTTAATTTCAATAGACTCGGGAATCACCCTTGATAGGAATCGGTGTTCTTTTGCGAGGATTTATGGTCCATCAAATTTAATGTAATGGCAGGGTCGATCTTGAACATGTTCACAGACTGCAGACTTCCCGGATCGTCGGTACTTCACGTCAGCTATTATGTTACCGATTAACCGATAACACCGATTCCTGAAATCAAACTCGATAAAATCGGTAAAATTAGTTTCATTTAATATATAGATGTGGCCAACAAAATGGATTTAAAAATACGAAAAAACAAAGAAAGGGATAATGATGTTAAGGTACGTTTAATATTATATAATTATGCTATTCCAGTATTATATATTTACATTAATATATATTTAATATTAGTACGGATTAAGCCATTCAATAAAAAGCATACCTAAATAGAAGTCGGCTACTTCAAATTTATTATAATGAACGGTCCAAGTATTCGGGATGATTGAACCCAATCAAATTTGTATGCAAATATAGGGATTCGGGACCCTTTTATTAAAGTTAAGTCCGAAATCTTACATCAGCTTGTCTGAACTTTACGACTGGTAATCTAAGATAGAATTATCTCGGACTTCCAATTGAAATGGTCGTTCTCAATTTTACTGGTTTGTATAACGCTTGAGTTGTCTATAGCAGCAACGAAATTAATCGATTTAAGAAATGAGTTCTTTTTTTTTAGGATAGGTTGACAAACGAGCACACAGTCCACCTGATGGTAAGGGGTTGCTGTGTCCCATAGACATCTACATCTATCTTCGTTTGTGAATCAAAATGCAGATGCGTTGTCACCAGTGAGAACTAAGATGGAATGCCTCTTTTCCAGTAAAAAGGGCCTCCGATTCTCTATACTCACCATACGAAACACAGCAGTGTTAAGCTGCTATTTTACGCTGGTATTCTGTGAGAGCGTGGTCCTATCCCGGACTAGCCGACCCATTCGTGCTACAACTATACTACTAATAGAGCGCCCGATGATTTTTTCCATGGGTGTTGTATTCTTTCGGCAAGCATCAAAGAGTAAATAATCACTACGTTTTATTATACATACCTATATTTCCAAATATTAGATAAATTACGACAAAAATATCTACGCAGCTACCTTAATTTCCCTACTAAATTTAAAAGCATAAAATGCCATGCATATTGAAATTTTAATGGGAAAAAGTCAAATAAAGGACAATGAGAGGGACGGTCTATGTCATAATAATTTTTTGCTCGGCACAAAAGAATTCGTTCAACTGTGTAACTGAATAATAAATCTGAGTTGGCGCTGGCTTCCATAATCGTTTTTGTTTATTTGTTTTGCGAAGAATTATAGATATCAAACAATTGTTCAAGTAAGTCGAGTGCTCAGTTTTGAATATTTCGACTTATAAGTACGTTAATAATAACCATGGGCATATCAAATAAGATAAAGTATGCGTCCATTAGGATCAGTTTATCCCATCACGTCATCAGGTTACATCCACAGAAGCGTGCTCCAACCTCTTACAAATCGATGTCGATTACATCAACTTTGAAGACAATCGTCTTACTAACAACCAGACTCGTGCTTGGTCGTACAAAAATTATCGTATATCGTCACAGATTTTAAAACCAGCTGATTTAAATTACATCCATGCGCTCTTAAAAATAAGAACTCCATGCGTTTTGCGTCGTGCGTCGTGCATGTCCTTTACGAGACGTACGTGTACGTCAAGATGGACGTGAAAAAGACTTCTAACTGACCGATCACTCTAGATGCACCCATAGCAACCCATAGCCTAAAAAAAGCATTAGAAAGAACAAACGTTATTTGTTTCGTGTAATAATAACGTTATCTGTTAAAATTTTTCTTAGAAATGTCTGTCTTTAATTTATCTATAATTTATTTTGTCGATTTATTTGCATGCTATTTTCATTAAGACGAATAACCATTATTGAAATTTTTGTCTGTCTGTCTATCTGTCAGTCCAGGCTAACCTTCGGATTGGCCAAGCCGATTTTTATAAACATGAGCTATAAAAATTCGCTTGACTCAGCATAGAACACTATTACTTTCTACATACCAAGCGTATATTGCCTCGCTTTCGTACCAATCTTCAAAAATCGGCCCAAGACATTACAGATTTTATCATCTTGAATTTGATCTTTCAAGACTTATGCCCTTTTCAATAGTAACTTAAATGATTATTTCAAATAATCAAAAATATTCTACTATTTTGTCTCAAGTATCTTTCAGATACACCACTTGTAGTCTCTAGACGGAGTAGGTTCGAGTTGAGTGGTTAAAGCTGTTATTTAATACGAATATTAAGTTAGTCGATTGTTCAAAGTTTAACAAGCACTTTAAGTCCGGGTTTCGAGTACTCTTTAAAGTCATGATTGATTGAAGTTTTAATGATTTTCCATTCCACTACAATTTATTAGTAGGGAATTGTAATGTATCTTTACAACACTTTACAACTTTATTACGGATCGCCGTAATGCCGTGCGAAAAATGGAATAAAACGCGCTGGTCTTGCTTTTAACTGGAGGCAAGCGGCGGTGAGGAGGAACTTGTACTTTTTCTTTTCTTGCTGGTGCCTTTTCGGTGGCTGGAGAGCGACTGCTGACCCTAGCGGCCGGCCCGTCTTTTATATGATTTGGCCGCTGCTGGCCAGCGGACCCTTGCCTCACCCCCGCGCCTATCTTTATTTATTTAATAACCTTACAAACTAATAAACATAATTCACTATATAATATTCTTATAACTACTTGTTAGACTAGGGTGTACATATCAATATTTTTACTTATTTACAGGTTTACATTATAATTTTCAGCTGCTTTAGGCGGAGAATCCTTCCCCCCGCCTCAGCACTATAAATATAAAACGTCGTGGCGCGGTGCGCGTGGCTTCATTTGCTCCTCGGCCGCGTCACGATAACATGCTCTTTGGTTACACTACTACTATTTTTTTTTATGTGCCTAACGGCCTAATATATTTATTATATAATAAAGTAAACATTTATTATATTTAACAATTATAGTTTTCATTAGAAGACTATGCTAACTCTCCCTGTTCATACGGTGCCTTTATTTGGGAGAGTTATTGCACAGTTACAACTCAACCTTAAACTTAGTTATAATACAATCATTATTTTTTATCGTTCGATACAAGTAATACAATTATTTACACAAATTATAATTTAAATTCAACATAAGGTTGCGCTAGTTCCGCCGTATAACCCTTGCTAGTTGTCGAACCAGAGGCGTGGCCTGATAATTACACCGTCGTCATGGCTCCGCCCACCGCTCCTAGGTTGTTCAACTAGCGCCGGTTACAATAAGCATTTTCTTTCGTTTGTTTAATATTGTTGCGTCGTGCACATTCTCCCGCCGTCGCCACGCTGCGATCCCTCTGGTAGCACGACGATCTTCTTCGTTGGTCTTCTTAGTATGTGCCCACTGCCGGTAGTTACGTCCACTACTCGTACCTCTCCGTCGACGCCAGGATATACCTTACTTATTTTCCCTCTGGGCCAGGTGTTGCGTGGTAGATTGGAGTCACAAATGATGACTAGGTCTCCAATCTTCGGCGATACTCCTATGCTGCTGGGCTCCCGCCGGTGTTGGAGTAGGGGCAGGTATTCTTTAACCCATCTTCTCCAAAACACGTCGGCTAGGGCTTGAGCTCGTTTCCATTGCTGGCGGGCCGTCACGTCATTCTTGCTGAAGTGTCCCGGCGCAGGTACGTGCGAGTTGGGACCGATGAGGATGTGATTCGGCGTGATGGCTTCAGGGTCTCCTGGGTCGACTGAGACGTGTGTGAGAGGTCTGGAGTTTACAGTATTTTCGACCTCGGCGAGCAGGGTCCCCAATGTTTCGTCGCTGGGATAGCGCTCGTTGAGGGTGACGCGTAGGGCTTCTTTTACGGAGCGAACCATTCGCTCCCATACGCCGCCCATGAACGGTGCTGATGGCGGTATGTACTTCCACACAATCTGTTGACACGTGGTTTCGTGCTCGAGGGCTGCAAGTGCTGCTTCGGCCATCTCCTTGTCTGCTGCCTTGAAGCACGTAGCGTTGTCACTCCATATTTCTTTTGGGCATCCTCTTCTGCTCATAAAACGCCTAAGTGCCGACACGGCTGAGTCTGCGCTCAACGAGTGGGCTACTTCTATGTGTATTGCTCGCGACGTCATGCAGGTAAATAACGCGCCATAGCGCTTTTCGCGATGTCGTCCCACTGTGACTTCTATTGGCCCGAAGTAGTCTAGTCCGGTGTATGTGAACGGACGTGCGTGATGAGCGAGGCGTGCGGACGGCAGGTTTCCTGTAGACGGTGATGCAGGCTTGGCTTTTCTTAGACGGCACGGCAGGCATCCTTTGACGACAGTTTTCACTACTGGACGTATTTTTCTTACGTACAATCTCTGTCTTAATTCATTCACAACTGTTTCTACGCCTCCGTGATGCAGCCTCTCGTGTACGTGTGCTATGTACAGGCGAGTGTATGCGTGCTTCCCGTCTAATATGGGAGGGTCGTACATGTCGTCCTCCACTTCTGATGCCGCTTTTATTCGACCTCTGAGGCGTAGGGTCCCCTCTTCATCAATGTATGTGCTCAGGTGGCCTAGTTTGTCGTCGCCTCCCGGAACACTTCCGCTGGTGATTCTCTTGAGCTCCTTCGTGAAGCTTTCCCGCTGACTGGCTTGCACCCACAGTTGTTCGGCTCTCATATGATAAGCGGCCGGTATTCCTACAAGCGATGAGGCAGTAGGAGTCGCCTTTTTCTCCTTGGCGGGGGTGTTGCGTTTGTTTGTTCTCTGCCAGCCAGGGTCGCTACCTTGTCTTGCTTTGTTGCGTTTACGCCCAGCCTTCACTACGTGCTTGTTTGGTCTGCACATGTCGATGAATAGGAGGACTCTCGCTGTCGCCCTTATGAGGCGAATCCATTTAGAAAATCTTCCTATCTGTGGAAGATGTGTTGTTGTCGAGTCTTCCCTTTTAACAGCGATGTTACATATTTCTCGCTCTTCCCCGGTGTCATATTGTGTCGTTTTCTCTTCCTGCGGCCATTCTGCCGGTGGACGCTGCAGAAACGGGGGCCCTCGGAACCATCGGTGCGACTCGTCGAACCCTTCTGGTGTGGCTCGGGTTGCGTCGTCTGCCACGTTTTCTTTAGACGGTAGCCAACGCCATTCGTTCTTTTTGGTCGTATCTTCTATCTCCGCCAGGCGATGAGCGACGAAAGCTTTGTACGCGCGAGGCTCCGATCTTATCCACACCAGTGCAGTACGGGAGTCGCACCAGTATGTCTTGCCTGCTATGTCGCCATCGTGTTCATCGATCACGGTCTGCGCAAGACGAGCTCCCAGCAGTGCCGCTTGTAACTCGAGCCGTGGTATGGAAACTGGTTTCAGTGGTGTTACGCGGCTCTTGGCGGCGGCCAATGATATGTTAACGCTGCCGTCTGCTCGCTCCGTTCTCCAATACACTGCTGCTGCGTAGGCCTCCTCGCTTGCGTCGACGAATGTGTGTAGTTGGCGCGTCGACACCGGGTTGTAATCGTAGCATCGCGGTATTCTTAGTTGTTCTACGGCGTTAAGTGAAGTAATCCAGCCTTCCCATTTTTCTTTTAATTCTGTTGGCAGAGGGTCGTCCCAGTCCGCCTTGTAACGCCATGTGTCTTGAAATATTCTCTTCGCTGGGGTGGTCACCGGTGATATTAACCCCAGCGGATCAAATAATGCCATTATGACGCTCAACGCTTCTCGTTTAGTTGGCAAGCGTTGTTTTTCTTTTACGTCGGCAGGCATCTTCATATTGTTAGTATTGAATCCAATATGATCGCTTTGTACATGCCAGAGCAGCCCTAGCGTCTTCTCAGTTTCTTTTCCGCCCAGGCACACGGTCGCGTCGTGTTGTCTATGCTCTGTCGTTATTTCTTCTATTGTTTTTTCTTCGTTCGATGTCCACCCGCTGAGTACGAATCCCGCTTGTTTGTGGACGTGATCGACTGCTTCTACTGTTTGCTGAGCTTCCGTGACAGAGTGGAAGCTCTGCAAGTAGTCGTCCATATAATGGTTTCTTTTTATGGCGACCGCAGCTTCTGGGTACGCTTCTGCATGTTCTTCAGCATTTTTATTTTTGATGTATAATGCTGTGCATGGTGATGATGTCGCTCCAAAGATGATTGACGTCATCCTATATTCCTCCGGTTGGTCCTCCCGCCGCTTGCCTCTCCACAAGAAACGTAAAACGTCTCTATCTTCTTTGCGCACTTTAATCTGCATGAACATTTCTTTTATATCGGCGCTCACTGCATACGGATACTGTCGGAACCTCATGATCACTCCGGGCAGTGATTGTAATAAGTCGGGCCCCGAGTGAAGCATATCGTTGAGACATATTCCGGCTGTCTTCGCTGCGGCGTCGTGTACCAATCTCGGTGGTTTGTTCGGTTTCGCAGGGTTGATGACTGGGAAGTGTGGCAGATACCATGTCCTTCCTTGCGGCGGTGGCATTGGCGCGCGCTCTGCGTAGCCCGAGTTGAAGAGGTTCTCGATGCGTTCTTCGTACTGTAGCTTGAGATTGCTGTCTCGGTCGAGCCTCTTCTCTAAGGTGTGCAGGCGCCTTTCCGCTTCTTTATAATTATTTGGTATTTGGAAGTCCTTTTGTTTCCACAACAACCCTGTCTCGAATCTGCCGTCCGCTGACCTCTGGCTGGTTTCGTCCAATATTTGCATGGCTCGCTGCTCGGGATCTTCTTTCGGTCTTCTCGGCTCGATGCACAGCGACTCCAATTTGAAATAATTTTTTATTTCTTCTTCTATCGGTGGTGCATCTTCCCTCTGATGTAGTCTGCCGCAGAAGGTGACCGTCGACGTCAATGAGCTATGACAGCCATGCAGAACCCAGCCCAGGTTGGTGTATGAGGCGACTGGTTGGTCTCGACGGCCGACGCGCAGTTTTCTAGACACTATGAGGTGCCAGTTATCTTGCCCGATTAGTACTTTCGGTGAGGCGCGTTCGTAGGTGATATCCTCTTTGATATCCAACAGATGTGGGCAATTCCCCAAGTGATCTTCATTCACGGATTCTGGCGCGAAGTCCAACCGCTCTACAGTACGCGCTGCTTCTATGTTGTGTTCTTCTTGCGCGTACGTTCCTCTTATTTTAAAGCTGACGATCTTGCTCTTCTCGTGTTTCACCTCCGAGCCGACCCCTTGTATCCACATTGTGTGGGCTGGGCCGTCGGCGCCGATGACGTCGGCGATTGAGGCATCGACTAAGGTGACCGTGCTCCCTTCATCCAATAATGCGTATGTTTCGACGCAGCTTAGCGGCCCCCTTATTGTTACGGGCGCAATCTTTAGGTAAGCGCGGCGGTGCTTGTACGGTCGAGTCGCTGTGTTGACCTCCTTTGCCGATGTTGCGGTTTCCATAGCGGGTTCTTTTTCCATTACTGCTGTTCTGTCGTGATGCAACAATTTATGGTGTTTCATCATGCATCCGCCTTTTCCGCACGGTGGAGCTTTGCACAGTAATCGACGATGTTTGCCTCGCAGACAGCGGTAGCAGATATTGTACTTCTTTGCTACTTCCCATCTGTCATTTGTGGACAGAGCGGCGTATGACTTGCAATCGGGCAGTTTGTGTTCTTGTTTGCATTGAGGGCAGCGTTCTTCATATGGTTTCTTGCTTGTGGCGAAGGCACGTTCTATTTTTCTCGGTCTTCGCTCTCTCGTTTCGCTGTCCTCTGCGATGAACTCCGGCAAGGCATACGCGCTGCATTTATCCGCTTCTTCGTTTAAGAACATTGATATCTTCTTAAGCTCTGGGATATCTTCTTTCTTTCTGGCTGCATAGTCGTACCATTTGCTTTTCAATATGGGCGTGAGTTTGTCTGTGATAACTCGCGTCATTTCTGGACTATGCAGATAGTGTGCTTTCTTGAGTGCTTCCACGGTGCCCACTACGTTCGCTATGCGATTTGCGAATATGCATAGCTCCCTGGGATTGTCCGTAACTTTGTTCAGCAGCTTCAGCTTCTCTATTTCCAAGTGAATTAACGCTTCTGGTCGTCCGAATCTCCTTTCCAAAGCTTCTATTATAATTCTGGGATCTGGTTGGCTTATAAGTAGGCAACCTGCGGCTTCTTTTGCTGTCCCTTTTAAGCTTCGGCGTATTCTCGCTATGTTTTCGTTCGCCGTGAAGTACTTTGAAGATTCTTCGTACATTGTCTTGAAGCTGAGCCACTCCTTGCTGCTACCATTGAATGAGGGCAGCTCTTGTATATATTTCGGCGGCTCCCTTGTGCTTCGTACTGCTTGTGATAGAGCAGCGGCTAAGGTAGCGACGTCGATTTGCTGCTGCGCCTGTCCATAGTCTTCTTTCTGCGGCGCGGTATGTTGCGGAGCGTATTGCGGCGCACACTGTTGAAGTACGGGTGGTGCGATCTGCAGTGCTGGTTGCGGCGCGAAGTACGACGTGGGTTGCGGCGCGGGCTGCGGCGCGGGTTGTGGCGCGGGCTGAGGCGTAGGTTTTTCTTGCAACCATGTACTAATGCGCACTGATGCCAAATCGTCTTCTATTTCTTCATCTTCATCGGTTGATCCGGCTTCTGCTTGTAGTCGCTGCACGTGTATTTCTTGCAATTCTGTTCTTGCTTGCAACTGAGCCTGCTCGAGCTTGAGTTCGGCTAACCGCTCTTTCGCCTCTAACTCCGCGAGGAGTCTCTTGCGTGAGGCTACGGAGCGGCGTGACCTAGTCTCGCCGGGCTTCAATGTGCACTGCGATCTTTGATCACCCTCTTGCTGGGTTTCTTCCGTTGCGGTTGCCGAGGTAGCGGTCGTATCGCTGACCGTTGTGGTTTCGCTAGTGGTGTTTGTTGAACCACTAGCGGCTGAGTCGCCCCCGGAGGCCTCTTCTGTGGCCCCCTGGGTTGTTTGTTCATCCTTGCGACGCTTCGATGATTCTCCGTTGTTACTACGCGTAATCACCATTCTTCTTCACAATAATATTTTTTCGTTCTTGCGGTTTGCTTCTTTCTTCCGGCAATACCAAGACCGATATTGTCTTTTTCTTCTAGTAATCCGGCTTCTCGAAGGACCATTAATATTACGGATCGCCGTAATGCCGTGCGAAAAATGGAATAAAACGCGCTGGTCTTGCTTTTAACTGGAGGCAAGCGGCGGTGAGGAGGAACTTGTACTTTTTCTTTTCTTGCTGGTGCCTTTTCGGTGGCTGGAGAGCGACTGCTGACCCTAGCGGCCGGCCCGTCTTTTATATGATTTGGCCGCTGCTGGCCAGCGGACCCTTGCCTCACCCCCGCGCCTATCTTTATTTATTTAATAACCTTACAAACTAATAAACATAATTCACTATATAATATTCTTATAACTACTTGTTAGACTAGGGTGTACATATCAATATTTTTACTTATTTACAGGTTTACATTATAATTTTCAGCTGCTTTAGGCGGAGAATCCTTCCCCCCGCCTCAGCACTATAAATATAAAACGTCGTGGCGCGGTGCGCGTGGCTTCATTTGCTCCTCGGCCGCGTCACGATAACATGCTCTTTGGTTACACTACTACTATTTTTTTTTATGTGCCTAACGGCCTAATATATTTATTATATAATAAAGTAAACATTTATTATATTTAACAATTATAGTTTTCATTAGAAGACTATGCTAACTCTCCCTGTTCATACGGTGCCTTTATTTGGGAGAGTTATTGCACAGTTACAACTCAACCTTAAACTTAGTTATAATACAATCATTATTTTTTATCGTTCGATACAAGTAATACAATTATTTACACAAATTATAATTTAAATTCAACATAAGGTTGCGCTAGTTCCGCCGTATAACCCTTGCTAGTTGTCGAACCAGAGGCGTGGCCTGATAATTACACCGTCGTCATGGCTCCGCCCACCGCTCCTAGGTTGTTCAACTAGCGCCGGTTACAATAAGCATTTTCTTTCGTTTGTTTAATATTGTTGCGTCGTGCACAAACTTATTTAAAAATAATAATGATTCGATAACAGATTAAAAAACTATTGGATTATACGGAATTTTTTTAAAGTAGCTTAAATACACACAAGTTTTCACTAATAACCTTATTATACTTCCAATTTTCCGATAACTTTATGTCAAACTTCAATTTGAAAAAGTTTGGAAAATCCAAAGTGCACGACTCATAATGCTTATATGATCATCATATTATCATTCAGGTCACTCCAAAAAGTCCAAGACGTATTCAAGTATAAATATTAAATCCTACTTTTAGTACGTACTCCTATTATTTATTCTGTGCTTTTAAAATATTGTAATAAAAATCTCTGATTATTATAATAATCAAGTATGTATGAAATTTGGTTTTCGAATATTTTGTATTTATTTGTACAGCGATCTTTTTGAGCCGCTGCAAACAACCGATACAGTATCCACTCACAACGGCGGTTGACGCCGAACTAAACGTAAGCGAGTGAGGCACATGCAGTCTCTATTTACTGAAATAAATTCTAACACAAGGCTACCAAATCAACGAAAATTTCGCTATTTTGGAGCCGAAAAAAATTAATTATAGCTAAACAAAACAAAATTACACTGCCATTTACATTCAGCGGCTTCCCATATGATAGATGAAGAGCTTAAAAAATAGATTGAGTTAGACAATTAATATTTTCAAAAGTTAGAGTGTTTACAAGCCTTGCGGACTTGATAATCCACACCATAAGCTACTAAAACCCCTTTTTTATGTAAAAATAGCAATTAATCGATTTAAAAAAAATATTAATAAGTTCAACAATCATTTATCTTTCTGACAATGTGCTTTTTATATCATTTATATGTATAATATGATTGCTAGATACGATTTCATGCGACAAAACGTTGGAATCTTGATTTTTAGGCGCTAGTAGAACATACCTATGCGCTTTGCGCTCGGCATGCAATACGTATGCGCTTTGCGCTCAGCATGCAATATCGTTTCCTAAGACTGAAGGGCTGAACTAACCCATAGCCTATTACTTTGATATTAGGTATTAATTTTATATTGTATGCTATACGTCATGATTAATTGAATATGTTAAGTTATATATATATATATAACTTAACATATCTAATTAATCTTACTTACCTAATATTACTTACCTATATATTAAGTTACGCCTGCATCTCGGCTGGATTGTTTTCCGAAAAGATGGAAATTGCAAAGGTTGGTTCTGTTAGATACAGGAAAGGGCCCGCCCTACACGACTTCATTCTACAGGCCACTTTGTATGCTGGACGTAGCAGGAAAGATTTTCGAGGGCCTGATAAGGAATCGACTGAGGGAAGAATTGGTCGATGCGGGTGGTCTGAACCAACATGGTTTTCGACCGGGTCGCAGTATAAATGGTGCCATTTCCGAAGCGCTTTCAAATGCTAGGGCTTTCTGGTCAGTGGTCCCGTCCTGTGTCTCATCATTATGATGATGTTTGACGTCAGAAATTCATTTAATTCCGCAAAACGGACGGACATTGTGAAGGCGCTTTGGAAATTAGGTGTTTCCGAGCATTTCATCCGTATCATACACCTATGTGATCGCTTTTTGGTATGTAAGAGAGAGATCATGAAGGAGCTGAGTGGGGGAGCTGCCCAGGGCTCGGTCTTAGGCCCGGAGCTTTGGATAATCCTTTACGATGTACTTCTACGTCTCGACTTACTGACTGATGTGCTGCAGGAGGGATTCGCTGACGACGTAGTGGCATTAATACTTGCAAGGAGCTAGGCGAAGCGCAGAGATTGGCGAGACTTGTCGCGGCCAAAATCAACGCGTGGTTGAATGAACATGGTATGTCGTTGGCCATAGCGAAGACGGAGGTCGTAGTACTTATAGTTCTGAAGTGGCTGCCGAGGCCCTCCCAGGCTCTCGTCGTGGGTCAACACATCGAGAGTCGGGATCTCTGAAATACCTCGGAGTGACAATCGACTCGAAACTGACGTTTCGAGAACATATTGTCAGTATCGCCACAAAAGCGGCGACGATGGTGGCGAGTCTTCGTCGGTTAATGTCAAATGTTGGGGTACCAAGGAGCAGCCGCAAACGAGCTCTCATGAGTGTCGTTGATCATGTTCTACGGAGTAGAGGTCTGGGGAGAAGCACTCAAAGTAGAAAAATATCGGAAGCGACTTGCGTCGTTACAACGTAGAGGTGCGCTGAGTACAGCCTGTGCATCGAACGTGTGTAATCGAAGGTAGCCGTGTTGGTCATCTCAGGTACAATCCCAATCGACCTTTTAGGATTCGAGAGGGCGTATCTGGGATGCTCGGCGGGTTGGCAAGGAACCGTTGATAGACGTAAGGACTCGAGAACGCGAGGAGACTTTTGTGCTCTGGCAAGGGTGCTGGGAATCCGGGAAAACCGGACAGTGGACTCATAGGCTTATTGGACGAGTCCGTGACTGGGTGTTACGTGAACGTGGAGAGGTAAACTACTACCTCACACAATTCCTTACTGGACACGGACAGTTCAATGCCTACTTACACCGTATGAAAATCCGACACGCTCCTGATTGCGTGTACTGTCCGGACGTTGATGACTCCACCGAGCACTCCTTCTTTGTCGTCAGCGATGGTCTGAAACACGGCTACGCTGGCAATGCGAGAAGAGGGTGCCTCAGAGGCCGGAAGAGGTCGTTCCTTGAATGTTGGCAACAAATGACAACTGGACGGCGATGACGGAGTATGTAAGGGAAGTCGTGATGATGAAGAAAAAGGAAGAAAAAGAAGAAGAAACGGGGGAGTGGTCGCGTAATGCAGCGATGAGGAGGAGTACCAACACCATGAAGTAATGCTAACACGATCCCGTGGTGCTGGTACTTTAGAGAGAGTAGGTTTTAGTGCGTAAAAATCCCACACTATCGGTCTTACAACAACTTGACGGTGTCTTTTTGAAGATTTTCTGCTCTCTCTCTCTCTCTCTCTCTCTCTAATATAAAAAAAAACATATTAAGTTAGTATGGTAGTATAGTTAGTAACATATCAAGTGTTTCAACATTTCTCTATATTACACCAACAGATAAAAATCACAAGTATAAACTAATTAAAAGCTGCATTAGGTTCGATTTTTATGTAAAACATTTATAAGAGCAGGTTAAGTATTATTTTTAATTTTACAATTACCTTTAAAGTCCATCATAAGGACTTAGTGATACGCCCCTTATTGTCGTCTATTAATGCTCCTGATTCAATCATCGTACAAAAGATCCCGAACAAAAGCTTAAATATAATAGCTGTTTCCTTCATCCCGTCACCGTCCGAAATGAAGTCTTTTCAGTCCTATTGACGTTATAAGTTGTAACAAAGAAAAAAAAATTGAAACGCCAATCCGAAGGTTTATGCCGCACTTGTGTCATTTTAATTAATTTGGCGACTTAGGATAGTTACCGTATTTCTTATCTTCTCTATAAATAGTTGTACCTAAATTCACTCATTCTTTACAGCCTATTAAAGAGTACTGATGAACAAAGACCATCCCATAGACTGCTTCTTAGTTGCCCGCTTGGCATGCGGGTTGACAGTTACGTTTTTTTTGTTTCGTTATTATTAAGAAGAAGTTACTGCCCATCTCCTGATTTATTTCCATCTGTCAGCTCTTACTACAACCACGGGACGATATGAGGTAGTGGGTATTCTTACACCGCCACTACAATGTTACAAATATTTATACCCTTGCTTTATAATATTTATTTAACATCCGCGTGGCATAGCGGTCATAATATCAAACTGTAATTCATCGTCACGAATTCCGCTTTCAAAACTTCTCTCAGTGAACAATTTTGTCAAAAACAAAAGGTTTACTTTTCGGGGCTGACTATGTTATGATTGTACATATTTCACTGAACTGTATCCTAGCCAGCCTACGCTAAAGTTGGCTAATAAGCATCGCATAATAAACGTCCATTACACGCCTAGGCAAGCGACAATCAGTTCGATCAATTATGATTGATGTTTGAATGATAGAATAATTTCGACATTACACGCTCATTCTGACTGGCCGTCAGTCAAACCCAAAATTTATAATAGGCGCGAGTAGGTTAGGACAATGTGTTTGCGTGAACTAGCTCCATAATATTTGACTAGAATCCATCATTTCAATTCGTCCCGTGGGTGTCGCAAACAGGCAACTGTGGCCAAAAAGATCACATAGCTGCCGATATATGGTGCTATTACCACCTTGTTTACCTTTTTTTTTACTTATTATAAGCCAGTGCTTGACCACAATCCCACCTGGTGGTAAGTGGTGATGCAGCCTTAGATGGTAAATCGCACTGTCTTATCGTAACAAAAGCCTATTCACTCTTGCCTTGAAGACGCCCAGATTGTATTCGGATGGAAAGATGGACGCCGGCAAATTATTCAACTCCTTTGCTGTACGCATTACAAAAGATGAAGCAAACCGTTTGGTTTTAATGCGTGGAATATCGACAACAAAGGGATGAAGACCCGCCGACGGTCTGGTTGTCCTATGGTGGTAAGGAGAGGGAGCAATTAAGGCGTGTAATTCCTGCGCACACTCACCGCAATGCATCCTATAGAATACCGAGAGACTGGCTACACTGCGCCTGTGATCGAGGCTGACAAGATTGGTTTCAACCAAATCAAGGTCACCAATGAGCCTCTTTGCACGTATCTCCACTGAGTCCAATGCTGCCAGGTGGCATTTTGCAGCACCAGCCCATATGAGACAGCAGTACTCCATGCACGACCGGACTTGCGCTTTATATAAGGTAAGATGTTGCCCAGGCGTGAAGTGCCACCGCACCCTTGCAAGGACACCAAATTTCTTTGCGGCTGCTTTGGCTCTGGACTCAATGAACCGCCCATAGTTTAGGTTCGGAGAAAATTCAATCCTTCAATCCATCCATGCATTACAGCCTATAAAAGATCACTGTTGACTGAACATATAGGCCTCCCCCATAGATTGTCTCATAGGGGAAATGTTGCCATAGTTGCTAAGCTTAGCAGACGGGTCGGCAACCGCAGTATTTTATTATTTTGAGTTCAGTCATCAGGAAGATTTTGCTGCCCATCTCTTGTTTCAGTTCCCCTCTGTCGCCTCTTACGACACCCACGGGACGATATGAGGTAGTGGATATTCTTACACCGTCACTACACGGTTAATCTTCTTTTTGCCAGACGTAAAATACTTGGACCCACAATGGAGAGAAGCGTCAATGACATCTGGATCTGCGATCGCAGATCGCCAAGCGCAGCAATTAAGTGAAATCTTCCCTGCAACGGGGGAGGCTTTTATGTCCGGTAGAAGATATTTACAGATTGATGATGAAGAAGAAGTCATCACTATTATTGAGTAAATTTAATTTCATAAAAATTAAATGCCTATTATGCCTGCGGACAGAATTCTTAACATCATAAAGGGAGCTACGAGAACCTTGTAACGTCTGAGACAGGGCGTAGTGACGGACAATTAATGATCGTGTCTCTGAACGCTAATGAAGCTTCGTTCTTACGTCATTTATCATTGAGCACGTGTAGTCTGACAACTTGGATTGAATAGTGGGCGGAAGTGACTAAATCTGTTACAGTGAATTATAGCACCTTAAATAATAATAATAAAGTCCTCCAAACCGAATTTACAACTCTGGACATTTTTTATAGTATGAGGGTCACAAACGAGCACACGATGGTAAGTGATTTCTGTGGCACATAGACATCTACATCTATCCTCGATTAAGAATCAAAATGCAGCTGCGTTGTCACCTGTTAGGGCTAAGATGGAATGCCTCGTTTCCAGTAAAAAGGGTCTCCGGTTCTCTACACTCACCACACGAAACACAGCAGCGCTAAGCTGCTATTTTACGCTGGTATTCTGAGAGAGCGTGGTCCTTCCCCGGTCGATAGTACTATACTACTAATATAGCTGCAGCATGGCTCTACCACGTAAATAATTCCTACCTGTTTCTGTAATGTACCAAAGGTTTCGCACCTCTGTCTGTCAATGTTTGAGTGTTTTACCAGTACATTGGCATATACGAGACACGGTCTTTTCGACATGTATCGAGATTCATGACTTTTTTGATCTCTTCTGAGATCTACGTAACAGAAAAATCCAATGATCGATCAAAATCAGTTATTCAATCACGTCCGACCCGGGATTCAAAACCGGGACCTCATGATTAGCAACCGCTATTTACGACTAGACCAACGAGACAGTTGCATATCATATTTATGCAATTATTTAAAGGCAAGATATTTCTTTTCGATTTCGAAATTATCATAATGATTGCCTTGCTATGTGTCGTATGCCACAAAAAAATTACTGGCACACCACATAGTCATTTATCCTCTAGGAGCCTTGGTAACTCAGAGGGTAAGCGCTTGCTATAAAATACATATTACCGGTACGCGAACAGCAAATATTCCTGATAAAAACTCAAAATACTAAAAATTTGCTGTTGCCAACAATCTACGTGGTAGATTTTTACGTGGTAGAGCCATGCTGCAGCTATATTAGTAGTATAGTTGTAGCACGAATGGATCGGCTCGACCGGGGTAGGACCACGCTCTCACAGAATACCAGCGTGAAATAGCAGCTTAACACTGCTGTGTTTCGTATGGTGAGTGTAGAGAACCGGAGACCCTTTTTACTGGAAAAGAGGCATTCGTGACAACGCATCTGCATTTTGATTCGCAAACGAGGATATATGTAGATGTCTATGGGCCGCAGCCACCACTTACCATCAGGTGAACTGTGTGCTCGTTTGTACTATCCTATAAAAAAAAATCTATAGTATACAACAATCTATGGGGAAGGCCTAAGTGGGACAGTGGACTTTTAATAGGCTTTAACCGTAACGCTATATATTGGAAGTTATTAGGAAGACGGTTATATATTTGGGTTTCCCAGTCATCTCTTACAACACCTACGACGAAAATATGAGATAACATTATGTAATTTTTTGTACAGCATGATAAATAGTTTTTTTTCACATGTTAACCTGGTAAGGCGTTTATATACTTAACATATTCGGTTGAATTGAAACTGCTGTACTGTTATAAGATCGCTTGAAGCGCTAATTCATGCCTGAAGCCTGCTTGTGTGGGAACACTGAGCATTCCGCTTCAGTGGTTCATTCTCAATCGATTACCTTCGTTAGAATAGATGCTGAATATCGCCATTATTTAGTTGAACCATTCATTACTCGCAGTGATTTGCTGCAGAGGCTTTTCAGAAATTGGTGATATAGCTAAAATAAAGTCAGTAAATTATTTTTTTTATATTTAAGCGTATACTATACATTAAATAAAACTAATTTTACAAACTTTATCGCGTTTATTTTCAACTTTTTATTTCCTCGTTCTACGTAGATCGGAGCAAAAATTAATATTTTAAAATAGAAGCTTAAAAGTTAGGTAGCCCGGGTTAACTATGCCATCAGGACGTCAAACACCTGTCGGCGAAGATAAATAGCGTTCTGTACCTCAGAAACGTCTGGAATGAAAAGTTTTAAAAACACCAATATAATCCGTAAAATTATTTTTATTTAAAGTAAGGCTAAGTAGCTAATAAGCTTTAAAGACTACTCATTTTATTTTTGATTCAATGTTAACTAATGAAAAATACTTGAAACTTGATAGAAAATAAGATTAAATACATTACATTACAACATAGTACAAAATGGATGTTGTAAAAGTGTTTTTGGAAGAGCGGAGTTTCCTAGGACAAGTAATTTATTTAGTTTAAAAGAAATGTCCAAACATAGCAAACTTGTATCTTTAGACTTAAGTTAATGAAATGAAGATTTTTGATTTGATTTGATTACATATCCCAGACTGCACGGGCTAATCCGCCCACCGAACGAAACGTTCACGTAAAAATATTTTCTTATACTAAGAGGCACACGTGCAGCTTTGTATTGTCAGTAGCCTAATGGCAGGGCGCGGACCGCGAACTCTAAAGGTCGTGGGTTCGAATCCGCCATTCGACTACTGTCGTAAACCACTTCTAACACAAGCATTTTAAGCTTACCAGAAGTGGTTAAAGGAATATTAACGTGGTAGAGCCATGCTGCAGCTATATTAGTAGTATAGTTGTAGCACGAATGGGTCGGTTCGACCGGGGAAGGACCACGCTCTCTTAGAATACCAGCGTAAAATAGCAGCTTAACACTGCTGTGCTTCGTATGGTGAGTGTAGAGAACCGGAGACCCTTTTTACTGGAAAAGAGGCATTCTATCTTAGTCCTCAAGGGTGACAATGCATTTGCATTTTGATTCGCAAACGAGGATAGATGTAGATGTCTATCGGCCACAGCAACCACTTACAATCAGGTGGACTGTGTCCTCGTTTGTCACCCTATCCTATAAAAAAAATTAGTAATGTTTAATAGCATTACTAGGATTTTTTTTAAAAACAAAAAATAATAAAAAAAAATTGTTCGCGGCACGGCGGCTCGCTGCTTTTTGTCAGAATATAGAAAGAGGTAGGGCATACCTACCAAAACCGACTCCTAGACCAGAAAAGAAACTCCGCCACCTAGTAAAATGATTTTTAATAGAGATAAGAGTGACAAGTAAACACGCAATGACAATAGTACTGAGGACTAAGATGCCTTGATAATAAGACTGTGGAACACAGCAGTTGCTATTTTACGATGGCGTACTGTGACGCCAAGGTCTTACTCAGGTCGAGGCGACCATTAGAGCTAATATGTAGTACAGATTCAGATATAGTAAAGCTAAATATTAGCTCTATCTCGTAAAGTACTAAAATAAAAAATTATAAAAAATGTGAGTGCCGTGGAACACTCGGTTGGAACGAAGTTTCTAGCGTAGTATATTATTATTGATAAACGTAGGTATTATAGTATTATATTATTGATTATCAAATACAAATAAATGAATTACTAGCGTCTATTAAAATGAAGCGTCATTCAAAATAAAATAAAATTTCTTTCATGGCAAGATAAGAAAAAGTGCGAGGGAGATGGATATTATTCCATCTCACTTCCTTATTTCGCCGCCAAGGCCGTCTACACTATGACACGTTGGTCGAGCGCGCTTGGCGAGCCGCTCGGCAGATTTTTGTGGTGCCGTTCACACGTTGGCGTGCTTCATTCTAAGGATGGGCAAAGGGAAAAATATATCGATATATATCGAATCTATATTTTTAAACAGTATCGATATATATCGCGTGATTAATATCGATATATCGTCATCATTTGAATGATGTAAAGATAAGGTCCAAAATTTTATCTACTGACGATTGGACAACGAAAAAAACGATACAACATATTAAAATATATCTAAATTGATACGAATTCGATACCCTAAAATAAATATCGATATGTCGATATAGGTATCGCGATTTAAAATATCGACTATTTATATCGATATATTTATTAAAGAATATCGATATTTCGATATATCGATATTTTTACCCATGCCTACTTCACTCTGCGTTGGTAGCTAGATGATGATGGACGTTAGTGATCGCGGCCTTATTTTTATGTTGCTCATGTTTGGGGTTCCATATAACAGATTCATTGTGATAAGAATCAATGAACCTAAATATTTCCTCGTTAGTCCATGTCGCCATGTTCGTGAAATAATTTTATTAAGCCGTAAAGCGTAACTATGAACTGAACACTCGGCCAACGTGTGATCGCTATTTGCGGCATGCGCCAAATTTCTTTGATTTGTGCACGGAAAAACGCCAAATACACACAAAAAGGCCCAGTACATGTTGGCCGAACGCACTCGGCGAGCGCTTTCGGCCAACGTGTACTGTTACCTTTACACTTTTTGTCGCCTAGCTCCCATCCGCCAAACCGATACTTACCAAACGATAAAGAACTTCGTTCTAATAATTGGCACTATTTGCTTCGTATTTTATATCTGACCATTTGTTACAAAACTGAAGTCGCAAACTAATTTACTTACCACGTGATGGTAAGTGACTACTGGAAGTCATGGAAACCTACAGCTAACATCAAACAAAGAAAGCTGCATGTCCGTTGTCACCTCTAAGGATTAAGATGGAAGGTCTCACAGCCTGTAATAATACTGGCTCTCTATACACTACAGACAAGCACTGCCATTTGACAATAGAAACAGGTAAGGCAGGACCTAACCAGATGGACGCCCAGGCAGGAGTCCTACCTACTAGACACTAGATTCATATCCTCTATTGTCTTGCTTGATGCTTTTTATTATTTCGTCAAATTTACAAAATACTTAAACTTCGTTAAAAGAGACACGTAGATGTTTTTGGCAAATTGCCTAATTTCCGGGAAATGTTTCAATTACAAGCGGGCGCGTCGGCCCGCCAGTCACAGCTGACTTCCTTGAGTTGATTAAGTATTTGATGTTTGTTAAAAGACATAGGAAATAATGATATGCAATTAGGTAGCGACTTCATCATTACTATCCAAAAACTATGTTGCTGAACATAGGCCTCCCCGACAGATTGCAAACGGTTTCAAAACCGCCTGCTAAGCGCCTTATTAAGCCTTATTATTTTGATTTGTTATCAGGAAGATGCTGCTACTCATCTTGTGAAGTCAGCCAACATGCATTGAACCGCGCGGCAGAATCTTTTATTATTGAAATAATTGTGAAAAATGAACACTCAATGAACCTGGTACTAAGTGGATGTGGTCTGTGGTACATAGCATAGACCTACATCTCTATGTTTAATTAACAAACATCAAATGTATCATGCTCACTCACTATTACCTTACAAAGCATAGCAGCTATTTCACGTTAGGATTCAGTGCGATCGTGATCGACCGGGAAAGGATCAAGCCGACACGTTCGTACTACTCGCAGGTCTGCTCCAAAATCATATAGTAAAAATGAGTGTAATAGGTCTATCCTAGAGTAACGTACAATGACGAAGATATACCAAAAAAAAACATGTTCACACTAAGAAAAAATTTGCTTTTAATAAAAAGGTAAAAGCTTTAAATAATTAAAAAAATAGTTCCCACATAATAGCTTATATATCGCCAATTTGGCCGATAAACCTTCGTCTAGGGCGTCCCGTCCCGTCTCTGCCATGCCAGTGCAGAGTGCTTTGTCACTCTCATTGTTTATTCTTTCTACATGACCAAACCACCGCAACATTCCTTTCTTAATCCTGGTCACAACGTCATCTTGCAAACCACACTTTTCTCTTATCACACAGTTTCTCATCCTTTCACTCAGATTCAGCCTTAGCATACTTTATTATTATCACTTTATTATTTTTAGTTCATTGGGTTCTCTTTCATCCCGTGAGTATCATAAGTATACAGCTCTATCAAGCAAGCAGTGAATAGTTAAGGCGCAACTCCAGAATACTACTTGTTCTTTTCTCAATTCTTAATGATCCATATTCACCTTCTTACCTCAAAGAACGATTTCAATATCTTTCTTCCTGTCATGATAGGGTTCTTCGATCTTCCTCTAATAACAAGATTTATATTCCTACTCATCTTACCGGGTTCTATGCTAACTCCTTCACTATACAGGCTGCACGTCTTTGGAATTCCTTGCCTGATGATATCAGAAAAGCACCTAACAAATACTCCTTTAAAAAGAAGGTACGCGAGCATTTACTGAATAATCATTAGAATTACAAAATTGTTAATTAATCATTTTTATATGTATGTATTAACTTAGTATTTATGTATATTTGTATCCATATACATGTATTTATGTATGTTTATATTTGTTTATTGGCATATAAATATATTTATATGATGAATATGTGTTAATATATGTAAATATGCAAATATATATTTATATATATGCATTTACTTATAATATTATATTATAATCTGTTGTTACATATAATGTGTATTAATTTTAGTTTGACTTTTTTTTTCTTTTTATTGCTACGCCTACGACAAACTCTCACCACTCCATGGGTTGACTGGTAGAGAATGCCTTGAGGCATTATGTCCGCCCTTTGTATCCTTTTTTTTTCTAAAGGGACGCAATAAAGTTTTTAAATAAATAAAAAATAAATAAATAAATAGTTGGCAGACGCTAATGAAAATTGAACGGGAATTCGCAACTGAATAGTTGTTATTTAGTTGCTATTTTAATACCTTGCTTAAATTCAGAAAACGTTGTGTTTTTTAATTTAGTGGCATTGTCAGCTTTTTGTGTGATTTGTAATGAGATTGAGAGACAACAATTACCATTTCGTTGCCGCAATAAAATCTATGACTGCATCACGCCTAAAACAAGCGGTAAAATTAAAAAAATTGTACAACCGACTTCAATATAAATAAAATGAGAACATCAGCAATGTAGCCAAATAAATACGCATTATTAAGGATAACTCAAAAACTACTGGTCAGATCTTGATCAAAATTATATGTAAAAAAAGAATCATCAAAATTGGTTCACCTGGAAAAAAGTTCTAAGGTAACACACATAAAAAATACAGTCGAATTGATTACCTCCTCCTTTTTTGAAGTCGGTTGAAAACCGCGTGTTACTATAGCGTGGACACCGATAGTTAGTGGTAGGGAGCTACCGATTGCCAAATCCAGTCAAGTTTTTGTTTCTATTCTGTTGCTGGCTTTCTGAGCTTTCCTGATGTCATTTTTGACCAGCGACAAAATCTTTTTTTGACTTTAATATGGACACTGGTTTTGTCTACCGGTTGCCAAATCCCTACTTTTTCTTATTTTTTCTTACACTTTTTTCCAGCAATTAATTAACAACAAATATTTATTGTTCAATCATTTGACTCTATTATTATCTCTATTATCTATTATATTATATATATTTTGTTTTGTCAACTGCAGGCTTGATATAAAGAAAGCAATAATTTTTTTTTTGTACCGAATCTGGTTGAGCTACAAAATAGATTTTTAGCAATGAATGAATGAATGAATGAATTTATTTTCTCTTCACAATAGGTAAACTTAATGCTAAGTATTACAAAATTGCAATTATTTAGATACAAATTTGCTTGATACTTTCATTGGTTTCTGTTAACTTTTGACTGCTTACTTAATAGAATATATACATATACTATGAGAAGAGATAAGAAGGTTGTTGTTTCTTAAATAATCCATTTTGGTACACATGTAGAACCGCTCGTTGGAACGCATGTACTCGTAACCGTACTTCCCGTTCTATCTGTGGCACAGAGCGTGTATAGAGTTCCTAAACAAAGACGTGCGCCGCGTTTTCGACCGCTACCTTACTGTAAAATTATTTCACTCTGTGCTTACCACAAAAGTACGAACCGAGAATTTGAAAGTCGTGGGTTCAAATCCGCCATTTGACTACTATCGCGAATCAATCTCCTAACATAAGCTTACCTGGAGTAGTTAATAGGAATAACAGTAAAGTTAATAGCATTACTAGTATATATTACTATTATGGCATCGCGACAAAACACGCGATACCATCCATACCATCTGCATGATTTTTTGTCCGATTTACAAGTTTTCTTTCTCGCACAACTTCCTTATGCCACTACCACCAGCGATATCGCCGGACCGACACGATTTATGGACCGAGCGATTTTTCCGGACCGAAACGACTCATGGACCTTCAAGAAGAGCCTGCTCTTTTTTAAAAGGCCAGCCGGCAACGCACCTGCAACTCCCCTGGTGTTTCAGTTGTCCGCAGGCGGCGGTCGACACTTACCATCAGGTGAGAAGCATGATCGTTTGTCCCTCTTCTATAAAAAAAAATTAGCTAGCGATTAGAACATAAATTACAAACATAATATACGGTTAACAAACCTTTGGTTTTTGGTACTGCAGTAATAACAAATCCCCTTCACTATGTGGTGAAATCCATGTCTAGCAGTGTAACGAATACGTAAATATTGTCATTACCATTACAGCCTATAAAAACTATACTACGGAACATAGGCTTTCCCCATAGAATGCCTCATAGAGAGCATATTTGTCAGGCGGGTTGACAGCCGCAGAGTTTTTATTACTTTGAGTGAAGATACTGATGCCCTTCTCCTGTATCAATTCCTATTTACCCACTTACGAGAACCACGGGATGATTTGGGGTAGCGGATACTACGTCGCTACTACACGGCAGTATATAAATATAAATGAAACAAAACGCACATTTTAAACCATTTATTATTTTTATTGTAAACTCATACTTTGATCTATTCATCAACCGTTTATAACTTGCTTTACGCACATTGTTAAATCATGAAATGAGACTTAAACACTCTTAGTACATTGTGGGAAGTTTCCGACGAGCGAGAAGAATATAAGGCAATATCATGAGCAAGAACAAGACGGTATGGTTTACACATTGACAAACTGTGCTTTAAAAGGAATTTCCCCACAATACAAAGAGGCAAGTCATAGTTCAACATACTCAACCGCGCCATAATTGACTTGAAAAAGCGAAAAAAGTTTGTCATAAGCGAAAACAAAATAACAATCGATAAACTTATTATTTTTAAATAAAATAAACTTAAATTTCAAATCAGATAATAGATAATTCCGCAATATGTGAACTTGAAAAACATATGGCACTCTAAATAAATAGAAGAGCTGTTAATTCGCATAATTTACAAAATATTTTGTATTTAGAAAAAAAATCAGAAAAGCTGGGACATTGAAAATGTCTGATATATCTATAACTTTCTAACAAATGTGCAAACTACAAGAAAGTATAGCATATAAACAAAGATTGCTCACTTATCATTATTGAAAACCTTTAAAAACGCACCTTTAGTATCAAATGGTCAAAATTTGAAATTATGGTAACTATATATTATGTATGTATGTTTGTTTATGAGTAATGAATGTCATTTACATTCTTTCGCGATATCCTAATTATTTCACTTAAAACCTAAGAACATTTCGCGCAAATTATGAGGAAACAAGTAATTAAAGTGCTACGATATAACATCAGCCTAATTTATTTCTTCCATAATTACGATTATAAATATTGTGCAATAATTACATGAAAAACCGTGTAAATTATGTATTGTATATGTACGAGTATGTATGCATAGGCAGACAGTTAATATTACTGACATCATAAAATTCTCTTCAATTTTATCAAATATACATGCAGGTAAAAACAACATTCTTAAATATGAAATATAAAACAAATCAGGAACTATTGTCAAAGGCGTTATATAATCCTTTACAGATAAACAAAAATAAATTAAAAAAAAGTTATATGTTTAAATAATAAAGCTATGACAGTCGAATCTTATGTACAGTACACCAAAAAGTAATATAAAAATATAAGCAAATAAGAAAACTCATCAATTGGAGCAATATGTACGTCTACAGTGTAATGTTTTAAACCAGCTGGTGAATAATTTAAATTATAAACTGTTATAAAATTATCTGTAATTTTTTGTTGACTGTACTATTGATAAAGGCAATTGACATTAATGTTCTCAATATAAAACTTTCATTTTAAACTTGAGACCAATACGAATCAAAATTGCTTGGCACCAACAAGTTATCAGATGATGAAGCTTTTATAAACAGTACAAAATACAAAAAAAATTAACTCAAGGAGATCGAGTGCACAATGAAGCGACAGAATTATGTTCGTAAAATGTAAAATTAACCTTTTAATGATGGATAGATAACTAAGTTTACATTGAAATAGAGTCGTGAAACCTATCAGTTCTTAATTTCAGTTGCATTGCGATTCATTGCGGCTAATCTCCAAAGATCAGCACTTATATTTGTACAATATGGCAGCCAATAAAAATACAACGTGAGCCTACATTAATCCTACCCCTATCCTAACTATGCATTACTTACATTAAATTATGCAATATCTTTGGCGAATACACTGCTTACGGTACCGAAAGAATTGTTCGAGATAACTAAATAATATATCGATCATAAAAAATGTACCAACGTCGTTGTAAAGTCTCACAAAATTCACTATTCTTAATACTGAATAAAAACTGGTACCATGTCGCTTACCACTAAAACTATTTTATCATTAAAAGATAATTTTATTGAAGAAATTATCGTGAAAACACCAATTTATGACGGAAAATTATCTATTTAATATTTATTATTGCATGTTACGGTTGGTATTATACTATTCAACTGCATTCTTCGTCAAAAACTGTCAATACTACTGATACTTTTATTCACGATTTCGGGAAAACTTATGTTATTATTTAATTTGCACCATTTTAAAATAATACATTCTACAAATTTCAAATACAATTAATATTTATGAACATCATTATACAAGCAATAGTCGACCGTAATTGTAGTTGTTTTAACTCATATTCCCTTAACATGAATTGTAATTTTCACGATCATTTCTGTTCTATTATATCTATATTATTATCAAATACATTTGTGGTGTTACAGCGCAAGTAGTACCTACATATCCCTTTAAAATAATAGCACTAGAATCTTTTCATTATTTTGTCAAATGGCAGTTTCAATTCGAACCCTATTATCAAGTGATAAGATTGATTTTTAAGTCTCGTTTTGCACCAAATCCACTTTAGACAATGGAATGCTTACTCTTAAATTATTATATAATTCAATATTAAATACCTAAATACTAGAAAATTTTGCAATTAAAGGTGACTAAATTTAATATATACATTTAGGTCAGCTCTAAAGTAGTTCAAATTCTTTGAGCTGTAAATATAATACATTAAAGAAAATATTCCCAAAGCACTAATTCGATAGGAGATTCCAAATCAACGATACGTTCCTTCTATTCATTTCCAATCTACTTAAGAACTATACAGCTTTGAATACCTTTAATAAATGTTACATCACACAAAACCGAGCTTAGTTAAAATAAATACCAGTGTACTATAGATACCGATTAAATTATTAAATGTATATATACAAAATTTATATTATAATATGAGACTAAGTGTACATTATAATTTAGCCTGCTGTTAATATCGCGGTTCTTTAAACTCGATAAGGTCTACAGTCGTTTACAGTACAATGGTATGACCATAGAAATCTACACGACTCTTCCTACTTTAATGAACGCAACGCGTATTTCTCTAATAAACCAATTTCCTACTTTGGCATTCTCTCTTCGCACGCTAGAAGAGCTATTTAACGTTAACATGTACCATTAACGATTAATTAGACCAAAACACGAAAGTCACCTTAATTCTACATTGAGCTAAAACAGAGTCCAAAATCGTACATTCAAAGACCTGTGTTACCACAAACGCGTTAAAATGTAAAATATAAACTTGTAACGATATTCTATCGTTATTGGTCAATTACGATTCTTACACAGCCATCAGTGTGGACATTATAGAAAAATGGGAGGTAAAGTCGCTTACATATATCTACTGTGGTACAGTAATAATGAAAAGTTTTTTTATTTTATTTTTTATTTTGATAATAAAAAGCAATTCCTTGTTTCGAATTGTAATCGATTTTCATTTACCGAGACGTCGAATTAAACACAGTTAAAATACCTTTTTAACTGAATAACAATATATAAAGGTGTTAAAAAGTGTCTATCAAATTACCAAAACGCATATAAAACATTCGTTAGGCCTGTGAAATTTACAAAATTATATTTTATATGTAAATTTTGTTATAAAAACGAATTTAAAAAATAAAGTAAACAAACAATAGAGTATACAAATAAATTAGACCATTTTATAACATTTGAGCATTTACTTAAACAGTACATACAAAAAGAATGCAATTTATTTTTCAACAAAGTTTTGACACATGATAACGTCAATTGAGCGATTACATATCCCATACAAAATCAATTTCCTAGTTTTCTTGAAAACAAAATCAAATTTTTGACATAAATAAAATACACAAATTCAAAATATCACTCATCTCATTTTACTATGATTAGCATAGTAGAGCATTCGAGTGACATTCGTTTAAGGACAAGGGACGACAAAATAACTTTTAACTCCAGCAAATAATGTTCATATTTGCTTGATTTAGATATCATAGCTTCCTTTATATAAAAATCTTGTTACATTTTTACATGCTGTTTGTGTCATTATAATAGGTACAGATCCGAATATTAACTATAACTGGAACCCTTACGTTAAACATCTTAATATTTGCAAGTTTTCGTACTCGTCTTTGCATAAACTGCACGCAATACTTCGCATACAAATGTAAATAACTGTAATATAAATTACTGGTATGTCTATTGTTCATGCCATGCCATTATATTTAACGGGATATTGTTATTGTAAATCATGTTCATTCAAAAGCGTGTAATGTCGATCGATTCGAACTTTACTCCGCACATTTTACTATTCGAGTTTCGATTTTATCCTTAGAAAAGTCGCTTACATTTCTGTAACAGCATAAGAAGAAGTCATGGTGCTCTAAAACTTACAAAAAAGGCAGCATTAGCGCCGATGCTATTTCAATTTATTTGTATAACATACAAATCTAAGAAAAAGCAACGAATTTCGTTTTACGATAAAATTTATTCCTTAGTAAATAGAGTTTACAGTTCGGTGACGGCGGCAAATCAATTTTCACTTTATTGCTATTTCGAGCATAGTTCGGTGAGGCACATGTAGAGCATCGGTCGTGATGCTGCCAGTCGGATCGGCGTCGGAACTATCTGTATATGCGGCAATCGAATTTCAACTTTATTGCTTATCAAATAGTGTTTACAATTCCGTGACTGCGTACAGGTCGCGTTGGTCATGGTGTTGTCGGTCGGGTCGGCGGCGATGCTGAGTGCCCGTGTTGGGCTGCTGCTGGCGGCGAGGTCGCTGAAGGCTGCGGTACTCGAGCGCGGCAGCCGACAGCGGCTGCGGCTCGGTACGGCGCGAAGGGCGGACTGTCGCGTACTTATCGGCCGCGGGAGTGAAGGAGCCGTTAGCATTAGGGGTAGCAGTAGTGGCAGGGTTGGGGGCGGGCGCGGGAGAGAAGGTGGCGAGGGGAGGCGCCGGCGCGGCGGGGCGCGGGCGGGGCGCGCGGGGCCCGAACGACGCGTACTTCGGGTCGAAACGGTTCAAGCTCACCGCGCGGCCAGATTGTCCTGCGGTTAAGTATACACTGTTGTTGATAGGGTTCACAAGTCAAACATGCAGATGTAGGATTTTGTCTTCAAATTATTAATTTAATCTTCTTATATTATATTAAAAATAAATTATGATAACAAACAAATTTTTAAAGTTCCCAGTATCCTTAATAATTTTGGTATGTTTTTTTCTAAAACATGCAATAGATTAATATATATATTTTTTTTACTTTACATTATTGTATAGATTTATTTAATATAAAGTGAAAAATGTGTGTTCGTCGTTTATTAATGGATTCAGAAAAATCATATTGTGGAAATTAATAATATTTTAATAAGTATTCGCCTTACTCATTATAATCATTTATTATCGCTTAATTGAAGAGCTATTAGTTATCTCTATACCTGTCTCCTTCTATTGTCATTCAGTGAAGACAGAGAGAAAAAATTTAAGGATTTCTTTAATTGATGTAAAGTTTTATAAGCAATACCGTATATATAGAGACACATAAGGGTTCGTTAGTTCGAAAGCTGTAGAAGTGAAGCCTTCAGAAAAGGAGACCGAGATAATTGAAAACACGGTGTACTGTATTCTATCTCGTTCTCTCGCAGGCTAGGCTGAATCCTGTATATGTCTCTTTTTAGTGTCCCTTTTTCGTTTTATCGAGTTTCAAATCACAATGCTAAAAAAGTTTTCACTACAAAAAATATGCATTGTATTTTTTTTTATAGAATAAGGGTGACAAACGATCACACAGTCCATCTGATGGTAAGTGGATGCTGAGGCCCATAAACATCTACATTTATCCTCGATTAAGATTTCAAATACATTTGCGTTGTTACCCCTGAGGAGTAAGATAGAATGCTTCGTTTCGTGTAAAAAGGGTCTCCAGTTCTCTACACTCATCATACGAAAAACAGAAGCATTAGCTACGATTTTACGCTGGTATTCTCTAAGAACGTGATCCTACCGCCGTCGAGCCGACCCATTCGTGCTTCAACCATAATATAGCTGCAGCTTGCCTATACCACGTAAAAACATGATTGTGATTATGAAATATATTAAATATAAATCGGATTGTGTAGGACAATTAACGCGGGAAACAATATTAGAGAATGTAGGATGAACTAACCGGCGGTGGGGTCGTTGTGCGCGCCGCCGCCGGGCCGTTCTCAGTAGAAGTCGCTGCTCTCGAGCGTCTTGCACTGCTTGCTGAGCGTCGCGTACTTGCCGTTGTGCGGCGCGCGGCCCAGCGTGTGCGCGCCGCCCAGCGCGCCCAGCGCGCCCAGCCCGCCGCTGGCGCGCCCCAGCGTCGCGCTGCCCGACATGCGCGACCTGCGCGCGCACGCAGCATCCGCACTGCAACATGTCAACTCACACTGGATTATTGTTCTTTATATAAATACTCTTATTACAATTAAAAGTATATAATTTATCTACGTCCCAAATAACGCCTTTCTTGAGATGTAGAGAAACTATGGCAACTAGACATCCACATCTATCCTCGATTAAGAATCAAAATGAGAAGAAAAAGAAGCGTTATCACCTCTGAGGACTAAGATAGAATGTTTTGTTACCAGTAATAAGGGTCTGCGGTTCTCTACACTCGCCTTATGAAACTCTAACTTGACTGCCCCGTTGGTGTAGTGGTCGTAAACAGAATCGACCATGAGGTCTCGGGTTCAAATTCTGGATCGGGCCAAAATCAATTATTGAGTTTTTAAATATCAGTACCAGCCCGGAGTCATGAAATTGGCGGTGTATCACCCCAAATGAAGTGCGTCAGAAAGCACGTGAAGCCGTTGGTTCTGCGCTTGATCTCTCTCCGGATTGCTAGATGGTCAGGATTCGTCTGGATTCTTCCGACATTTTGAATGATCTCCAGTCTCCCGACAGAACTCAAAATCTCCAGACAAACATCTTCAATTAGTAATTACACCGAACTTTGAAGTAAATTGTTTAAAATTTAAATCTTTTCTGAATACTCAGTAAAGTTCAATAACAAATACACGTGACAACCATGTATTTGACATTGGACTTTACATGTGTTTATTTTACTTTTTTTATTTATAATATTTCTTTCCCCCAACAACAACCCCAAAATCACGACATCTTCAAATTTTGTCCAGACATTTTGGTCTTCCGATCTGGCATTCCTATTCTACGGTCAAGTCGAATTACCGACTCATCAAAATAGAGAGAGAGCATCCGTGCTTGCGCATACACTCGTGCACTTTAATCCTGTCCTGCGCAGACGGTCGTTATTGAGTCTGGACGCCGTGACCGAAGTTCAGTCAAGAGGGCATTATTATATGGCTGCACACAGTTTAAAAACCTTACAGTTGGGAAACGAATATACTTGCGCAAAGCAACGGAGGGAGGCACTGCGAGGCAGGGGGCGGGCCGATCTAGTGCTAGCGCTGTTCACTGAGTCTGATAGACAATACATGCGGTTGGCGCGAGCGTGTTTTCTACCGACTTCAAAAAGGACAGTACTCAATTCGACTGTATGTTCTTTTGTGTGCTATGTTTGTTACCTCATAACTTTTTTCGACGTGAACCGATTTCGATGGTTCTTTTTTTATTTGAGAGCTGGTGCTTCTCGTGTGGTCCCATATAAATTTGATCAAGGTCTGACAAATCGTTTTTAGTTATTATTAATAATTTATATTGAAGTCGGTTGTACACAATTTTAAATTATATAGTACTTATTTAACTAATTTTAAGTGCAATTTTCGAAAAATTTAATATCAATAATGGTGAATTACTGTTACGAGTATAGTTAAATATGTTACAAAGTAAAATTGAATTCAAATGACGGCCATGCTTGTTTCCCTCTTCTTTTTTTTGAATTAATTATTTATGCGAATGCGAATACATTACATTATTAAATTTAACAATGGAAAAATGAAAACATCTATAAGAACAAAGTGTTACGAAAATATTTGGCAGTGCAACACTTATGAGTGTGTTTTTATTGTAGTAATAAAAATGATATTGTTCGATAATTGTTTTTAATTTATAAGTATGTACATAATGTTAATAAAGAGTATTGTAATATCCAAAATGATTTTCGTGACAACCCCTAGCATACACGCTGGCGTCAATACCTCGCGGGTGGCGGCATCGCATGACATCAAATCCGTTTCACAACTGTGAGGTGTAAACTGTGGTTCATCCATGTATAAAGAAAGTACGTATGCCACACGTCCAATAGAGACAGTCAATGTTGCAGGAGGTGGTGTGTTGGCGACATGCGGTAACGGACAGCGGTACCTGGGGCGCTGCGGCTCGGCGAGGTCCATGAGCTGCACGGCCGCGCTGTAGGAGGGCGGCTTGCCGTTGGGGAAGGGCGCGGGGCGCGGCAGCGAGCGCGTGGCGGCGCTGCTGCCGCTCGACAGGAACGGCGCCTGCTCCTCGCCGCCGCCGCCGCGTCTGCACCGCACAACACACGTAACGGTACCGTTACTATTCCGTTACTATTAACGTTTCCGTAACTTTGATAGGTTGTAACGGTAACGGTATATACGAGATGGTATGTTACCATCTATTAATTACAAGTGGTAAAGCCATGCTAAAAAAAAAACAACAACAAACGGGTTGACAACCGTATTTATCTTTATTTTTAGTTGGTATCAGAAAGTCCTCTCTGGTTACCTAACTGACAATCGCACGATCTTCGCGCCATTGTCAGTCAGGCCACGTATTCGTATGTTTGTACGCGAGTTAGCTAAGGATACTCAGCCTGTAGATATATGCTTTGTCAGCCCAAAGCAAAACATAGCAATAAGTTGCAAAGTACATAATAAAATGTTCTACAACAAATTATTTTGACATTCATGAGAATAATTTGTACGACAACCCTTCGTTTCCTGCTGTTTCCAACTATGATACATGATAAAATTATTTGGAACAAATTATGCTGACGTTCATGAAAATAAGATTTATTGACACCCTTTGTTACCTGTTGTTTCCAACTATATACAAGTTATATTCCATTTTTGTCGTCAATCTGTTCTTAGACTTCGCTCGATAAACACTCTATGTCTGTTTTATTCGATAAAGGTTATATTATTTATTGAAATCGCGTATCCATTCCTTACGGACTAAACTCATTCAAACTAGAAGCAAACATGTTAGTCACGCAAAGTAATCGTACGACTGTCAATTAAAACACCTATTCCATTTCCACTTCTGTATGTTTGACGCTAATTTATTGGTACCAGCTGGGATCGAACTCGATGTGTTTGCATACTAATGCTACACAGCTCCGTAGAGCAGTGGCTTAGGAATGAGTTGCAACGCTAATGGCCTTAGGCAAGAATCCCGCACGGAACAAGTGTTAAATGTTCCAGGTCTGTCTTTGTGAAAGGAGTCAATCGTATTTGGACCCACTAGAAATTTTCACGACATTCAATGGTATTATATACAAAAAAAAAGATACCAATTTATTATTGTAAATGGCATAAAGATCGTATGAAAATCTAAACGGAATCAAGTAATCAGAAAAAAAGAATTGTTTTGATATTTGTGTTCAGCTCATTGGTTCTGCTAATGTAATATTAAAAAAAAAATTGTAGTAGAGATGTGCTAATTCGGAAGAAACTCGATACGAGTTAACTTGAGTCGAACAGTACTCGAGTTATGCAACTCGACTTGGCGGAACGAAGCTATGTCAGTTTGTTACAAATTACTTTTATATTTTGTTCTTCATCCAACATAATTATTATTACTAAACTTAATACGAAGTTATATATTTTTGGTTTGCGTATAGACAATCTTCATAAAATAATATCACTCTAACTTTATGACAATTATACTTAGTCAGTTTATTAATATTACAAAATATATCAATAAATTGTTCGAATTAATAAGTCGAGTTAATCACTAAATTCTAGACAGACACTGCATTGACCGTAAGATAAAAATGCGACTCAAGTAGAATTTTGTGACTCGAGTAACGCGAGTTAATAATAATTTATCATGTTACTCTAGTTGTACTTGAGTTTTTGAGCTATTCGAACTGACTATTTACAGTCCCTGCATCGATTGAAGTTTATCACTAGAGTTGAGAGTAGCGATTACTTTAATTAAAGCATTTTTAAATAGGTACCTTTATTAAAAATATAAAATATGGCAATGTGAAATAAGAACTAATATTTATTTATTTGTAGTATTTCCATGCTTCTTTTTCATATCTGTAGTATTTCAAAATCTATAAACTGCTTCTTACATATATCGCTTCCATCTGGATTTTTATTAAATAATGCCACACTGACGATTTTTGGTTTGTTGCGTCATTGTTATCACTGATATTACAAACAAACAAGTATGTTTAAATCATCTTTTATGTTATGCACTACTTATAGGAAGTAACAAAAAATTAAACAAAAATGATAGCACAATCATGATATTATAAATCAAACTAAGTTCATATTTGTTTACAACATACCAAGATACAAGTTTGAATTTCGATGTAACCAGTGACGTCACCCGCGGCGCCTTATACTATGTGAATTAGTTGATTAGATGATAGAATTAGTGGGTTAGTAAACTGACTTCTATCTAGTGTTCTCCGAACCCACACGGTGCGTCAAGTTGACTCGGTAACTCGAATGCAAGCGGACTCGAGTAAAATTTATTTTCACTCGAGTACCGAGTTACACAAAACTCTGTTTTGAAGTTTACTTTTACACCTAGAATTTCGGAAAATCTTAATCTTACCTAAAAAATGACAAACACAGGTCTTAAAACCTTGTTAAGTGACAAAGTATTAAAATTTTATGTTATTAGTGAAATCTAAATTAGGTAATAGATAGAATAAATACATAATAATAAATAATTTTTACGTGGTAGAGCCATGCTGCAGCTATATTGCTAGTATAGTTGTAGCACGAATGGGTCGGCTCGACCGGGGAAAGACCACGCTCTCACAGAAAACCAGCGTAAAATAGCAGCTTAACGCTGCTGTGTTTCGTATGGTGATCTTTTATTCACATATTTATCCGGTGGTCTATTATTTACATCATTAGATTTAGCCTCGGGCTATTATCAGATTCCCATTTCAGAAGAATCGCGCGAGAAAACGTATAATCGTATGCCCTTTGGACTCGTTAATGCACCATCAGTGTTTCAACGAACAATTAACAAAATAATTCAAAAGTCCCCCGTACGTTCGTATGCATTAGTGTATATGGACGATATACTTATTCCAGCAAAATCATTTGACGAGGGTATTAGTCGTCTATGACAGGTTTTCGATCTGTTAAAGGCAAGTGGCTTAACCCTAAAACTATGCAAGTGCAAATTCTTTTACGAAAAAATTGACTATCTGGGGTATGAGTTTAGTTCTAATGGCGTAAGACCAGGTTCTTTAAAGACCAATGCAATCATCAAATTTCCATCACCCCAGAACGTTCATGAGGTCAGAAGATTTTTAGGCCTAGCTAGTTTTTTCAGGAGGTTTGTAAAGGGATTTGCCTTAATAGCGAGACCCCTTACATCGCTGTTGAAAAAGGATTCTGAAGAGTGGAGATGGGACAAAAATTAAATTGAGGCATTTAAGAGGTTGAAAAGAGCCCTAAATGAGCGGCCTGTCTTAGTCATTTATAACTCTTCTGCGGAAAACCAGGTCCATACCGATGCAAGCAAATTTGGCGTAGCGGGTATACTCCTTCAAAAGAACGAATGTGGATTGTTCAAACCCATCGCTTATGTCGTATCGCAGACAAAGAACCGGTGATGAACAAAAGCTACATTATTTTGAGCTTGAGACTCTTGCAGTAATAGCATCGCTGGCCAAATTCAGGGTTTATTTCTTAGGAATCCTGTTTTAAAATTATAACAGATTGTAACGCTTTACGTAGTACTCTAGTCAAACGTGACCTCATTCCACGGATTGCTCGTTGGTGGGTACAATTCTTGGAATTTGATTGCGAAATAGAGTACCGGCCAGAAGTAAAATTGGCCCACGTAGATGCCTTAAGTCGAGGTCCAGTAGACAATGTTTTGGACGACTCTCATGTTCTAGATGTCCTTAATGTTAACGTTGAAGACTGAATTGTTACAGCACAGCGATCAGACGAACACATGAAAAGGATAAGTGATATTTTAAATGATCCTAAGACGAAAAAGGTTGCCGATGTCTTTAACAACTATAAACTTAAAAATGGCGGGGTATATTGTATTTTAAGTGACAATCTTGAGCGTTGGCTGGTTTCAAAGGGGGCTAGATGGCAGATACTAAAGTGTAACCATGATGATATTGGACACTTCGGCTTTGACAAAACGCTGGCTCGGATTCAATCAACTTATTGGTTTCCAAAAATGCGACGATTCGTAAAGAAATACGTATCCGCATGCCTTGAATGTGCTCATTACAAAATACCTAGTGGTGCTAAGGTAGGTGAATTACACCCCATCCCAAAGTGTGACAAGCCCTTCCACACCGTTCATGCGGACCACTTAGGGCCGTTTATAAGAACTAAGCGTGCGAATACTTACATACTTGTAATAATTGACGCTTTTACGAAATTCATTAACCACACCGCCGTACGCAATACGAAGTCGACCACAAGTATAAAGGTCTTCAGAGATCACTTCAGCTACTTCGGAACACCCACTCGTCTAATTACTGACCAAGGTACTAGCTTCACAAGTGGGGCATTCAAATCTTTCATTAAGACTACTGGGATAAAGCACATTTATAACGCTGTTGCCACTCCCCGTGCCAATGGACAAGTTGAGCGGTATAATCGCACCATTTTGGCATCCTTAAGCGCTATGAACCACGATAAACCAAATGGCAAATGGGATGAACACTTACCTGACATACAATTGGGAATTAATACGACCATTAACGCCACTACCAAAAAGACTCCAACCGAACTATTGTTTGGATATAATGCCGTTAACCCAACCCAAGGACTATTAATGGGCGTAATTTCTGAAGTAACTAGGGATACTACCATCGATTTAGAAGAAATCCGGGCTGATGCTATGGATCGAATTCAGAAACAACAGGGAAAAGATAAGGAGAATTTCAATAAACATAGAAAAAAGGACATAATTTTAAGGAAGGTGATTTGGTTAGGGTAATTAGGGCAGCAACCGGCATTGAGGGACAGTCTAAGAAGTTAGAAGCAAAATGTCAGGGCCCCTATAGGATTAAAAAGGTACTCCCTAATGACAGGTTTGTTATTGAGGACACTCCTTTGACGAGGAAGGGGAGACCTTACGAAGCAATAGTCGCTAGTGATAAGATAACATAAATAAGCATGATATTACCTAGTCATTTTGGCTTTAATGGTATTTGGGGTATGATAACTAATCAGTTAATATATTTTAAAACAAAGTTTACAAACTGCACCTTAACTGATTCAACCAAAACATATTAAAGTCTTGACACCGCACCTATCTGTTCCGCTATTAATAGACTGCTTTGGAAATAATTACAACAATAAATGCAATGGCATTTTACTTTGTGTTTTAGCCTTATACAACCACATTAAAACATCTTTCTTACTATATAGCATGTAAAGGTAATATTATAAATGGTCATATTATCCGTTATTCATCTTGTCTTTAATCATATTTATTTAATTAATTTAATGGTGTTTGTGATGTATATTCACTAATCAATTAATACATGTAAAAAATAGTCCCCAACACTACGTTTGTTTGTCTGTGCACTACGTGAAGGAAGTGTTAAAAGGATTTTCCATCAATCTTAAAGTACCTATAATTGCTGAATGTACCCACAACTTTCTTTAATACTATTAATTAATAAGCTATTCTATTCTATATACACCATTCTAACTTATGATATTTGTGAAAACTACTAGAAAATCGCTTTTAGTTTGTTTTAAGGTTATTGTGATATTCATATTTCAATTACTAATTTCTCAGAAATCCCATTAGATGCGATAAAACTAATATTAATTTTGTAATCTATAGATTATAAGGAATAAATCGATATACATTTCATTAAAATTCTCTGAAATTCGTGGTGGGCCCATTCTTCATACAAAAAGAAATTGTCTCCTTTATGTATGTAAACTGCCTCATGCTACAGAAGGAAATATTAGTGTGGAGGTAACATTTTTTTTAAATAAAAACTATATAAATTTTTAAAGTATATCAACGATATAAACAACGGATATACTTTATCTCTTGCTTTACTAGATTTCAGAATCACAAACATACTTACTTAGTGTTAATGTAAATCCATGCGTGCGAGTCTACCAGAACTATCGCGGTGAATAGGAAACCGGCAGCGATAGCAGCCAGCAGTTGTAATGATAAAGCCTGGAAGGAGATTTTTAAAATGAGAATAAAAAATAACTAACAAAATAACTGATATATCTCACTATTATTGTATCTTTGGTAACAGCATATCTGTGACTTTCTTTACTTAACATTGGTTACACGTGTCCACGGACTGCCACTTATCATCAAGTGGACTTTAGCTCGTTTAACACGTGTAAGGTTTAGTTTTGAATTCATATACATTTTTGCACCATGTTTTGCTTGTAAAACAAATATTATATAGTATATCTATATAATATTTATATATAGTTTTGCTTGTAAAACAAATATCATATCATCATATGTACACAGGCAAAAACTTAGAACTTTTATCATCCTTCAATACTTCTTGTTTGTTAAATAAATTATTCTCTTTATGTTGACACTATTGGGTTCTATCAAGTATTCTATTGAGTATTTACACATACATAAGACATACGGCAGCAAGAGCGCACGGCGAGGTCTCGACGCCAGACTCAAACTTAAAGCAGAATACACATGTTTGCCTTGGGCATACGTTGGGATGTATATAATCGGATGGGACACACGTACAGCTCGAGCAAACTAGATCGGCAATTCAGAACAAAGAATGTGTTATAGGTGTGGATAGCACGAGCGCGCTCCTTTCCGACAGTTACTGTTTTTAGGCAAATACGAAATAAAGTTACATATTTATTATTAAACGGTATTAGATATTGTACCGACATACAACATGTAACGTAATTAACGCACACCCTCAGACACCCCGATTAGTATATTATGTTATAATCATAATACATACACAGACTTTTTAGTTAAACGTGTTTATGCATTGATTAATTAATAAATCAGTTACTACTAAATACTACTAATACTAATTCCGGAAGAATGTTGTGGTCACAGTACAAATCTACGAACGCACACAGTCGCACACGTAGGTATAGGTATGAAGGGTCTTGCTAGCCCAGTAGGTATTCGCTTGCGTTCGAGACGAGCTAACACCGCCGCCACTTGACAAAACGGTATGTGCCGAAAAAAGCCGACAATACACGATTGTTTAACACGTTAAAGAAATACCTACCTATGAACATTAACCGATGTCCAAACTCCGAGCATCGAGTTGTTTATTTAAGTCTAGTAAACTTATTACGTCTTTGTAGTAAACATTTGATTGCATCTTTCCATCACACTTTTCAGGCTTTGGACTGTCGACTAGGAATAATTCTGTTTATTGATTGTGATACAATGTCAATAGGCAACATTCGTTACAAAATGTTGGCACAACATTTTAATTGTAATTGTAAATAATAAACAACTGTTAAAAATAAGAGGCGATACGACAACATAATTCAAACACGCCGTATTTAAAAGATGTGAATAAAGATATTTACAATAATTTAAAAAATCAAATAGTTAGCTTACTGATAGCCTAAACACTCATGCAACATTGTATTTTAATACATTTTCAAAATGTCCACCACTTTATTCAACACATTTTAATGGCTGTTTTTTTAATTGAAATTTTAATTTAGAAAGCACTTCAGTGTAATTTTTCATTATTCCAAAAGCATTCAAGATCCTATTTTTTAAGTCCTAGGCAATTATTATCTCACTAAAATAAACGAATAATTTAATACGTCCCCACAAAAAAGTCATGAGGCGGCAAATCAGCTGATCTGGGAGGCTACTGGACGAGGCCGCTGCGACCGAGCCAGCGCTTTTTGTGGCAGCCACCAGTACGTGGCACTACTCACTTGCAGGCCGGCGTCGCACGCGGCTCGCGCGGCGGCCACGAAGTACGCGCGCGCCGTGCGGCACTCCAGCGCGCCGCTCAGCGACACCAGCGCGCGCTCCGCCTCGCCCGTGTTTGTGGCAGCCACCAGTACGTGGCACTACTCACTTGCAGGCCGGCGTCGCACGCGGCCCGCGCGGCGGCCACGAAGTACGCGCGCGCCGTGCGGCACTCCAGCGCGCCGCTCAGCGACACCAGCGCGCGCTCCGCCTCGCCCGTGCTTGTGGCAGCCACCAGTACGTGGCACTACTCACTTGCAGGCCGGCGTCACACGCGGCCCGCGCGGCGGCCACGAAGTACGCGCGCGCCGTGCGGCACTCCAGCGCGCCGCTCAGCGACACCAGCGCGCGCTCCGCCTCGCCCGTGTTTGTGGCAGCCACCAGTACGTGGCACTACTCACTTGCAGGCCGGCGTCGCACGCGGCCCGCGCGGCGGCCACGAAGTACGCGCGCGCCGTGCGGCACTCCAGCGCGCCGCTCAGCGACACCAGCGCGCGCTCCGCCTCGCCCGTGCTTGTGGCAGCCACCAGTACGTGGCACTACTCACTTGCAGGCCGGCGTCACACGCGGCCCGCGCGGCGGCCACGAAGTACGCGCGCGCCGTGCGGCACTCCAGCGCGCCGCTCAGCGACACCAGCGCGCGCTCCGCCTCGCCCGTGCTTGTGGCAGCCACCAGTACGTGGCACTACTCACTTGCAGGCCGGCGTCACACGCGGCCCGCGCGGCGGCCACGAAGTACGCGCGCGCCGTGCGGCACTCCAGCGCGCCGCTCAGCGACACCAGCGCGCGCTCCGCCTCGCCCGTGCTTGTGGCAGCCACCAGTACGTGGCACTACTCACTTGCAGGCCGGCGTCACACGCGGCCCGCGCGGCGGCCACGAAGTACGCGCGCGCCGTGCGGCACTCCAGCGCGCCGCTCAGCGACACCAGCGCGCGCTCCGCCTCGCCCGTGCTTGTGGCAGCCACCAGTACGTGGCACTACTCACTTGCAGGCCGGCGTCACACGCGGCCCGCGCGGCGGCCACGAAGTACGCGCGCGCCGTGCGGCACTCCAGCGCGCCGCTCAGCGACACCTGCGCGCGCTCCGCCTCGCCCGTGCTTGTGGCAGCCACCAGTACGTGGCACTACTCACTTGCAGGCCGGCGTCACACGCGGCCCGCGCGGCGGCCACGAAGTACGCGCGCGCCGTGCGGCACTCCAGCGCGCCGCTCAGCGACACCAGCGCGCGCTCCGCCTCGCCCGTGCCCGCGCCCAGCGCGCCCAGTGCCGGTTGCAACCCTGCGCACCAAACAAACAAACGCAACAAAATATTACTGAACTGAACCGTGTTATGCAGATGTTTCCACCCGCAAAAAAATAACATTGTGACTCACAAAACGGTGGGCTCCTTTTACCAGTGACACAAGTGCTGGATTGTGTCAGTGAAGTAACTTGGAATTGGCAAACGCACAGTTGTCAATATCGTCACTGAAAAGTAAGGGCCTTCAGGCATTGAGAAAAATTTACTTAACACGTCGAAAAAATGAAAAAAGAACAAACCGGTAACAGGAATCGATCAATTCGACGCAGATGCTATTAGAAAACATGTCTAAACGTGTTATTTCACCAGCCGTGCTAGCATGGGCAGGGGACAATTTTATCCCCGGAGAAAGGAGAAAATTTTTATCCCCTCGCTTAGTTTTATCCACCCTTCGAGCATGGGCACACCAGTGGATATAATATCCACAGTAAATAAAATGGGAGATAGACTTAGACTTAGATAGATTTTTTGTATGAATTTTATATTAAACCACATCTAATGAACTAGGATAAAATTGTCCCTTTCAAATATAAAAAAAGCATAATTTTTTATCTTTCATTTGACTCCATGCTACGGACGGAGGATATATGTCTACTCGTTATGTCAAACGGGTATTTACTTCTCCCCGTTCCCGTGCTTTGGCATAATGACAAGATAATCCGTCTGTCCCTGCATATCTGAAATGCAAATTTCAGTATCAGGACGATTCTCACAACCGATGTCTCCGTTCCGCGGAAAATCTAACTCTTCATGTTCCTCTCTGTCGCACGGGCTTCTCTTACAATTCTTTCACTTCAAATGCAGTAAGACTCTGGAACATGTTACCCAGAAATATAAAAGAAGCAAAAACTAAACCTATCTTTAAACGTTTGCTCTGGGAATATTACTTAACGAAGCAGCAGTAGTTTCGGATAATAATAAAAAATTTAAAAAACCTCGGAAACTGTTATATTCTCAAATATGTATAATATAAAAATATCATATTTATTTACTGTGTATGTATTTATTGTGGGTATTTGTGTACAAGTATAAAATACTATTGTATGCATGTAAGTAGTAATGTAAATGTATATGTATGTGTATTGTATTTATTATCATTATATTATAATTTTGTATTTTTTTTTTCCTTAAGCCTTTAATTTTTTTAATTTTTTTTTTAATTATGAGTTTTGCACCCATCACTAGATTCTCTGCACAAACCAAAGGTAGACTGGTAGAGAATGCCTTTAGGCATTAAGTCCGCCGTTTTGTACATTTCTTGTATGTGTGCAAATAAAGCTTAAATAAATAAATAATTTTATCCCTTGTCAGTGGATATAATCGGTGGATAAATTTTTTGTCCCCAGCCCATGCTAGCCGTGCAGAGGTGAATATGCGGCGAAGTTGCAAGAAAGTTTAGTAGATGCCGGCTTGTACAATGGTAGTGTAGAGTCATTGAGAACCATTTTAAAACGCATGGTCTTCCGATACAAAAAAATAACGCAAAATAATTATGAAGAGGCATGACTTAGGCGCCGTCCTATTGCCATCGCTCGCGCGATCATGCGTACGTCCGGCGAAAATGATTGTGCGGCCGTGCGTTCAAATATACTCATATCTGCGGAATGTCCTCTTGAATGTCGTGCGATCATGCGATGCGACTGAATTGTCTAATTTTCATCGTGCGATTATCGACATTTCGTATAGATCAGACGATCGTCCGATCAAACATACTAATCAGTACTGAATGTCCTAATGGCGCTCGCGCGACCGAGGGGCGGAGGCAAGGGAGGGGTGTTTCGTAAAAAGCTTCTTCGTTTTGCCGTACGTCGTAATACTAATTGTGAAATTCACCGCATTAATTTCTGTTTTTATACAGTATATTATGTGGTGTACGTTTTCTTTTTTTAATGCTATTTACTATTAAAGAAATATTGCTCGACAGCAAAAACTGTGTATCCTAACTATCTAACTTGCAAATAGTAACACTTTTAAGAGATATGAAAAATATAACCAATTGGGACAACGTCATAACCGTTGATGAAACGTAGATAAACGTCAATCACATTATGCCACAAATATGGATAGATGACACTGCAGTATCTTGCTCGAAGGTGCCCGTGGGAAAAGGTAGCGCCTCATAATTTGCTATCTGGGATCCGCCGGAGAAGGATTTGTAGAAAATTGTATAATAGCCTTCCAATCAAAGAATACAAGAGAATACAGTGAGGAAATGGATGCAGAAAAATTCGAAGACAACCCCTTTACCAAATATTCCTACGAATAGCAAAATAATAATGGACAACGCCCTATACCATTCTGTTCAAATCGACGAGGTGCTAACCCAAACGAATAAGAAAGCAGATTTAGTAGCATGGCTGCAACACAAGAAGTGGAAGCGGACATGAAATTATTGAAAGCTGAGCTAATATAATTAGTTAAGCGAAATAAAGCACGTAAACTTTTGTGCGTTATTGTTAAATTAGCAGAAGAGCACGGGCATAAAGTTATAAGACATACTACCAATGCCAATATAATGCAAATGAATTGATTTGGGCCCAAATCACAGGCTCGTTCTTATATGAAATGTTCTAGAAGAAAACATATTAACTCTATTTAAACACACACGAAATGAAAATATCTTATGCTTTTACAGGCTACGCAGGCACGACACAAAACCAAGCCATCTTCCACGGTGAAGAAGATGGAAGCTTTGTTGAAGGAAGCATGTGCCTATGTCACTAAGAATCATTGGGCAAAAGTGGTGGAGAAGACAAAGTTATTATGGATGACTTTGAAAGAGACATTAATTTTGACTACATTATTGAAAATTAAATAATAATTATTCTAAACAACGACAGCTCAACTAGTTGTAGTGAAAGTGGTTGAATAAATATTTTTAATCTAGTTTCAATCTTAAATTTATATATCATCAGTTACAATAAATACGAAAGAACGATTAATTTTGTGTTTTAATTATCCGTTTCTAATTTATTCTGATATTAATCGAAACAAAACTGTAAATGATTACCAAATCTAAAGAATTGATATCGAATTTTTTAAGAATCGAATATTGTACGTACCGATTTTTTGGTTGGCATGCCTAGTCGAATAAGTTTGATAGCTGTCAAATAGGTATTTCTTAGATTTGGTTAAGTATAGAACTAAATATTGAATTCAAAAACTTTTTTTAAGTTCTTGACGTATTGCGAATACCCCGTTTTTTCCAAGTTATTGTTGGTTTATCTCAACTCTATCATATTATATTATAGTTTTGAAGTAAACACTCAACATCTAAAGAGCTTACCTGGGTCAGTGAACATTTGCGGTGCGCCCCTAGACAAGACGGCCAGCGCCTGTCTCACAGCGACCACAGCTCTCTGTGCGTTCCTCAGTTCAGCTGTTAGTACGTTCTCCCTGGACACCTTGCACGACAGGTAGTAGTACACCATCTGAAATTGAGCGAGCTATCATTAATTTGTTGCCCAGGACCGTTCTTGTGGTATTCTTTGGGTGAGGCCTATATTCAGCAGCGGACTTGTGATGGGCTGTAATAATGATAATGATCATCATCATCATCATTATCATTATTCATCATTCTTCATTCTTACTTTCATTTATCGTTCTTACTTTCGTCCTTACTTAGCCACATAGATTATTTTCCCTTGCGATTTTGATTATTTGGAGTTACTGATATCAATTGAAAGTGCGTCCTGTAGAACGCAATGCGGAAAGTATTGTAAAAGCAATGGCAAAGCCGGTCACATATTATTTAAGCTTGCGATCTTGCTTGTATGTTGATGTAAAATTGATGTATATAAAAGGCGTCAATCGTACAGGAAAAACTCAGGAATGTAAAAAAAATACAACGAAGGGCAGGTGATAGACTACTTAGTAGAATAGATTGAAACCTGCTGATATATGTACAAGGAACAGCATTTATATTGTACAGGTTTCTTAAAGTAAGGTGCACAAAGGGTAATGAACAAACTAATAAACTCGACAGCTACTTATGCAAGTAGCACTATCACATCGCAACCAGGGTGGGTCTTCTTTTTTGTTTTATCAACAAATACGATAATCGTGGAGTAGGCAGCTATTGTAGTACGTTTAAGTCCGCATTAACCTAAATAGATTTAAATTCTTTTGACGTATACGGTCCCAGAATTACAAAAAGATCCCATACATATGTAGAGGGTCTTATACCAACTATAAGAGTGCACGAGCTAGTGCAAGTATTGGTTGCGTACAAAGCAGTGAAGTGCACAATGTCATGCAGGGCAGTGCATTACAGAACAGTAAAGGTTTTTTTTATAAAAGAGGGGGCAAACCAGTATGCGACTCACTGATGGTAAGTTACTACCGCCGCCCATGAGCAACTGCTACACCAGGGAAATCGCAGGTGAGTTATCGACCTATTAGAAAGGAGTAAGCTCTTTTCTTGAAGGTCCTTAAGTCATATCGGTGCGGAAAAATCGCCAGTGGCAAACGATTCCACAAAGAGGTTGTGCGAGGAAGAAAACTCCTAGTAAAAGCCAAAGTGGTGGAAAACCAAGTATCCTGATGGTGTGGATAGTATCGTGAGTTTTGTCGTGATGTGCGTTCGTGAAATTTGGCGCTTGTGAGGCCAAACCTGCGCCTTGTAAAGTTCCAGGCGATGTGCCAGCATAAAATATTTGTCTAATACTGGCTGAGGCAACAAGAAGAGTGCCTTGAAACTGAGGAGATGCGACAAAGGTGTTCTTTTTAGAGGTAAACGCGCAAACTTGTGTCTTCTAGGGATTAAAGCGTCTCAGTGGGAAAGAGCAACGCCAGCTTCGCGTCTTCAGATCGTAGTGGATGGCATTTAGGTCAGAGTGAAGTCCCCTGATGTTGCAGAAATACACGTGACAGGGGGTACCGAGCAGTTTATGTATTGAGCGAAATTTTCCCCGAGAATACGGGGGGCAGACTGAGCATCCATGTTGACTTGTGGGGGGGGGGGGGGGGGAAAGTACAGTGCAGCGCAGTACAGTACAGTGCAGCGAGGCTGCTGGGTGTACTCACATCGACGGGCAGGTGGTGCGGCGCGTGGTGCGCGACGGCGCGCGCGGGCTCCTGGCACGCGTCGGAGGCCGCCACCGCGCCCGCAGTCAGCACGGCGCTCGCCGACCAGCACGCCACCAGGGCACCCAGCGCACACACCTGCCCACAAATCGCAAACATAATATTATCACATTCAACTAATATGTACTACGTACTAGAACAGACACCGCGAACAAAACCTGTGCGCATGTAAGGAGGCACCTTCTTATGGCACAGAGTAAGTAAGTGATGTGTTGTGTGTGTAAACGTGTGTGTATGTGTGTGTGTGCGACTCACGCAGAGCAGCAGCAGAGCGCGGCGCGAGCGGCGCGCGGCGGCGGCCAGCAGCGCCACGCAGACGGCGCCGCCGCAGCACCAGCCCGCCATGCCGCCCGCCCAGCGCGCCGCCTCCCACACCCACGCGCGCTGCGCACACACGCACACATTACATTACGTCACATCTTTGTTTTTATTTTAAAATTTACAACATGCCTGCTTGTTACTACAATAACATTATTGTTAATAGTATATTTCATTACGAGTGCGGAAAGCTTGTTATTGCAAAGAGTTCCAACAAATGTCTACCCGAGCCGAGGCGTAGCCGAAAGTGAGGGTTGACAGTCGGAACAAGTTGCAATGACGGTTCCGCACGTGCACTGAACAACTATTTTTAATACAGTTGCGAAAAAATTAAGCAATTTAATAAAGAACATTTTTGGAAAATGGCGCCAACCGTAAAAGAATATAAGCAGACATTTTTTTTTTGTTTTCTTCACCCATTCTGGGTAGGCAAAGGGAATTATGCCCATACAGCCAAGCCTTCAGTAGAATTTTCTTATTGATATGAAATGAAAATTTAATTTAATGAAATGAAATGAAATCTAACCTAACTCATTGATTCAAATCATTAAATCTGATATTGAAACAAATTAGTAACTTCTTTTTAGAAATGTTTGCATGAATCATAAAAACTTCTATGATTTTTTTTAGTAAAAACTTCGTGGTTGGTTTTTTCTTTTTAATATACATTATTTTGACAGTTGGGAAAGAGAACGCACAAGTTCGGAAAAGTTAAAAAAAAGCACGAGTGTGTAATAGCCCACATCCCGAACGCTATACGTCCCTGCAATACGCCACTTTTTGGGCAACTGTATTAAAAAAACAGTTTTGTCAGCCTCGTGCACAGTAGCCAGTAGTCAACCTCTAGATATTCTATAGCATGTTTTTTTATAGGATAGGGTGACAAACGAGCACACAGTCCACCTAATGGTAAGTGGTTGCTGTGGCCCATAGACATCTACATCTTTCATCAAAATGCAGATGCGTTGTCACCGGTGAGGACTAAGATGGAATGCCTCTTTTCCAGTAAAAAGGGTCTCCGGTTCTTTTTGTATAAAAAAAAGTGTGCGCAAGAATTATGTATTAATGCCTCCCCCTCCTTTCCGCCGTCAGACAACCAGCCGGTCTTAGGTTCTTCGCCCAATTTTTATCGATATTCCACACATTAGAACCAAACGGTTGGTTCTTATATTGTAATACGTACAGCAAAGGAGCGAAAACAATCTGGGCGTCTTTAAGGCAAGAGTGAATAGGCTTTTTTAAGACAGTGCGATTTACCATCTAGCGCTTCATCACCACTTACGACCTGGTAACCACTGGCTCATAAAAAATAAAAATAAAACAGATAAAGAACCTTAATAATAACACAAATGCGGGCTTCCACAACTTTTTTCGTAACCAAGGCGGTGCCATTCTAGAATAAGGTGAAATATTTGACAGCTCACATGGCGGAGTTGTTAAACTGTTAGAGAAGTATAAACATTTAAAGTATTAATTAAATTAGAAGAATTAAACAAGTTTTCCAAAATAAAAATAAAAAAATAATATACCAAGTTTTATATTGTTGAAATTTTGTCATGCGATGTTCAAAATTTCAAGTCTAGCTCATCAGGAAGTTAGTTTAAAATCAATTACTGAACTCAACCCGAACTTAATATATTACAGTCAGTAAAAACGAGTTAAGAGCACACACGGCATTGTTTTGTGTATATACAAAAACTAGATACCAAAACACTTTTATTTTAAACGAAACGGTGTAACCATCTGTGAGGGAAATAAGTTCACCTGAATCCCAAATAGCAACATCTGGTGATCGGAAAATTATTAAATCTCATTACCGTTTAGTGTATGCATAAATGTACCGTACGTAAGAGACGACACAGGGAAATGAAATTTATTTCTTATTAACTATTAATTATTCTTAATAGCAACATTAATACAAAAAACCGGCCAAGTGCGAGTCGGACTCGCGCACCGAGGGTTCCGAACAAATCCGTAGGTATACAAGTTTAGAATTATTAAAAATATTTTTATTATATGATGTAACTAAAAATTTATGCTTTTCACAATTTTTCCTTTATCTGTGCTATTATACGTTGCTTCGTACCAAATTTTAAGATTCTGAGTTCACGGGAAGTACCCTGTAGGTTTTGATTCCCTTGCGAATGTCGAAAATTTACGGCATAAACGTCTGTATCTTTTAATTGCGTTGGCTTAGAAGTTTGATTTTTTCGCAGCTCCAAGGGCCAGTAGACTTGAGTATTTGATATAAATTTCAGCTTGATACCTCCACGCGTTCATGAGAAAAGGGGTCTTGACAGACAGCCAGACAGACAGACGGACAACAAAGTGATCCTATAAGGGTTCCGTTTTTTCCTTTTGAGGTACGGAACCCTAAAAACTGTGATTGCCAACCTCATGTAGGTAAAGCGTGGCAACTACGGCAAATATATAGTATGAGGGCCTATATCCAGCAGTAGCCTTCTAAAATAGACTATAACAAATGAATAAATCAATGAACACTAATTACTCAACAAGAAGCAATTAAACTTTGAAACAAAATTCACGTTTTGCAGCAACGAAAAGACTACCGACTCAGTATTATGGTACCGCAACTGAGTTACCGCAGCGCTAATATTTTGTAGGAGCCAAATAGAAAAATAGAAAATCGCAACTTTATTTTTTTAACAAAAGAGTCTATCGCCTCATTTTGTCCCGTGGGTATTGTTATTAGCCCCATATAAAACGAAGGAAGTCCTAGAACAATCTTAGAGGCTTCCGATAGATGGTAATGTACCTATCATCTCGTTTACGCCTGTTCACGCACCTAGTTGCCCAAATTAAGGTCTACCAGACAGGGGCCCATCCAGCTGTTGGGTTCGACGAACAACTAAATGTGGGGCTCAAAATAGTTTATGGAAAATGTTCTATCCTACTACACTTTAATATTAAAAATAAAATGATCCAATATCACCTCTTAAGAAACAAACATTTGTCAACTACTTCTATAAAATTTGCAAATTACTTAATTCGATGGTGCATACCTTCATGACTGCGTCCAAGTTGAGAGCGGCGAGGGGACGCTTGAGGTTGTCCGCGGCCGAGGCGGCGGCGCTGGCATTGTTCCGTAGCGCGGAGAGCGCCCGCAGCAACGTGCCGAGCGCCGTCTGGTTGGCCACGGGCGCGTCCAGCGCGTCCGCGAGTCTAGCCAAGGGCGCTCGGGCACGTGAACCCATCGCTTCTTCCAGGATGCTCGACTGAAAGGTAATATAAACGTATTTTTATTGATTGGAATAAATAACTTTTTTATACGCTTTTGACCTGAGAAATATTACACATATATCGCAACACAGTACTGTTTCTGTACTGTATATATGAGATGCCAATTAAATCATAAAACGAGCTTAAAGGATAAGTTAAGTAAGTTAAAGTAAGTTATTTAAAAAACCCGACTGCGTGTAAAAGTTAGATGAAAAGAGAAAAAATTTATACCCTATGTCGTTTCTACGTCAAAATCCATCAAGGCTACAGAACGTGCTAAAGAAATAGACATACATACAAACATTACTCTCGAAAAACACTACAAATTATGTTCCAGATTTAATGCACACTAAACTGGAATATAGTTTGTTGTTCGATAAGTCCTAAAGGTACTCATGATTTGTCAAACATAAAAAGCACTTTCAACCATCGGAACAACCAATAGGCAACCACCCCTGTGAATGTGTCCGAGAAAAAAATCTACTTATTTTATAAAGTTGAATTTTTGAATAATATGTTGGAAGTGGAATGCAATATTAAAGCTAGACTATTCACGATAAATAGAAACCAATAATTTATTTCTTTGTACATTATGTTGGACGCAATTGAGCTTCGAATTTAAAATGCGGGAATAGTTAAGAAATATCTAAGAAAATAAATATACTATACTTATCATAATATGTAAGATTTTCCATATTCCGTGACCTCCAGTTTGAGTCGTAAAAATTGGAGAATAAAGCCTGAAAAATCTTGTGGTATCCATAGACTGCTGTATAATTATCTCGTAGATGATGTGTGACGTGACGTGTGGCGACAAGAAGCACCGTCGAAGGTACGAGACGGCTGTTTCTTAAAATCACCTACCTGTCTGCTAAGCGTATCGATTATTGCAAATCTTTACTACTATGAAAGAGGCCTATTTCCCACAGTTGTATAAAGGGTATATCCTCATACCCTTGACATTGTAAAATGCTAACCTGATTCTTAACAGTGTTGACGAGGCTGGCGAGCTGGTTTCCGGCCTGAATGCTCTGCAGCATCGCGTTATGCAGGTCGTCGTTGCCGAACAGACCGACTCCTATCGCTCCGCAGCACAGAACCGATAGTATCATCAGGGTTATCTGAAAAATTTAATATCATCCATGTTAGTCCAAAGTGTATGTAAAACAAAAAGACATGTGCGACGCAAAGTGCCTATAATTTTGAAATCAACGAAGTAAGCGAAAAGGTCTGCTGAAATATATCACAAAATAAAACTGAAGATTATTTTTCATAATCGATAATTTTTTTCTGAGCCAAAATCAAATTACTAATAAAAAAAAAGATTTTTATTTAATTTGATACATTAAACCTTTAAGTTTTGTAGAGCCGTAATATTGCAAATAGTGTGTTTAAAGGTAATGTATAAACCTCTTCTCCAAATTAATTTTACCTATACGCGTTTAAAGCTACATTTAAAATTTAAATGGACAGGGTTCTAACTTGTGGCTACCTACAAACGGTGAAAAATCTATTTGAAAAAATATCCCACAGACTAGTGACGAGGAGCAGCATAACAAGTGTGAGAGTGCAGGTTCTGCGCTCACTAAACCCTGGCTTGGTAAATATGAGCAAATATTGTGAGGTTACTTTAGCTTAAAAACAAATTATCCATCAGTGGATTTAAGAGGATCTGGGACGGCGGATTCCTTAAATTTCAGAGTACGCGGATCACTCTCTCACAGAATACCAGCGTAAAATAGCAGCTTAATACTGCTGTGTTTCTGTTTCGTATGATGAGTGTAGAGAACTGGAGACCCTTTTTACTGGAAAAGACGCATTCCATCTTAGTCCTCACGGCTGACAATGCATCTGCATTTTAATTCGCAAACGAAGATGTACCCTCCATTCTACCTCGATCCAACCGGGTATTTTATAGACACACCGACATATTATATTATGATACCCCTTTTATACGTGGTAGAGCCATGCTGCAGCTATATTATGGTTGTAGCTGGAATGGGTCGGCTCGACCGGGGAAGGATTACTCTCTCACAGAATACCAGCGTAACCAGGTGAGTGTAGAGAACCAAAGACTTCTTACCAGAAACGCGGCATTCCATCTTAGTACTCACGGGTGACAACGCTCCTGCATTTTGATTCTTAATCGAAGATAGATGTAGATGTCTATGGGCCACAGCAACCACTTACCATCAGGTGGACTGTGTGCTCGGTTGTTACCGTTATTCTATAAAATAAAATAAAAATATCGGAAGCCTCGTCTTTTAGATAACACGTTGAATTCTATCCGGTTTCATTTTAATGTTGCAATTTTATTTTCACTACTTTTATGACCTTTAACCAGGGCACGAAATGAAAGGCTATCTGCTACTCAGATCGCTAGCCCACCTTCCAAGCATGGCGATAAACACACGTCCTCCTTTCGACAGGAGAGGTTTATGTAGAGCATTGACTTTTACGAGATGATAAAGTTATTTACGAGTTGAATAAGAATAAAGAGATTTTAGACGGTTTTTCAAAAGTCAGCTGTTTCGCTTTTATGTGATTCACTAGTTTAATCTCATTACTTATTTTGTTACTTATTTAATCACGATAAAAAGAAAATTTGTTATTTTATATTTTTAATATCCTAGTTAAATATATTATACTATATCTGGCTACATTCCTTATATTCCTTGTTCTTTATCCAGAGATAAAATAATATGGAGCTTTTCGCTAGTAAAACTGTAATGCAAACCCTGCAAAACCTGTTGGGCATAAAACCGTAATGGTCCGAGAACTCATGACACATTTTTCTTGAAGTGTTTGATGCATCATGAAACTTTGTTGAAAAGTATCAGTCCACTCAATAAGCAGGTATTTGACTGTTTGCCTGACCTACTTGGGTACACCTGGTACTGCGCATACAGGTAAGTCGAAAAAAATTTCGCCCAAAAAAGTGTTTGATTCAAATAATAATAATGACTATCCGTCAGGTAAGTTGATAAAAAATTAAGAAACAAAATGGCACTTCTGAAGGGGTTGACAAACTACTCCAAAGTTGTATTTTCAAAAATTAAAAAAAAAGTGTTTGCTTTAATCTGACATTTTTACAGCGTGTTTATTATATATAATAACAAATTCTCTCAAAAGGGCAGACAGCTTTTCTGGGGGTTAATAATTTAAAAAATATTTAAATAAATCTGATCTACTCACTGGTTACACGCTTTACACCAAGTAATTTCGGCACATTACATGATGGGGAAAGCTTGCGCATCGCCATAGGAATCCGACTAGGAACGGCGATTTGTCAACCCTATTATTAGTGCCCTTGTGGTAGCGGCGTCGACGAGTTTGGGCTCCACGGACTTTCATGTAAGAAAAGTATGTCATCCGAAGGGCTCTTGTCTCTATAAATGTTCCTCGGTTTTAGAGCCTTGCGGAAGGTTTGTTTTAGAGACGATGGCAGGAGACCCGACGGTATGACATTGGGCCCTTGGGAGAGAGGTAAAGCCCTAGTGTGGGATGCTAGTTGCATATAATATATTATAGTTATTTCTTCCACCGCGGAAGAAATAACAAGCAATGCGGCGGTTACCACCTAGTTTTACGATAAAAGAAACACTAACCGCTTGCCTACAAGTGAACATTAGTCAAATCTATTTAAAATTTAGGACGTTATAAAGGAACATCGCTATGATATGTTAGAATCAGTGCCGGCCACTTGAACAAAAATGGGACTAAGTGATTTATGTAAGAAAAGAGAACACGTTACAACGCTGATTAATGTATTTAGGACACGATTGTAAAGGGTCAAGTACTGTTCACTATTTCTGAATGAATCGACCTTACTGGCAATTCCGTATATTTCGTATAATATAGTGTACCTAATACAGATGTTAAGTAACTCTGAGTAACAAAAAGAAAGCATTTACATGAAAGTGTATATGCATTGTGCAATAATAGTGTAACTGCGACGCTAATTATTTTCTTAAAAAACATCGTTATCCCCACACTAAGAATTTCTAAGGTATCATGGAAACAGTTTACATTCATAAATTGCACAAGTACAAAAATCCACAGATGGAACAATTATTTGTATGCCGTATAAACACTTGTTCCGTGCAGGATTCGCACCCGCGACTCAGTGCTAAGCCACTGCCTCATGAGGCGGCAGTTTCGGTCCATTGCTCTACACGACAATCCTCATCCACGCACTACACAACGAACCGTCTCAAAATTATTAATAGCAGCTTCGACTGGAATCTTCACGATCCTTGCATTCGCTCTCAACTCGCCAGACCTTGTTCTTAGTTATGTCCCTATTTTCGGAATATGGATTGCTTTTTATAGAGGAAACATTTTAACTCCGACGAGGTGAAAAACTAAACTAAATCTAGGATTACTACAGCCGAGCAAGATATTCGTTAAATATCAAAAGTGCTTAGATGATAATAATAATGACTGATAACTTCGAATAAAGTTTGAATGAAAGGCTTTAATAAAAAGAAATATAGGAATGGACCTTAGCCTAATATATAGTTCGGGTTATTCTTAAACTTGTATTAGCATTGTTGCACGTTCCATAAAATAAAACAAGAGTGCCTGTGACCTTACATGCAACAATAAAGTTCACTGACACAGTCTGCTGGATATTAAAAACAAAATATGAAACGGTCCAACGGGTCGCGCACTACAAATGGTGCTCTTGGCTAGAGGCACCATCAGGCACATTTCAGGAATAATACAGTAAGCGTTAAATAAAACTGTCATATTATCATTATTATGTTTGTGAGATATATTTGTAATGATTACACTCAATACTAAACTTCATTATTTATTTGTAGTTAATTTACGACAATAGTACGACAAGCACGTTTATATGGGAGCAAAATTCATAAGGGCCATAGATAATAAAAACGAGTCTTTCTTGTCGCGTCATGTCTAACAATCATTATTTTATGTACTTAGACTTTATATATATTATATATAGTACTTAGACTTTGTAAATGTGGACAAAGGGAAATAATAGAAAAGTAAATTGATTTTTTTAAGAAAAAGAATAACAAATAAAAAAAATATCAGTTACCAGAAAGGATCAGCTACTTAACTTGAACTTATGTTTTCAATCCAATAGGATTTGTCGTGAATTGCCTGAATTCTGGTCTAAGAGTAAAGTGCAATGAATTTAATTATGTCTCTGATTCACACAACTTGTTGTAACCAAAATTCTACACAACGATGAAGTGTTTTAAATATTTACAACACACATAAAATTCAGATTTATAATAAACAAACAATATAAACTGGTAGTAGTTTTCTTTTGTTCGTTTAAAGTTCCGAATGTCCTATAAAAAACAAACTATTAGTCTCTCTAGTATACACACGTGTTCGTTACATCATTCGACGCGCCGTGAGAAATGATTTGATTATATACACAGTTTATTTAAATAGATGGACCGACATAAATAATGTGTACTACAACCTCTAATGATGCTTAAAGATGGAGTTTTAAACAATTTATAAATGTTAAAAAACAATTAAATGCTCGACGATAAGTAACTAGTACGATAAGTAAATAACTACTGTTGTTTTGTTCACAGGGAACGGTTAGCAGAAATGCAGTACCTACTTTGGGTAAAGAAAAGGTGATTGCTGTTGCCATGGAGGAAGTATCCAAATATGTAGTATAGAATATTATGTACTAGATGTTCAATATATTTTAATGTTTCTGGCATATTTACTGCTTTACCGCGAAACATACGACAAACAGTTAAAGGGGTAAACTACACTTGCTACACACTGTATAGAAGTTACTTAATGCAAAAGTCCGCCGGGTACCCCAACGCGAGTTGCTTTTTAATTTGGATCTCTGACGGGTGGTAGGGTGCCTTTTCTTCCGAGGAGCCCTGGGTAGGTACCTATTTCTGCCGCGAAATGGCAATGCCTGCACAACAGTATTTCAGTCTGAATGGTAAAAAAGTCAGTATAAATACATGCTGTGAGGAAAGATGAAACATCTCTGTCCTCAAAGATAACAACCCATCTACAGCAGCATGATTGCAGTAACCACTAATCATCAGGTGGAAAGTTCGTTTGTCATTTGTTACATAAAAACAAAAAGTTTCTCAGAATCCTTCACGATATTTTCCTTCATCGCCAAGTAAACATTAAATTTGTTTTGTAAAAGTAACGAACGATTGAAATTGTTGAACGAAATCTTACTTTAAGCGCAGTGATACTTTTTGGAGGGCGTTGCTTCCTGTCGCAGCATCTCGTCAGAAGGTATATAAGCAGGACCGTGAGCGTGAGGATCAGCCAAGCGCCTGGTATGGAACCGAGTATGCCCAGACTCTGTAAAGGTAAAAAGGGGATTGTTTTATATCTATATTCTATAATATATATATGTTTATGTCTACTGTTTTATCTATATATTGAAACCATGTTCAAATACAGCATGTTTATATTAATAAATTGTAGTCCATACATAAGGAGTCAACTTATAAGATCAATATATGTGTAATAGAATCTTCTACACCATATTATCACTTGGGTGTCGTAAGAGGCGACCGAGGGAAATGAAACAGAAGATATCAGCAGCACATCCCTGATAACAACTCAAAATAATAAAAACTGCAAATACCCCCATATGATGTCATCTATGTGGGTAGGCCTATGTTCAGCAGCGGATTTTTGATAGGTTGCAAGAATGATTGAAGATATTATATAATATATGCCTAACTTTTAGGAAACGCTAAAAGATTTTTATAAACTCGACGAATTTCGACTGATGTCTACAATTTTCACCGATTTACTGATTTTTTTTAATCGATAAGGCTATAATTTTGCAATAGCCCCATACATATTACATATTTATATATTACTAGCTGTTCCCCGTAACTTCATCCGCGAGTAATTTAGGTTTATAATTTGTCTGCGCAGAACCCTAATTCTTCGTTTTTAAATAAAAAAAATAATTTTCTTAAATTTTTCGGTTCTTAGACAACGCAAATGCATTTAGATTCATAATCGCGGAAAGATGTACTTGTAGATGTCTATGAGCCACAGCGACCACTTACCATCAGGTAGGCCGTGTACTCGTTTGTCACCCTTATCCTGTAAAAAATATGCCTTAAATTCGACAATGGCCAAAGCGAGATTTAGTTGTGCTTTAATGTTTAAGCAAAACATCGCTATAATCTTAAGCTTCAATCACTTTTCACCCGACCACTTTAGAACAAGCGCAATTTTACCGTGCTTCAGGATTTGGGCGAATTTCGTTTCATCTTGCGCACGTTCAACAGAATAAAATAATATGTTTGACTATATTAGTAGCATGCCAAATAGTACCTAGTTTGTCTAAACTGCGCATTGTACAACACTTGTCAGTAAGCTGAGTTGCAATTTCCTTAAAACTGGATTAAGTGATGATTTTTCTCAAAATAAAACCACATTTATGATTTCTTATATTTTAGCGAACACTACACATTTACACACTTACTACACCTACGTCACAGTGAACGAGTGAAGCCGGCCACAGTCGAGCGAGTGCCTGCTGTACTGCTATATGTCAGAGGTGTCACTGACAAGATTGGCTACGTCTTGAAGCCTGCTTCCATTAAAACATACTTCAAGCCGCCGAAGAAGTTAAGTCAGTTTTTACCATCAGTCAAGTGTAATATTCCTCTGCAAGATGCAGGAGTGTACAAGCTTGATTGTGAATGTAGTCTCTCTTATATAGCACAAACTAAAAGATCCATAAAAACCCGCGTTAAAGAACACATAGATGATGTAAAGAATCGACGCTCCGGGAAGTCTGCAGTCTGTGAACACGTACAGGATCGCCCCCGTCACTACATTAGATTTGATAGACCACAAATGCTCGCTAAAGAACACCGATTCCTTCCAAGGATGATTCCCGAGGCTATTGAAATCAAAAAAACATCCTAATTTCAATAGAGAAGATGGCTGAATGCTACCATCTGCTTGGGATCCCATATTTAATAAAATTAAATCCCAACCCAAGCATACAACTGCAAGACTTCATGATACTGTAAGTTCATACTGCGTAGATCGGAACAAAAATTAATAATTTTTAATCTGGAGGTAGCCGTGGTTAACTATGACATTGGGACGTCATACACCTCAGTCCGCCCCGTGACCATGGGTGCTGGAAAGTGCTCGAAACGTCGGGGATATAAAATAAGTTAATATACACGATAAAATCCGTAAAATTAGTTTTATTTAAAACCACATTTAGTATGCAACATAAATTGCCTTGTCCGTTAGTAACATCTCCTTTTATATATTTTAACAAATAACTGTCAACAATATTTAAAACAGTCGTTCTAGTTAAGCAGCTAATTATAGGATACACCTGCAATTAGGTAAGTAATGTTTACTACTTAGTAATACGGTATTTAAGATTTACAAATCAATTAAAGTTTAATTTAATAACCAAAGTTCGGCCGAACTTCGCTTTCTGCTCATATTTTAACCGACTGGTCGGCCGAATTCAACTTTGTTATTCAGCAATAACAACAGTCTGTGCATCACTAGTAATAATGATGCGCTTAATTTTTTCTTATATTTTTACCCGAAAATTACTCATTAATTATAACTAATTTTACGGATTTTATCGCGTCTAATTTTACTTATTTTTTAATTCCCCACCTCTCCGGTGTTTTATACCGCCCAAAGCAATTTTTCGGAATCTCCTCTACGTCTATTGCATTTACATTATTAAGATTATTTAGATTATTTTCTTGTTCGCTATGATAAAAGATGAATAATTTACGCTATTATTTTGGAGAAATTATTTCAATAATTTACCTAAAAAATAAACAGTGTTCATAAAATAGTGACGGCCTTACAAACTTCTAGTTCAATTTAATTGAACGACATGCCACTGCGAAACTAATCATAGTGCACAAAACTTAAATTACTTTTACTACCTATAACTCGTTAGCGTCATGTAGTGATAGCGATTTATTATGCGATTACTGTACAAGTTAAGAAACAGTGAGAGTAAATTAAAGTAAATAAATCATATATATATATATATATATATATATATATATATATATATATATATATATATATATATAATTACATAATAAGAAATCTTTGTACCATTTTTATGCATACTGCGCCCACAGATCAGTGTGACATTTGGCATAGTTAAAATTTATATGGAGAAGGAGAGCAAAAAGCTCAAATTAATAATAAAAATGTGTGTTATTGAATAAAACATTCATTGTTTACGTTCATCTGTCAATGTCAGACATAATAATAGTCTGTTGTCAAAAGTAAGTAGAAAATGTCGCTAAAATTTTTTAAAATATTTGCAACAATTAAATAATTACAGGATTTCAAATGTTCCTTTTTACTAGTTTGTGGAGTGTATCATTATTATCATCATCATTACAGCCCTTCGCAAATCCACTACTGAATATAAGCCTCCCCCAAGGAATGCCACAAAGCCCAGTGGCACGAGGCTGCCACTCGAGAACCTTTCTTCCCAATGGGTTTTCGGTTCTTCCAGCTGTATTTCAAGGCAAAAAAACGTATATTTAGTACGTATATATATATATATATATATATATATATATATATATATATATGTATTAATAATAGATGAGAAATTTCAACTCCCTACAAAAAACTTTCAACAAGTAAACACTGTAAGAACTTGATGTTTAACTAAAAAATTTACACATCATAAAACCACTTGTACTCACACGTTTATAATAACCGCCCTTTCCTTAACTGTCATCAAAATTGACACTAATTTAATAACCAGCCTTGTGCCTATTCACCCCATTTTACGGTATTTTTTTTGCAAAAAGGAGCCGTACGGGCGATTTATAACCTAAATTGTAAAGAGTCCCTAAAAGAAAAATTTAAAGAAATAAACCTATTAACTTTGGCATCGCAATATATTTATGAAAATGTAATGTATGTACATAAAACATAAATAGCTTTGATAAGAATAAGGATGTGCATACTTTAAACAATAGGAACAAACATAAGCTTGTAATGCCAGTTACTAGACTCCACAGAATCAGTAATTCATTTATGGGGTAATGTATACTCGTACGCTTTTACAACAAAATCCCAGAACATATTCAAACTTTGTCAATAAAAAGTTTAAAAGTTCTATTAAAGAAAAACTGTACATAAAGGGTTATTATAATATCAAGGAATACATGAATGAAAATAACCCCTGGGAATAAGGCGATCGCCACCATGCTGGTTCTATGAAAAATCATTTCAAAATTGTATAAACGAAATTATTGTTAAGTGAAATATGTTTGAAAAAAAAGTCCCGCTGGGTTTCTTGCTGGTTCTTCCCAGGACAGAGGTATTTTCCGAACCAGTGGTAAATAAAAAATGACTTTCAATAAGTATTATGTAATAATCAATATTGAATAAAAAAATTATTCTATTCTATACTAGCAATTCTCTCCGGCTTCGCACGGTTGATTTCTGGATCTCGACAACAACGCCACCATTGGAACCGGTAGTTCCAATTATTAATAATCAACTTAATTACACACATAATTTCATCAAAATCGGTCCAGCCGTTCAGGAGGAGTTCAGTCACATACATACGGACAGAAGAATTATATAATATATAATATGCATATATTATACATAATATAAATCTTGAGTCATCTTGAATCATTCTGTCTATTGATGAAAACTTCAATAGTCTCCCAACGGAAAGGTCTTAGATAAACATGGACAAAACAAATATCATGTTTAACGTCCATGTCCCACGTATGCCAGTAGTTGTTGGAAGCACTAAGCTCGAAGTTATTGATGAATATATATATATATATACGGTGTAACCGCAATAATCGCCCGATCAGCGATCCATAGGTCGCTGGTTCAGATCCGGCTCGAAGGACCATAAAGTTGTACGCTACACCTAAGATGCTGCTGCTGATAATATAAATAAAATTTGCTGCTTGAGATAAAATAGAAAATATATTTAAAAACTGCTAATAGCTAATGATGAGTACGCGAACGCGCTGTGTGGCGATGCTATGTGAACTGATTCGATGAACAATAAAATAAGAATATGAGGCAAAAATGCTGATCGGGCGACCTGGGACAAATAGTCCGACTAGGTAAGTACAACTTCAACCGAGAGGAACGAAATTACAGCACATCTTCTCGTCAAATATACCTCAAAACTTGAAAACGAGACTGTACAACCAGTGCGTGTTGCCAGTGATGACCTATGGAACTGAGACGTGGTCCATCACCGCTGGCCGTATGATGAAGCTCAAAGTCGCTAAGCAAGCTATGGAGAGGACTATGCTCGACGTTTCTCTGCGTGATAGACTTAAAAACGAGGATATCAGATCCGAGGTATCAGTACAACCAGAGTAATCGACATAGCCCAAAGAATTAGTATGCTGAAGTGGCAATGGGCCGGCCATATAGCTCGAAGAACCGACAACCGATGGGGAAGAAAGGTTCTCGAGTGGCAGCCTCGTACCGCCAGGTAAAGTGTAGACCGTCCCCCCACTAGATGGAGTGACGACCTGGTAAGACATGCAGGAAGTGAATGGATGCAGGTGGCCCGGGATCATGCTTTTTGGCATTCCTTGGGGGAGGCCTTAAGTTCAGCAATGGATTTGTATACGTATGTAAAATTACATCTAAATTCATTTTGAAACAACTGAAATATGTTTTGAGACGAATTCCCATAGTACGGGGGGGAAGCGACATTGTTTTATACTATGTAGAGATAATACATAAATGAAAAAACAATAGCCTCTGTCGCCTGGGATACGGAAGGTATAATAATGTTCGGCTATTTAAGTAAAGGAGAAAAAATAACCGGAGATTATTACGCATCATTAATCAAAAACCAACGAAAAGAACTAAAGAAAAACGTTGTGTGCTGGAGTACTTTTTCGTCATTATAATGCCTCTGCCCAACGATCTGATTTTGCAGGCGCTGCCATCCGAACTGCTAGGTTTCAGTTGATGCAGCGCCCACCATATTCTAAGGACCTAGCTCAGAGTGATTTTCACCTTTTTACTCATCTGAAAAATAACTTGCATGGTATAAAATTCGACGGCAACGATGAGGTGATGTTTGCTGTAAAGGCCTTTTTCGAGCCCCAGAATCAAGCCTTTTTTCCAAGGGAATTCATCAACTCCCTAAACGCTATTCAAGGTGTATTAGCTTAAAAGGCGATTACGTTGAAAAATATATACAATTTTCATATAATTATCCTAGAGCTTCATTGCGTTTCTAAAAACTTATTGATAACCAGTATATTGCTTTAATTTTGGCCAGAGTCAAGTGCCCCCTGCACTACTACAGGCTACCATAGGGCTAGACGGGGCAGTGCCCCGGGGACCCCAAGTTCAAGCCAGCCTCCATGAACGACGTTCGGAAAAGTTATTAAACTAAAAACCTCGAACGGCTCAAACTGAAATAAAAAATATCTCCCACCTCCAGAACATAAACATAACATTGTTAAAATAAAATTGTCGTTTTATTCTCTACGTACTTAGTCAGGACATAAGTTCAGTCAAAAACTTTTTTTTTATAGGATAGGGTGACAAACGAGCACACAGTCCACCTGATGGTAAGTGGTTGCTGTGGCCCATAGACATCTACATTTAGCCTCGTTTGTGAATCAAAATGCAGATGCGTTTTCCAGTAAAAAGGGTCTCCAGTTCTCTACACTCACCATACGAAACAGCAGCATTAAGCTGCTATTTTACGCTGGTATTCTGTGAGAGCGTGGTCCTTCCCCGGTCGAGCCGATCCATTCGTGCTACAACTATACTACTAATATAGCTGCAGCATGGCTCTACCACGTGTGTGTTTTTATAAAATTAATGATACACTTTTTGATAATTATATAGAAATTATGTATGAAATGAAAGGTAATTTACTTCAGAATACAATTTTATTTACATTATTCAAAATGCCCCCCCCCCCTTTTGAATACATGCCCTCAAGCGACGCGGCCAATCATCAATTGCAGCACGCACCACATTCATATCTACTTCTGTCGCTGTTTTAGCCAAAGATGCTCGGAGAGATTCCGAATTCTGATGAAGTTTAGCGCAGACTTTCTCCTCCAAATGTTGCCATATCTTGTAATCCAGTGGGTTTAAATCTGGACTAGAAGAGGGTCAGTCTTCATGTTCGATAAAGTCGATTCCACGGGCGGTCAACCAGTTTTGCGTGCTTCGTGTCCTATGAGCTGGTGCAGAGTCCTGTTGGAATATCCAATGTCTGTTTTTGAACATTGTTTGAGAAAGAGGTTCCACTATGTTTGTTAGGACGGTATTTTGGTACACCTCGGCACTGGTTTTTACACCTTTTTCACAGAAAAATACCTCAGTTAAGCCTGAATATGAGACTCCAAGCCAAACCATGAGTGACGAAGGATAATTTCCTCGTTGTACCATCGGAATACGCGTGCTAGCTTTTTCATTGCTGTGGGCATACACCTTATCATTTTGTTTACCATAACTTTCTTCGATGTTAAAAATTTTTTCATGCTAAAACAAAATTTCGCGGTATTTTTTCCCGCGTACCGCCGTAACAAAGCGCGGCATCTATCCAGCCTAATTTTTTTCAAACGCTCGTCGAAAAATGTCCGGGCTTCTTACGATAAGCTCGTAGTCCTAGGTCTTCATTGATCACTCTTTTGACCGTGGTTCTGCTTAGGCCCATCTGAAGAGCTAAGATTTTGTTGTTTACGAACAGGATTTCGTTGGATTCGCGCCTTTACTGCTTCGATGATCGCGGGTGTCCTAACTGTACAAGGTCGGCCGGTCCTTTTACGATCTTCGAAGCTTGAATCTTCAGTGAATCGTTTGTTAGTGCGATAAATAAATCGTAGCGTGATTATCAATTTTTGTAGAATATTGAAAATCTCTTTTGGCGCGTAACCACAGCGGTGCAACGCGATAACCGCTACTCTATCTCCTTTCGTCGACCACTCCATATTTGAAAATGAATGAAAATTAACGTCTATTTATTTTCGGCAAGCGCAAACGTTATATTTTTAAAATTGGTGAAGTTCATATAGCCAGTAATCAAAAATTTTAAATAATAAGGTTTTGACAGAACTTTGACCAGACTAAGTATATTATTAACTGTAATAGACTTCCGTCATTGTTTATTCTTTACTAGCTGGTCCCCGCGACTTCGCCCGCGTGGCATTTATTACGATTGGATTTTATAGCTTTTAATTTTTTGCGCGGAACCCTAATTATTTTTTCTAAAATAAAAGTACCCCAAGTTACTCCTTATAAGATTAGCTATCTGCCAGTGAAAGTCCCGTCAAAATTTGTCCAGTCGTTTCGGAGATTAGCCGGAACAAACAGATAGACAGTCAGACAAAAATGTTAAAAATTGTGTTTTGGTTATAAGTACCGTATATTATACTTTCATGTATTTAGTAAAAAGTTGTTATTTTGACATTACAAAGAGACTTTTCAATTTTATTTATTTGTATAGATGTATAGACTAGCTTCGCCTGGGATCCTTTTACGGGATGAAAGTACCTACAAATCTATCCAATAGTTTTCACGTGAAAGATATTATATACAAAAAGAAGGAAAGTGAAAGAAATAAACAAACTTTCACATTTATAATATGATTAGGAAGTATGATTAAATAATGTCTGCTGTGTAACACATGATACTAAGTAGTAAGCAGCTTTGCTTTATTACGCCCTTAGTGGGCAAAAAGGAGCTAATAATAAAGTAGTTTTGCACCTTTAAAGTATTCAGTTTATAGTTTAAATAAGGCCCCAATTTCAGTTTTGCCCCGGGGCCCTTCGTTACATAGCTACGCCACTGGTCATGTGACTCATTTCAAGGTATATAGGTGAGTTATTTTTTGCTAACTATACGAAGCTTTCGTAGGCCGTATATAAGGCGCGACAGGGGGAAATTAATAAGAACTGGGCAGTATCATACCAGGTGACATCTAACAAATAGTAAAAAAGCGGTTGCCAACTCACTTGTCTAGTGTGACAACTATAGCAAATATCCCCCTCGATGGGGGAGGCCTATGTTCAACAGTGAATAATAGGCTGTGACGGTAACGGTATATATGAATTCAGGTAAACGCGGTGGACTCACTTCGAGGTAGATGGGCGAGTTGGGCGCGAAGGTGTCATTGACGCGGTGCAGCGTGACGTTGATGTGCGGCAGCGAGTGCAGTAGCCGCGACAGCCGTGGCGGCGAGTACTCGTCCGACACGCCCGGCGCGCCCATCGCCACGGTTCACTGGACCACCTGCACAGATAAAAAGTGAGGTTACAGCCTAGATACATCCCACAGTTGGGCGCAGGTTACCTCTAATTTCTGAGAGGGCTATGAAGCAATTAGTCCGCGCTGCTTTATTTCCTGTTGGGAAACTTAGAAATACGTAAAGACTAAAAGGATTTTTTTATGATGATCATGATAATGATATTTTCTTAGTTATTTTCATATAGAAGAGACAATATTTTGAAATAAAAATTAATAAATTAACTTTTTCTCCTTCAAGGCGTTATCCCGGCCACTGCCAGCGTCCGCTTTCCTACTCATTCATCTCCACTTTGCCCGGTCTGAAGCATCCTCGGTAGTGAGTCGAATAACCTCACGATGTCCAGGCAGCGCTTTTTAGACATGCTACTAGATCTTGGTTTTGCCACAATGGTAACAAGGTTTTACTTCAAAGAACTCTTCAATCGGTTATGTAGTAGGTACGTGTTTGAATCACCTTAATCGACTTCCCTAAAGATTATCCACGTAACGTACTCCAAAACAACCCCGGATGTATCGATTTAATACATAGAGCCAAAATCGGCCAGGTATCCTCGCTACCATTAAATGTGTAAGCCTGAGTCTTTGAGCTGGCATCTAACGATCGTAGAAAGTTCCTCTGACCTTTTGTTTCTCCAAGCTGCGCTTTTACGGGATCTTAAGTCCTAGGACTCATGCAATAAAGATCCAAGGTGTCTTAATTTTTCAGGGCCTATTAAAATAAACTCTAAATACGTTCAAAGCCATTTCGTTTCAGTCCGACATGCCTTTCCATAATTCGCACTTATCTCTTCAGGAGATATTATATATGAGCGCGTCGAATGTAATATACGACGTGAGCGGTGACATAAAGGTCACTGGGGCTTGGTGGGGAAATCCATGGTTACCCAGCTACTCCAGATAAAGCACACAGGTTATGTCGGACTCCTATCGACTTAAACCATATGGTAGCAGTCCTCAGACTCACGTGGGTTCACTATTTGGAACACGGTATAGTGGCCCTTCTGCTGTGAATTCAACCCCATTGTAACTCTGTTAAGAATTACTTGATAATTTCTACCCGCATATATATAAGAAGCTTATAATTGTTACTAGTACATTTAAACTATGCAACGAAAACAAACGTAATAAAAGCTATTAAAAACAAACGCAACCATGAATCCCACGAGATCACAAGAGTTCCACACTTAAACAGCTGATTCCTTAAGTTTGTTTCGTTTTGTTAATTTGAGAACGGAATACTTATAAAAAAATTGTGGACAGATATAAAAACGATTCAACTTACACAATGTGTTCGGTACTTGAGTCGAACACATTGTATTATTTGAATTAGCGTTTCGCTGCCAAGTAAACACGTGGTCGCAATCGTATGCGTATATGCTGTGTGCAATAAAACACTTTAGAGAAACGAATATTACTCAACTAAAATGTTCAACAGACACTACAATGTTTGCACCCTAAAGGATATAATATATTACAATTAGCATTGCTTAGAGGTTTACTAAGTTTAGAGGGCTGCCATTAAATTATTAAGTGCGAACGATTAGTAGAAGCAACCCGAGTTATCACATTTAATTACGGTTGCCAGATGGTCCGGATTCGTCTGGATTCTCCCGACATTTTAAATGATCTCCAGACTCCCGACAAAACACAAAATCTCCAGATAAACAGCTTCTCGGAATATACTTTGTAACATAATGTTGGAGTTCTAAGTAGCAATTTTAGCATTGGAAAGTGCTGCATGCACTATCCGAGAACTTGAAAGAACTAATTCATCATCTCAAAAACAAGTTGTATGACAAATTCTTAGGTAGTAGAAAAATAGCCTTATTAAGGAGTGTTTCCGATAGTGAGAAAACCCTTTTTTGCGTCAAAGCTGAACATTTTTTAAAAGGAGCTATTCAACACTAGCAAGAACGCTATTTTTCTGAGAACTCTATATAAAACGCGCTGTATTGTCTATAAAAGGTGCAAATTTATTTACGTGGGAAGAGTTATCCGTATTATCTGACGTACTTAATATTTCAAAGGATATTGACTTTATATTACTGATTACTTTTGTTTTCGAGAAACACTTGAATATCTTCCAAAAAACAAGGACATGATCACGGGGGACCATGGGTGCTGTAAAGTACCCGAAACGTCGGGAATCAATAAAAAACAAGATAATTAAACGCGATAAAATCCGTAAAAATAGTTTTATTCAATGTGTAATTAAATTAGTTATATGTCAACAATGTTAAGTCTTTTTGTAGGTTATTAATTTAAAAAATATATTTTATTTTATTTTACGTTTTAATTTTTCATATTTATTTCTCCCAACAACAACCCCAAAATCCCGACATTTTCTAAATTTTTCCAGATATTTTGGCCTTCCGATCTGGCAACCCTACTTTTAATTGAACCGAGTAGTTCAACAATGGAACAGTTTGCCTGAAATTGTAATAGATATTTCTTCTGTAAGCACCTTTATAAATAAACTGGCCGAACATAAATTTCAAGCAATTAAAAATGACACAAGTGCAGTATAATTTAAAATTTAAAATTTTGTACAAGCGACTTCAATACAAATTATTAAGAATAACTCAAAAACTATTGGTCATAACTACATCAAATTTATATGGGACCACATGTGAAAAAAACATACAGTCTAATTGTGTACCATCTCCTTTTTGAAGTCGGTAGAAAAGAACACGCATCAGCTGAGAAGCTGCCTATCTACTTAATAAATAAACGTGGCCGTATTTCTATCACACAAATTGAGTAAGAGATTATATAACACGTTATTTATATAAATTTTAATTCTAACGATACTAAAATCTTCATTATTATTTACATGTAAAGCTGTGATGGTCTTAACCGTGTTGTGGTGGTGTAAAAATATCAACTACTCCATATCGTCAAGTAGGAATCGTAAGAGGCGACAGCGAGAAACAAGTCAAGAAATGGTCAATACCGTCTTTTTTATATAGAAGAGGGGGCAAACGAGCATGCGGCTCACCTGATAGTAAGTGACTACCGACGCCCATGAACAACCGCAACACCAGGGGAACCAGGGGAATTGCAGAATGCAGATGCGCTGCCGGCCTTTTAAAAAGGAGTAGGCTCTTTTCTTGAAGGTCCCTAAGTCGTATCGGTCCGGAAAAATCGCTGATGGTAATCGATTCCACGAGAAAGTTGTGCGAGGGAGAAAACTTCTTCTAAATCGCACAGTAGTGGACAGCCAATCATCCAGATGGTATGGATGGTGTCGCGAATTTTGTAGCGATATCCGATGGTGAAATTGAGCGGCTGGAATTAGTCCGAACAATAACAAGCGTCTTTCTAATAACAACTAAAAAATAAAAAAAACTGCAATTAACAATCCGCTTGCCAAGAGTGGCAACTATGACGGATATTACGTGGCACTTATAAGACAATCTATAGGGAGGCCTATGTTTAGCAGTGAACTTTGATACGCTGTAATACTGTAATAGATCCCTCTCGGAAAGAAAGCCTGTACACCAATGCCATTGCGAGAGGCTGTACCTATAACGGTTTACTGCTAGGTCTTTCCAAATTTGTAGAATTTACCATGATCGCTACGATAGGCTGGCGAATTCTACGACTTGTTTAAAGATAACATTAATACCAATTTCATTATTATGCTGTTGTGGAAAGTTCGTGCCATTCGACTGTATTTTGTATTATATATATAGAATTCTCAATAATAAGTTAAGATATTATTATAATATGTAAACGGCCATGCACGTGAAAAGCACATAAAATTACAACTAACAATTCAATTGGCATCAATTTGCTAGAGTAGTAAATTTTAGCTACCATATATAGACAGAAACGATAAACTAAAAGGTATATGATTAAAAACGTGATAGAGCCATGCCTCAGCTATATTAATAGTATAGTTGTAGCACGAATGAGTCGGCTCGACCAGGGAAGGACTACGCTCTCACAGAATACCAGCGTAAAATAGCAGCTTAATGCTGCTGTGTTTCGTATGGTGAATGTAGAGAACCGGAGACCCTTTTTACTGGAAAAAAGGCATTCTATCTTAGTGCTCACGGCTGATAACGCATCTGCATTTTAATTCGCAAACGAAGATAGATGTAGATGTCTATGGGCCACAGCAACCACTTACCATCAGGTGGCTTGTGTGCTCGTATGTCATCCATATTTAAAAAAATACCCCGTAGGCAGCGGCGATCGCAATCCGAGAAGCTATTGACGAGATACCTAAAAGGACTAGGCTGACTGCTTGTTACAAAGATTCAGAATAAATAGCTAGTCATTTGTGATGTAAAATATGACAAAGCGTCCATATGTAGCAAACACGTGTGTGTAATGTTATACGTCTAGTGTGATTCTGAATATTTGCAAATGCTTAAAAATATATTAACCTAAAAGAGAAGCTTGTTAACTCACCACAAAATGTAAGGATACTGGCGTCTACGACGCCATGACCCGTATGACTAATGGGTCATGCCTTTACCGGGAATACATCTGGAAAAAAACAAACAATCGAATTATTATTTATTGAACAAAAGCGTTCTGAATCACCGCGGGAAGACCTAAAGGCTGACTTATGTCACGTGAGGAATCTAACGGCGGCAAGTTATGAATAATGAATAAATGTAGCTCGTTAAAATGTGCATTGGTTTGCAATCATAAAATGAATACTGAACTTAAAATATATTATTTATTTCATGCATTATTCATTAATACATAATCAACCGTGTAGTAATGGAGTATGAATATTTACTGCCCCATTTTATCGTCCCGTGTGTGTCGTAAGAGGCGACAGAGGGAAACTAAAACAGGACATGTGCAGCAACATCTTCTTTATTATTAACTCAAATATTTATTAACGCAGTTTGCGTTTGCCAACCCGTCTACCAACTATGGCGTAATCCCCCCTCAAGAGGCAATCTGTGGGGGAAGCCTATGACCAGCCAAACGTCCCATACTTTTCTGCCGACTTCCAAAAAGAAGACGGTACTCAATTCGACTGTATATTTTTTTTGTGTGTTACCTCATAAATTTTTACTGGGTGAACCGATTTGGATGATTCTTTTTTTATTTGAAAGATGGTACTTTTCGTGTGGTCCCGTGTGCAATTTTATCAAGGCCAGACCAATAGTATTTTTAGTTATTCTTAATAACTTACATTGAAGTCGGCTGTACAAAATTTTTATCAAGGCTATAATAGATGAATGGATTATTCATTATGATGTACGTAAAATAATAAAGATGTAAGTAAAAACTTCAAGTGTTTAGGACACACGTAAGATCGGGCTCCCCTACTAAATGCAAGTTGAGGCCTTTGTCCAACAGTAGAACATTATAGATCGGGAGATGGTGACAGAAAATAGTCTCCCATTTTCTACTGCATGCCTTTTTAAGAATTGATAACTAACCCTAAAATATGAAAGATAGAGGGGTTACGAGCCCTTGCGCGCTTGCACATCATAAAAAAAATGGCTTCTCTTTGTGTAAAGAATTTTAGTATTTTTCCGTGACATTATATTGCATGCCATTATATTGCATGCAGGAGAAAATGGGAGACTATTTTCTGTCACCATCTCCCGATCTATTACGGACATCTATGTTATATAGGTACTTCTTTTACTTTCGTGGTTTGAAGGTATAAAAAATTATGCTGAATTAAAATTTGGTTGAAATCAACGTTTTCATACAGATAACACGTTTCCTCGCTAGCATATTATGTCCAGGTAGAAATTTCAACAACGAAGCAATGAAACAGTTCAAAAGCTCTACCCGGGTGTAATGAACCGGAGAGACGGTCTAGACGAGCTCTATTACCTGGGTACGTTCAATTCATCATGTTGACTTAGAGGATAAAAAGGGTAAAAGGCTCGTTTGAAGTAAGAAAAAGATTTGTGGATTGTACTAACATACTTTATTAAATGCACTTATTAATGTATCTTTATTTACTAAGTACTTAATAGGTGTGCGGGAGATGTATGAATTTCTCTATATTCCGACTCCACCTGAGCACCATGCACTATTATAACTAATGAATAAATAAGTTCTTCAAGTTCTTGTCTCTCACAATACGGAACACGGCAGATTTATTAAATGATCTCTTACTAAAGGAATAATAAAATTAAGAGACTTGGTATGGAGGTTTGAGATCTTGTGTCAGATAATAGTTTCAAATGTAATTCTCCAGTTTTAAATATCTCTCAGATGTAAAATTCGAAGGTATAGCGCGTCTCGAAACGATGGTTCAAAAAAAATACGATCAATAAATAAACACACATAAATAAAACAATTTAATATAGCAAAACATTTTTGAAAAATGATCTCCCAAGGAAAGTAATCAATGGTCAGAAGTGTTGTTATTAATTTTCAAAATAACTTTACAACTTAAATCAAAAATATAGCAATATATTAATAATATAAGAAGCATAAAACTGATGTAACATTAAGTCACTTCAAGGGGCTAAAATAATTTACACCAACATATGGCATTTGTCACATGCCGACACATCTGGTTCGACAAATATGGTGTCAATGAATACTTACACCAAGCAAGTCTACGCGTTTTATACCTACATTCATAGAATTTAATGTAATCGATCAAGTCTATGTATAGAATAGCATAGTATATTTACGAAAATCTACTGTATATTTACAAAAACAAAAGCAGTTTTAATAAAAAAAAATGATGTACACTCTGTAAAGACCAGGAACAAACACAAGCTAGGGATACAAGTTTCTCGACTCCACAGAGTCAGTAATTCATTCATGGGGCAATGTAAAACACCTCATCATTACAGCCCATCACAAGTCCACTGCTGAACATACACCCCCCCCTCGTAATGCCACAAAGCACGGTTCTGAGTCACCTTCATCAATCGACTTCCTGCATGTCTTACCAGGTCGTTATTTCATCTGGGGGAAAGTCCTAGAAAAAATACATTGTCTCTCTATTACCAAGTTTGATTATTTTATTAAACAAATACTGTTTAAAAGAGGGTTATTATAATTTTTTCTTTTGTTATTTGCTTCCAATTCATAGATCAATGTTTATATTTGTGTAACTGCATTTAATTACTTAGCCAAATTTCAATCATCTGCTCTGCTGAAACACTCAAAGAAAACCTTCGTGAGAGATAGACACCAAGGTGATTAGGTAATTGTTCCGTATAGATATAACTGAATCTGGCACTGTCAATTATCATTATTCATTCATGCAGCCTATAAAAAGTTCACAGGTTAACATAGGTGTCCCCCATCGATTGCCCCATAGGGAATTTGACATAGATACCACGCTTAGCGAGCGGGTAAGTTATATCGCAGTGTTTATGATTTTGAGCTGATCTCACTTATACGCTGTTGCCCATACCCTGTTTCAGTTTCCTCTGTAGTAGATATATAATAGTAGATCCTCTTACGCACAGCACAGCATTAAAAAGAAGTGTAATTTAGGATTTTTTTTTCAATATCAGGTCATTAATTATTGGTTGGACTTCCGAAAAATTAAATTTTTTATTCCCGATAAGTATATATTATATCACATTATGCCTAGAACTTTCAAACGTATCTATGATGACTTTTATTTAAAACTGAATTAATCAATTTTTATGAATATTTTTACTAGGCTAGGATTTGAACCAGCGACGTAGCATCTAGACACTCTGACCACTAAACCACAATAAAATAGTAACTATATAACAAGGGATGAATATCTTAATAAGGAAAGTCATGAATAAACTTTATGGGCCAGTACGTAAACTCGTTTGAAACAACTAGACGCGACGGAAAGTTAGCGTTTTTATATAAACCAGATTAACATCGCCCTGCCATTTGTATTGCATTCACCTTAGCCGCTAGAATACCAAATTAGATTACTTGGATGTAAGTTAGTCGAACATTAGTTAGGAAAGAGAGTGAAATGTGAATTTTAGAAATTTAAAGTTGAAGAGTTAAAATATAACATAATATAACAATTTAACAAAACGTCCATTTCATTCATCCATGACAGCATATAAAAGTTCACTGCTGAACATAGGTCCCCCAAAGATTGCCATAGTTGCCACACTTTTTTTAGTTTTCTATTATTTTCAGTTGTTATTAGGAACATGGTGTTCCCAATCTATCGTTTAATTTAATTTAAAACAATAAACAAAAAAATATATACAACTAACAGTTCTCTTGGGCGTAAGAAAAAAGATAAAATTCTTTTTATCCAGCACTATGCCGGACGTAGAATTATATTTTAGCTGCAGTGCAACTGCATTATAGCTTTAGTAAACTATTTAGTAATCTGTGATTATAGTTAGTTCGGCTCGACCGGGGATGGACCACGCTCTTGTAGAATACCACAGCGTGAAATTAATTAATGCTTAATGCCGCGTGCGTTTTATATAGTAGCTAAATATCCAAAACTAGATGTAAGAAAAGTATTTTTGCCAAGGCAACGTTTAACGACATATTATCTTCTTGACCAGTATTCATCAAAATGTTACAACAAAGTATACAACCGGTGATCGTTGCCAGTGATAAACTATGGGGCAGAGACGTGGTACATTATTGCTGTACAAACGACGGAGCTTAAAGTCGCTCAGCGAGCTCTAGTCACTTTCTCTGCGAGATAGAATCGAGAGATAGTCGAAAATATCCTCAGTAGAACCAAAGTAATCGACATAACCCAACAAATCAATAAACTGTGTTCAACGTCCACTAATAAAATAGTTAACCAGCTTACCGCTTGGGCGTTACAGCATACCATAGCAAGAATCAAAAATTGATAATGCTGAAGTAAGCCCGTGTTAACTATGACTTAAGGACGTTGAACGCCTCCTACATTTGTTGCAAAGCACCCCAAAAGTCGGGATTTCATAATAAGTTATACAGCAAAAGTCCGTAGACTTAATTGAATTCAATGGTAAGGGACTATTGATACAAAGTCACGCTATATAGCCTTAACATTAAAAAAATCCTCTTTAATTTTAAATCATTAAACTTGGTATTTCTTTTTTTAATAATGAGAAGTCAATGACGCGCTCTTACCGTGCAGTAGCGGTGTAAGAATATCCACTACCCCATATACTCCCGTGGTTCTCATAAAAGGCAACAGAGATGGACAGCATCGTCTTCCTAAGAACGACTAAAAAAAAAACTGCGGTTACTAACCCGCTTGCCAAGCGTGGCAACTATGGTAAATATCGCCCCTATGAGGCAATCTATGGGGGAGGCCTATGTTCAGCAGTGGACTTTAATAGGCTGTAAAAGTAATAATGAGCTTGTGATATTTTGGTTAATTACCACTAAAAACTTTGTCACTCACAAAGTAAGAATAATGTCTAATAAAGACCAAGATCGAATTAAAATTGAACATGGTATTGGATAAGCGCGAACTGGTACTACGGTACTAACGTATGGGGAGTGTAGAAGAGGACATAATTTTTACTGGCAACAAGGCATTCCATCAAGCCCTAAGGGGTGACAACGCATCTGCATTTTGATTCTTAACTTAGGATAAAAGTAGATGTCTATGGGTCACAGCATCCACTTACTAACGAGTGAACTGTGTGCTAGTTTAACACTCTTATTCTACATTAAAAAAATACTAAAAACTGAAATATCTTTCATCAATTATTACACATAGAGATAAAACGATCGAATGCAACAAACATACGACGAATATTATATTATGCTTAATATTTCTGCATTACAATAAAAATATCATTGGCAAATATGAAAGATAGTGAAACTATATCACTGAAACTTACGTTATCGATTACGTTTAATGAAACAATCCGATCAGTTCAGCTCCTCCTATTATTATATCAAAGACTGTGACTCATTTACGCACCATTGTTTGCACGCCAGCACAACACACAACGGAACAATAAAGTTGCTACATTATAGTTACAGCACACGTTAGAGTATACAAATTATATGTACATATAGTCTAATATTTTTACGTGGTAGAGTCATGCTACAACTACTACAACTACTACAGCTAATAGTATAGTTGTAGCACGAATGGGTCGGCTCGACCGGGAAAGAATCACGCTCTCACAGAATACTGGCGTAAAATAGCAGCTTAATGCTGCTGTGTTTCGTATGGTGAGTGTAGAAAATAAGATACCCTTTTTAAAAAAGCATTCTATTTAAAGAGGCATTCTATCTTAGTCCTCACGACTGACAAAGCATCTGCATTTTAATTCGCAAACGAAGATAGATGTAGATGTCTATAGTCTATGGGCCACAGCAACCACTTACAATCAAGTGGACTGTTTGCTCGTTTGTCACCCTTATTCTATAAAAAAATATAAATATATGTACACTGTAAGTTTACTATACTAAGCGTCGAGAAATCTTTTTCTTCACTACCAAAGCCGTTAAAGTCCACTGCTGATTAAGGTACCTCTCCCGTTGTGAGTAAGATTTTTTTAAAGTGGTAGGACTCCTTTTGTACCTAGAACTCAGTCACCCACTCCTAGGCACTCTTACTTCGTACCACCTTTTTACCTATTTCTATCAACTAAAAGCAATGCTGTGTTCCGATGTGAAGTGTATAAAGAGAGTATATTATAATAACAGAATGTCAGGATTTCCATCTTAGTCCTCATAGGTGAGAAATTAAATTAAATATATTTATTTCTTCCCTTACAGCCTATCAAAGTATATTTATATATGGATATTTGCCGTAGATGCCACGTATGGCAGACACTGCGACACTGCGGTTGTCAACCCGTCATTTTTCTACCGACTTCAAAAAGGAGCCGGTACTCAATTCGACTGTATGTTTTTTTTTTGTGTGTTACCTCATAACTTTTTACTAGGTGAACCGATTTCGATGATTCTTTTTCTATTTGAAAGCTGATCAAGGTCTGACCAATAGTTTTTGAGTTATTCTTAATAATTTAAATTGACGTCGGTTGTACAAAATCTTTATTTTTAAATTATTTTATTTTTATCCCATCTCCTGGTATGTTGCCCTCTGTAGCCTCTTACGTGGGACGGTATGGAGTGGTTGATATTCTTAGCATTTCTTACACCGCCACTACACTGCATCTATTTCTTCGTCGTGCGAAAATAAAATGTCGTTTGTCAAATGTCATTTTTTCAAATCGATTTTCGTTTCTAAATGACGTTCCTCTGACCGGAGACGAAGAGGCGAAAGAAACTCCTCACATATCGTCTCTCTCCAGGTATTCAATAACGCATTTTTTGTGTTACGTTTTTTTTTATTTGAAATTGGCCAAAACTGTCGATTTGCCGACTGTTTCCACTTACTATCAGGTGTTCCGTAAGTACGTTGTTGTGTGTGTAAGTTGTTTTATAAAAAAAAAGTATTTGCTATAATTACCATGCACCTTTGACATTGTTCCCTGTCACCAGCCTGGGTGTTATACGTCGCATTCTATAGGAAGCCATAAGATATTTCTGGTATCTCCCATAGTCGCCTCTTACAACACTCATGAAAGGAAAGGTAACAGGTTATTTTATGCTACCACGAGACGGCAATAAAGCAAAAGAAGAGCTTCATTAGTATACTACGAAAGAGCTCTTTTAATATTTTGAAGTTATACTTCTTTTGGCGCGTTTGAGACAAATGATAAGAGTGATTTTTTTAAGATGCGCGCGAACACCGACACATAAAAGCGACAGCGTCAGTTGGTAATTGTCTGTCAACTGTCAAGTTTTCGTGAGAACTGATAACTATATTCAAGGTAGTTATTCAAATATATATGAATCTATAAAAGGTGTTTTATTTTTGTTAGTTTTGTTTTGTTACGCTAAAGAAGTATAACTTCTTACGTGCGTACATAAGTGCACACACATGTTTTTTTTAATATTAGTTTGGTTTATATAATATGTGCATAATGCGGTTTGCATATTAACTGTACTTTTTCGATTTCACGATACCGATGTTAATATTGTAGGTATACGGTCGGTATACGATACTCTCGTACGTACTCAGACGGTGTTCTAGTAAAGAAGCTCTAGGACTAGTAACTATATTCTTGCATAATATTGTATTATTATAGTATAGATTCACCACCGCAGTATAAGATTTTTTTTTATAGAAGCGAAAATATTGTTGAATTGTGAAGAATGTTCCAGATTTAAACTGTAGTGACCAGTTGTATGCCTATATCATCATTACCTGCTCACTTCAAAACAGTAAGGGGTAAGTAGAGATTAGTATGTAGTAAAACTAACAGCCCGTAAACCGTCTACAATATGACACGGAATTTATTACAAACTAGCTTTTGCCTGTGGCTTTATGGGAGTGGAAACAGAAAAGTCTTTATCTTCATTTTCGAGCGATAACTTTTATTTTTTTATACTAAAAAGTCATTATACGTAACAACTAAACGACTTTTACATTTATATAAAAGGAAAGAATTCAGATAACCATTATAGCCAAATTTTATACTGAATACAAATCTAAAACTATTAAGTGCTCCACCTACATAGAAATGAATCGAATCAATGACCTTTAAATATATTCGCTGTTTTAGACGTAGAAATACACTCTTGTCTTAAGGCCGATCCGCATACGAACACCAATTCCTAACCTACAGTTACTAGCAATCAATACAACGCCCACAAAAACATCTTGCACACAATTATGTTTTTTATACTAAGTAAGCAGAACTCAAAATTCTGCAACTATCGCATGCAAGTTCCGTACTAAGTTGCCAATAAATCTCCGATTACATCGCCTGTCCAAATTACACGCCAGCGCTGTATTTACTCTCTGGTAACACAATGATCTTTAACGGTAATAAAACTTAACACAATATTAGTTTATTACTGCGTCTCCGTCTGCGAAAAGTTTACAAAAAGCTTTAGAACTGTTCTTAAAGATCATCATTTATCATCATCATCAGTACAATCCTTCACAAGTCCACTGCTGAACATAGGCTTCCCCCACGGAATGCCACAAATCACGGTCCTGAGCCACATGCATCCATCGACTTCCTGGATGTCTTACCAGGTCATCACTGCATCTAGTGAGGGAGTCGCCCTACACTTCGCCTACCGGTACGAGGCTGCCACTCGAGAACCTTTTTCCCCCATCGGTTGTCGGTTCTTCGAGCTATATGACCGGCCGATTGCCACTTTAGCTCACTAATTCGTTGGGCTATGTCGGCTCTGGTTCTACTGCGGATATCTTCATTTCTAAGTTTATAAATCACGCAGAGAATCCCCGGGCATAGCCCTCTCCATAGCTCGCTGCTAGCTGATCGACCTTGAGGTTCCTCATACGGCCAAAGATGTTAAAAATGTTAAAGATGTTAAAAATTAATTAGCTAAGATCCTCGTAATAAAATAAAATAATATGTCTTAACTCGATTGAAGAGCACTTCCCACCCTCCCTCAACTGCATGCACTATCCCCGTCACTGCTATTCCCATCACCACTACACTAGAAAACATACACCACCGTCGACAATACGACATGTGTTTCGCCTCTAAACGAAGCATCATCTGGAGAGAAGACTCGGCGATGAAGATTAGGATCTTCGTTTATTAATTTTTAACATCTCGTCGTATTGAAAGGCTAGAAAAACCTATTTTCCTGATGCACTACAAGCCGTTCATTGATGGATATATATATCGTTCAAAGTTGGTATCAAGTGGTAGAGCCACGCTACATTACGTTTGGGTGCATCTGCCTTTTTATTCTTAATAATGGATAGTAGGTATGGGTCACAACATCCGGTGAACGCGTTTGTCACGTTTACATCTATAAAAACTAACTAAGGGACTACACTAATCTGTACCAGTTTATATAGGTGTTTTACACGGTAGAGCCACGCTGCAGCTATTATAGATTAGCACGAATATATCGGCTCGACCGGACTAGGCTCTCACGGAACACCTGCTGTATTCCGTGAGAGGGTGGTCGAGGTGTTTCGTATGGTGAGTACAGAGAACCGGAGACCCTTTTAACTGGAAACGAGACATTCTATTTTAGTCTTCAGTGGTGCCAAAGAGAATAAATACAGATATCTATGGCCTACAGCATCCACTTACCATCAGGTGGGCTGTGTGCTCGTTTGTCCCACTTATTTTACAAAATAAAAATAGCTTTAACAGAAAAATATTTTACTACAACAGATGTCGTCAAGTTAAGAAATAAAAATAGAGAGAACGAAATAAAATGTAAACATTCTAAAATACAAACGAAAACATCCAAAGTATTTATGTGTATAAATGCTCCAACGCTTTTGTGGGTTCTCTTTAATGGAATTATTATACTGCGAAACATTTGTAACAAATGGTCGACGATTGCTTTATCACATTTTCTAATATACGACAAACTAAGTTACTGTGCTTCCAATAAAATGGAAACAATTAATACCGTTCATATTAATAAGTCCTGCATTTATTTAATTAAAATTTAACGAGATAGAAAAGAAGAGTAGGTTAAAATTTGTTTTTGTTGTGTTAGAGAGAATCAAAATATTTACAACAGGAAATAAATGAAAGTGAAATAAGTAATACGGGATAAATTTAACAAAATTTAAAAACAACGATATATCGAAGTATAGATATTTTCTTGTAAAAATATCGAAATATATCGTATTTTTAATCGGGATATATCGATATTTATTTAAGAGTATCGAACTCGTGCCAACTTCGATACATTTAAAAATGATGTATTAATGGACAAAACATGAAGCAACAGAAGCAGCTACAAACGCATTCATGTGCGGTTGTGGTTTTTTTTTCGTCGTCTAACCGTCAGTAATAAAATTTTGGACCATTTCCTAGTATATAACATACAAATGATGACGATATATAGATATTTATCACGCGGTATATATCGATATTCATTAAAATATCGATATATTTATTTCACTTGCCCATCGAGGTGACAAACAAGCATATAGTCCACCTGAAGGTAAGTGGTCGCTGTGACCCATAGACATCTATATTCTACATCTATCCTCAATAAAGATTCAAAGTGCATTGTCACCCGTGAGGACTAAGATGGAATGCCTCTTTTCCAGTAAAAGGGGTCTCCAGGACTCTATACACATTACACACCATACGAAACACAGCAGTGTTAAGCTGCTATTTTACGCCGGTATTCTGCGAGAGCGTGCTTCCCTGATCGAGCCGACCCATTCGTGCTACAACTATACCAGTAATGTAGCTGCAACATGGCTCTACCACGTATAAAAGTCTACTACTAGACAAATCCATGCGGAAACAAGCGTAAATAGCACAAGGAGATCAAAGAAAAACGAAATAAAATGACATTATTTTCGTTTTATTTCCTGTACAAACGAATAAAAGAACTTAAGTAATGATTGCGCTTACATCAAATCTATGTGATTCAACGGCAAATTCAAGCATAACAAAGCGACAGGCGACGCGTAAAGACACAATAAGTTAAGGCAACAAAAGACGCGCGAACCCATCGACAATGGCAGTGCTGAATGCCTGAAACCGTTTAGTGGCACGCATTGCCGTCGCTCGTGACTGCCTACCCTTTTTTATAGATTAGAAAACAAGACAAGAATGATATTCACCAGAACATTGTAGCAGGTCTTTGAGAAGTCAAGTTGCACTAAAACCACTCGGATACATTCATATAATGCATTATACTGGATCGTTCATATAATGTAGGTCTTTAAGCTATTTAAAATATAAAAAGGTAATAAAAATATCTTCATTTTCATTTTTAAATTTGCTTCGCAATACATTTTTATATAAAATATCAATTATTTTAATTAAAATCTGCAATATTTTTGCAAAAGCTAGATACATCAACTTTTAAAAATATTTTAGGAGCATAGTAAACCGTAAACTGAATTATTTTTATAATATTAAAGGAAACAAATGAGCTATCCATCCACTTGATGGTAAATGACTACTGCGACCCATGGACAACTGCATCTCACTGCAAATAAAGTCAGTCAACCCACTCGTTCGTCGCTGATGTCCTGATGTTAGTTGATAGGTGTTTCCGTAATGATTTCTTATATTTTTCGGCGTCGTCGTCGTAACGTCGGGAATTAAAATAAGTAAATTAAACGCGATAAAATCTGTAAACATAATTCTATTCAAGGTGTTTCCGTATTTTTGACATTTTAATTCATTAATCCTACGGTATCATGTTCCTTTTATACATTTCCTAGTAGCAATCCAGGAATTGCACGCGCTGCCTAGGAAATATATAGCCACATTTCTTTTAATAAATCATGATATTTTACAATACCTTGTGTAGCTTTCTTGTTCAGTTTGCTCCCAAAATTTCATATTGTGTAGTATAAGCCAAACTAGTTTATAGTAGATTGCGCATCTTTATACTAGACTAGCTGATACCCGCGACTTCGTCACTCCGCCGCGTCCTCGAACATGTAGTGCTTATAAAAATCGTTCGTTTGTTTTTAAAACTTTTATAACTTTATATTAAATGAAGATATCGCAATATTTTTTTTAGATAAGAGCCAAGCGTCTAAGAATTAAAACTTAGAAAATCTAATTAAAATCTATCCAGAAGTTTTTCCGTGATGCGCACACAACTGCAAACCTCTATTATTCTATTTATATAGATTAACTAGTTCAGCCTAGGCTAAACTTTATTTTTTTATTTTTTTTTATTTTTTATTTAAAAAACGTTACCCGTTTTCTCCTGTATCGTAGAGTCAGTTTACAAGCATTTGCACAAGGACAAACATCCAGACCCGGAACAATTATTTGTAGGCCATACAAATACTTGTTCTGTGCGGGATTCGAACCCGCGGCTCCTAGCGCAGCAACTCATTGCTAAGGCACTGAGCCACGGAGCCGTCAAACTGGATGATCCTTTCGGGCTAAGGTTAAATTAGTTTAACCTAGGAAAAACAAACTTGTTCTAAAGTCGGGTTTGACCCGATTTTATTATATTCCGAACTCCTAAGCGAAAAAGAGTTCCTTTCACCTAATACTATAAAGATACGTTAAAAAGACAGCATGTCCTTCGATAGATGACATCTATTCATCTTGTATATATCAGACGTAAAATACAAAACAAAGACCGACAAAAGGAGCAGCGACAAAAGTGTTAACCTACTGGAATTGCAATGACCAATCCGCCTGCCAAGCGCGCGTTTTTTTTTTAGCGTAAAAAAACGTCATCCCCACCCCAGGATTTTCTCCTGTATCGTGAAGACAGTTTACGTACACAAATTGCACGAGGATAAACTTCCAGACCCGGAACAATTATATGTAGGGTGTAGGCCATACAAATACTAGTTCCGTTCGAGATTCTATATTCTAATCTCTACGCCACGGAGTCTTCATTCTAAGATAAAAATAATTTATTCCACGTCGTTTAGTCAAACGATCAAGAGATTTACAAGAATCTTTAATGTATAAAGTATATACAACATTACATTTATCAAATAAGCAATAGAAAAGTTTATATTTGATTTATAAGTCTTATTTATACGTAAGCTTTAGTGCAGACATTACTGTGTCAGGGGCGTCAGTCAGATATTTATTTATTTATTTAACCTTTAGTACACACCTTATAATAAGTTATATAAAGGGCGGACTTAATGCCTTATGTCATTCTCTATTCTATAGGTCACTGTGATTTACGATATTAAAAAATGAATATTTCTACGTCCGTGAAGTAAAAGTGAAATTACAGTCTATACCTGTAAGTATACGCCCCACTGCCCTAATGCGTGTTAGCAGATTACAAATGTCTTCGATTTTTTTTTTAATTTTTCATACATGCCGGTTTCCTCACGATGTTTTCCTTCACCCTTGGGCGCGTGTCAAATAAAATATTTCATTGGTTTCGGTGGGGATCGAACCAGGGTTGCTTGCATACAGCGAGCGCTTTAGCACCTGAGCTACCACTACTCTCCCGTTTGTCCCGTATGCGTTCCTACACCGTTTACTCGATTACGATAAAACTTTGATGAGTTAGTGTGATAAAACGTATTGCAACCCAGAGTAGTAAAAATTGCAACGCAAGTCTGGTACAGCTACTTTATAATAATTAACACACCATCAGTGTCATCTTTTTTTACATGTTTATTGGGTTACTCGTATGTAACAAATTGATACTTATTCTAAGATCGTAACTAAATTTGAATTTAGAAGCATTTTCTAAAAGATGTTAAAAACGACTATAGTTTCGGTATGTCACGAAACCGGCGAGAGACCAACCCATAACTGTTCTGGTAAAAAAAAAAACTATCTCTTAGTTAACTGATAATAGGCATATTTTTAAAAATGTAAAGAATCGTCCTTTTAAAATTTTCTTTTTAAATTTTCGCAATTTAATAGGGATTTTTATATAAATGTGGGTAATCCTTATTAACCATGCTATAAGTCACAAATCTAACAACAAAAATCGTAAGTTTTGTTAAAATAATACTTACTTTGATTGAAAAAACTTATCTCTATTAACTTTGGCACAGCCTAGGCAAATAATTTTAAAAGATGGCCTGTTTAGTCAAGGCTCCAAAATGGTATAACACTTGCTATGTTTCTTACTTATGTCTTGCAAAAGGATTGTTTCGAATAAAGTTAACCTAGAGACTGGTATAAAGATAGTAAGTAAATAACGACTGTTTAACTGAAGCTTTTTAAAAACTTTATCAAAAATGTGATTTCTAACATAATTAATCAATATTTTATTATCAATATATTTAATTAATTATATATTTGTTGTTATAATTCAATATTTGGCGGCTTCGTGGCGCAGTGACTTCACAATGAGTTGCTGCGCTGGGGGCCGCGGGTTCGAATCCCGCGCGGAACAACTATTTGTATGGCCTGCAAATAATTGTTCCGGCTATGGATGTTTGTCTTTTTGCAATTTGTGTTTGTAAGCTACCTCCACGATACAGGAGAAATATTAGTGTGGGGGTAACATTTTAATAAAACAAAACTAAACTAAACTAATATAGGTTAAATTTGCTAGCAAAAGATAAAATTATAATTTATGAAAGAAGCTTATGTAACCACAGGCTGTGCTTGTCCTACCGGTTCCGTGGATACGTATGTATGTACTGTGAGTGCTAAAACGCAATTGAATTCTATAAAATTTAAATCCTGTTCTTTCTCATACTTTTACAAATATAAATGTCAAATTTAAAACGATAGGAACGATATTCGCGAGTAGCGGTGTTCGATATCCGGCCGTATCTCAGGTTGATATTGCAAAGGTCAGTGGGACGTCCGTGATGCACGTCATACCAATTAAGCACTCAAAATATTTTCAATTTTAGATTACTCACACGTAATTTAAGAGCAACATATCGATAAAAAATATTATACTGTGTTCCAATAAGAAACTAGATATAATTATTTTTGTCACGCCACGGCAAGTTAGGAATTAATTCAAATTCAAAATCAGAACAGGGTTTCTAATGCCGTGTCCGCACGTTTGGCACTGGCCGCAAATTCTAAATCTCTATAAACGTTCGGCTTGATTTCGGGAATCAAACGTCGCCATCCACATCCACACGCTTGCGAGTGCGTTAGTTTGTTCTGAAGAGGCAAGCATGATGGACATCGAGGTTATCGGTAATAACATTTGGCTTAAGTTATTTTTATTATAAATACAAGTGAAAGAAAACGAAAAATACGGCAAAGTAGATGGTGGATGCTAAAAATTCATAAAAACCGTACCAGGTAATTATGAAATTATTTTATAATAGGTGCTTATTTTCTTCACCAGCGCACAAACGAAACTGAGTGCGCACTGCGCACAAATGTGTGAACGCGTCGCAAGCGCTTGCGGCAAATTCCCTTTGATTTGACCGCCACCAATCAAGTTGGCTACAAGCGCTCGCAAACCTATGCAAACTAAGCCAGTTCGCCAGTTGATCGTAGAGGGTTCACCATAATGCCGGGTTTACACGCTTGCCAAGTCTTAGCAGGCATCCACAAGTACAAGCATGTAAAGAGGGCGTTTGGCTTGGCTTGCGTGAGCTTGTGGACTATTGTCCTCGATCTGGCTTAGTGTCGGTTTTTGGACACAGATCAAAGGGCGCTTGCGGCAAACGCTTGCAACTCATTCACATGTTGGTGCGCGTTTAGTATAAATTGTGATTTCGCGATGAGCGCATGTTTAGTTCTTTGTTTAAAATGTGTGGCTGGTCGAACGAAGAGAGTTTATCGTTTCTGGAATATTACCAGAGCGAATCGTCTATCTGGAACCCCAAAGACGTTAATCATAAAAATAAAGTTGCAGATGCTTGGAGTCGTCTTGCCGAGTTAACGGGAAAGCCAGTAAAAGAATTAAAAGCCAAAAAGTCTTTGTTTTTGTATTACTTTGCTTGTATTTCAAATAAAAGTATGTTAAACAAAACGCAATAGCCGACACAAGTTCAGTGACCGCGATGCTTGGGTGTACGTAGCACACTGACGCATTCACAAGCATGAAAACGACTTCCAAACGCCAAACGAGATTTGTGGACGCTTGGGGCTTGAAGACGTTTGCCACGGCTTGACAAGCATAGAAAGGCACCATAAGATTTACGTTACGACGCCTGACTGGCTGGCTCACGCATGATGGTGCACGCTAGTTGTTATACTGTACTCCTATGTACTCTATGGTCCACACGCGCCAATTACCGCCGCGTTTGCTTGTAGGTGCGACGTGAAATTCCAATGGTGCAAAGGTTCGCAGAGTAAAAGCATCGCACGCGCATTACATGCGGTTTGTCACCATCTCACCAGTGATTGTAGTGGTAGAGAGACACGCTGCAGCAGTCTTGTGGCTGCAGCAGGAATGGATCGGAACGACCGGCGACGGAAAACGCTTTCACAGAATGTCAACGTGAAATAGTAGCAAAATGCTACTGTGTTTCGTATGGTGAGTGTAGAGAACCGGATACTCTTTTTATTGGAAACGAGGTTTTTCAATTTAGTCTTAAGGGCAACGCATTTGCATTTTGGTTACAGCATTAATTAAAACATATTGCTCTTTGCGGCTGTATATTTTTTAAATAAAAAAAAAACCTTACTATCTTTAGGAAGTTTTTAGTGTTTGCCACTGTAAATTTAATAGGGGTATGTGGGGCTATAAGTTTGAGTAAGCCAAATCAAATTGAAAGGAAATCCAGCATCCTTGGCAAACCTAATTGGATTTCCTGTAAACTTTTAACTAACTCTATTTGTTATAAAGTTTGGTAGTTACAATAATCACTTCATTAATTACTGTTAGCCTTATAACTCTAAGCACCAATAGATTTAAAAAATATGTACTGAAATGGCAGCAACATCGTTATTGTGTTCAAACTGAAAATCTTCTTACAATATTAAAATAAAACACGCACAGACACACAGACACACGAACACACACACACACACACGCACACGCATCGCACACGCACACGCACTCTCACACACGCACACATAACACATAATTATGGAATAATGAATCATGTACTTATCGAATACAGACTTAGAACTAAGAACTAGGGAAGGCACTGTTTCCTGAGATACAGGTGATATAACCAAGTTCAGGAGACAGCGCTTTGTATTTAGACATATTTGGTTGCTAATAAATGTTATTTTATTTTAAAAATTACTACTTATTTATTTTTTATTTAAATTATACGCAAAGTAAATTTACAACATATCGTATCCATAAACACATTATTACCAAATTTGATAGTAGTGTAACTTAATTTGAAGCACTAGATATAGGATCGCGAAATACAGGTTCAGCGGTATGTAGGGTTGCAGTCAAAAAGTTTAACAACCGCTACTGCACTAGGGGTATCCAAAAGAACTTTTGTATTCGAAAATCGTCTAAAAAGATAATACTCTGCCGCCGTATAGCTTCTTTAGATTCATACTTATGTGTATGTAGGTCAATGTAGACATTTAATTTAAATTGATAGAACTTTGCCATATTTAACCAACTTTCTTTTTTAAACAAAATCTTCCTTCAGTAAGAGAGTCCCACTATTAATTGAGGACAGTTCCTGGACTAAAGAAAAAGAAAATGTGCATTAAGTGTTGCTACACTAAGCACGAATTTCATAAAAAAACAAACACATGTTCAGTACTTACACGGTTTTTCTTCTGAAAAACAATAATATCACGGTTTGTAAGTACTATAATATTTCCGCGTAAGTTTACAGAACGCTATAACAAACGTCAAATAGTTCGTAAAATGTCGGTGTTGTTAGTATTCAACGAGTCATCATTATCATCATTACAGCCCTTCACAAGTCCACTGCTGAACATAGGCCTCCCCCAAAGAATGCCACAAAACACGGTCCTGAGCCACCTGCATCCATCGACTTCCTGCATGTCTTACCAGGTCGTCACTCCATCTCGTGGGGGGACGCCCTACACTTCGCCTACCGGTACGAGGCTGCCACTCGAGAACCTTTCTTCCCCATCGGTTGTCGGTTCTTCGAGCTATATGGCCGGCCCACTGCCACTTCAGCTTACTAATCCGTTGGGCTATGTCGGTCACTCTGGTTCTACTGCGGATATCCTCATTCCTAAGTTTATCACGCAGAGAAACTCCGAGCATAGCCCTCTCCATAGCTCGCTGAGCGACCTTGAGCTTCCTCATACGGCCAGCAGTGAAGGACCACGTCTCAGTTCCGTAAGTCATCACTGGCAACACGCACTGGTTGTACAATTTCGTTTTAAGGTTTTGAGGTATGTCTGACGAGAAGATGTGTCGTAGCTTCCCGAACGCTGCCCAGCCGAGTTGAATCCGTCGATTGACCTCTCGGTCGAAGTTGGACTTACCCAGTCGGACTATTTGTCCCAGGTAAACATACTCGTCAACAACTTCGAGCTTAGTGCTCCCAACAACTACCGGCATAGGTGTGACATGGACATTAAACATGATCTTTGTTTTGTCCATGTTCATCTTAAGACCTATCCGTTGGGAAACACTATTGAGGTCATTGAGCATAGTGCTTAGGTCCTCCAGCGATTCTGCCATAAGGACTATATCGTCGGCAAATCGAAGGTGAGTGATGTACTCGCCATTGATGTTGATACCGTATTCTTTCCAGTCCAGAAGCTTGAAAACGTCTTCCAATGCAGCGGTGAAGAGTTTCGGGGATATGACGTCACCCTGTCTTACACCTCTCTGCAATTGGATAGGTTTCGTACTCTGGTTCTGTACTCGGATAGCCATCGTAGCCCTACTGTACAAGCACTTCAACACTTCGATATACCGACAGTCAACTTGGCACCGCTGAAGGGACTGCAGCACCGCCCAAATTTCGACGGAATCAAAGGCTTTCTCATAGTCCACATATGCCAGACATAGTGGCAAATTGTACTCTTCGGACTTCTGTACAACTTGCCGAAGGGTATGTATGTGGTCTATGGTGCTAAAGCCCTTTCGGAAACCGGCTTGTTCGGGAGGCTGGAAGTCGTCAAGTCTGCGCGCGAGACGATTCGTAATGACTCTCGAAAACAGCACGTAGACGCGGCTCAGAAGGGAAATCGGTCTGTAGTTCTTCAAGAGAGCGTTGTCACCTTTCTTGAAGAACAAGACCACCGCACTTCTGCTCCACGCCTCCGGTGTAATGCCACCATGGAGGACGGAATTAAAGAGCTTCAACTTCAACTTCAGCTTCAGCTTCAATTTTTTCAATTAAAAAATTCAACGAGTCATGAAAAGTGAAATAGCAGTGTAGTTCCCAGTCAGACTCCCCTTGACCTCCTGCTGACATGTGGAGGTATGGCCTGACAAAATAACATTACAAATTGTGTAAAAATTCACAAGCTTAAACTAAAATTTGTGTACGTGACGTAGTTTTTCATTTAGTTGTATCATCACAGAGTTGATCAAAAAAGTGAAAATGAAGTTAAAAAAAATCAATTGAAACTAGATGATGATTTCGTATTTACGCGAATGTTACATATTAAATAAAACTAAAATAGGTAATTCACTCATAGGGTGCAAAGAGAAAAATACATAATATATAAACTTTATCCAAGTATCAACCTCAACTGCACGCGGTGCACGCAGTTAATAGACCGACCGGACCGCGACGCCGATGGTGAAAAATGCATTCAGAAGTGTTGAACCTCAATTTCACATGCAGGTGATGGAAATTAAAATTACCAGTGTGAGGATATCTTTCAAGAAATGCGACTTTCGATTTGTATTAAATTAAGACTTTTAATTTATATTAAAGCATTAGTTATTATTTAAGTTCAGACCGAAAATCGAGCCGAAAATTTTATCAATCGAATAATAAAACGAAATTCGGAAACCCGAAACCGAAGATTTGGAGAGACTGTGTAAAACTGAGTAAAAATTAGTGCCTATTTATATTTATATAGTATATAATACTAGCTGGTACGAGGCGCTTTGCTGCCGTAGAAGACATAATTGTGGAAATGTCGTTTTGAATTTGGAAGAGTTATATTGTTTAATTAGGTTTAATACAATAATTGAAGTTGAATTATATTATAGTTTTCAAATAAATTTGTCGGTACGATATGCGTGCCACCTACTGTAACTTAATATTGTAATGTTTTATGGCAATCTGATGAATGATAAGGCAGCGCATAAAATACGAACAAATAATTTTTTATACATGTATATAATATAAATAATATATAGATTATTTATATTATTGTTTATTGTGAAAATATTAAAATTAAAATGGTTATACGTAGCAATTATATACAAACAAATTTAACAAATAATTATGTGACGCAGTGAAATGAAATCCTAAAGCAATAAATTATCTTTAATTTAATTAAGTAAGTTACTTTTAGAAAGAAAATTTAATAACTAAATTTGAAGCTCTACTGAATAATTATTGAGACGGAGAGTGGGCATAGCCATCCTGACTCCGATGAAATTTTATATTGCATCTCCTCTGAAATTAATTGGCTGCTTTCGATGAAACTTAGCACAGATATTCTACACAGTGTGAACAGTTTATAGGTCATTTTCAAACGCAGCTATTTTTATTAAAATATTTTCTTATAAAATTCGATACTTGAGATATATACAAAATTGTATTTGTATGTAAATAAATACACAACCGTTACCTAATGTAGATGACGCTTGATATTTTTGATCGGTGTGAATTGTGCTGATAATGAGTCGTACTAATATTTTCAAAATTTAATTTTATATCCTCACATCTGGTTGTAGTTATTTTTCCTCACTGCTCTAATTATTTCGTTTTATTTCTAACTTCGAAATTTTAAAACCTTTTAAATTATTAAACGTGTTTAGTGTAAAATAACAACAAAAGTTTTTTTTTTTACCTAAGAATTTAATGTTTATTTAAAATATCAAATATTTCTTTAGCCCTGAAAATAATTTAATTTACATTATAAATTTAACTATAATAAACTCCGCTCCACTTTTGTGAACAAAAGTGGAGTGGAAAAATACGTCGCGCGCCAAAAAAATATAAAGTTGCCGAAAATGGTTTGTTTTGACAGAAAACACCCAAAACCGGGAGACAAAAACAATTTCGGTAAAACTCAAAAGTAATACACGCAACAGTGGATTCACAAGGCTAATAAAGAACAGGGATAAGACTACAATCTAAATAGTATGCTGTGATACGCTGATCCGTATATTCATGTATGCCTGTATATTCGCCGATTTTCATTAAATTTTAAAGATTATTTTCAGATAGATTTTAGTGTGTAAGAATATTATTTGTATGATATGTAAGTATAAAAATATGAATAATAAGCACATTAAATGTCAAAATGCAAGTATTACTAATTTTCAAATTAAAATCCACATAAAACTAAACTATTACCACGCTAATTGGTTAATATCTAAACGTATCACGATGAAAATATTCATAAATTCATAGTACAAACATTTGATCAAAAATATCGCACAGAGTGTACTAAATTCTGGGTGAGAACGACTTGGACTGCACAGCACATGCCCTGATTACACATGCAGGTGAGCTCCGGTCGAAAGCAATTCGTGCATCCCGAGCCGAGGATGTTACCAATCAAATGCGTGGTCAAGACTGAGGAGCGTCTAATTGAATGATCTACACAGTAGATATCCAATTATACTAGAATATCCACGGTCCCCTATCTCTATTAAACTATGCTATGTAACACTACAATGACCTACTTTAAATAAATAATACTCAATAAAAAAATTACAACAACGACAAATCGATCACACAATCGTGTGTGAGAATGATAGCAAAACGAATAAGCTAAAAACACGTAAGTTATCGAGCACGTCCATCCATTATAGCATATAAAAATCCAACGCTGATTGCTGATAGGCTTTCCCAAATATTTCCATTTAGGGGTTTTTTGCCATAGTCAGTTGCTTCGCTTTGAAGATGGGTAAGCAACCGTTCAGTTTCCCTCTATCCCTCTAAAGACTGACGGCTATGACTCTTCAATATGGGATATTCTTACATCGCCACTAGAAGATATCGAGAACGTGTTTAATCAGTATTATACTTAAAATTGCGATTAAAATTTCATTGATAGTGGCGGGGACCGAACTGTTGTTGATTTGTTGAAATATAAATGCGACGTTGCAGTACTATTTAACTTTTAAACCTCTATAAATCTATTTAATTGTAATGATTGCGCAAAAACAAAATCATTTTATGAAAAATAAGGGACAACAAGGCATACACGCGAATTGTAATAACCAACTCGATAAAAAAATCATAAAGGTGACTAAATGTATATATACCCTTTTATATTTAACTGAAGTGCCAAACGAACTTATAGTTCACTTGATGATACGCCACTACTGCTGCCCATAGACACCAGCAACCAACAATAAACAAAGAAAGCTACAGAAACAACAGAACGCTTAACAGCCTGTAATCAGTCTATCTCTCTATACCCTTCTTCATAGAGCAACACGTACGGGAGTAGCCATAGCATTATTTTCCTATACCGAAATGTATGTCAATTTTTGCAGAACGTCGCACCCGTGATCTGTGATGCTCTATGCACTTCTCAATACACAGTATTGCAAGTTTTGCTAAATACTGCTGCTGCACTGCTGAAAATTAAAAAAATAAATAAACAAGCTGTGCAAGCCATAGCGGCCCCCTGGCCAGTTTCCTCTAAGAGATGAGATTGGACGTACGTACTTTTTATTTTTCCCTAATTCGTTCAACAATTGCCTGAAGCAAGGTAACGTTTCATATCTGCACACCGTACTACCAGAAGGCTTTAAGGCGAACACGGCGCAATCAATGCCAACGAAATATTTATTTATCACGTAGAATATTTATAAGACACGCTCGGATTAAACGCAAAACATAAAACAGTCACGAAACTAATTAATTTTATCGAGCTTGCACTATTCTCTCATAGTGAATTCTCTCAGTATACAGTATATTTAATAAGTTTTATTACAACGATATATAATTATGTTCTTATCTACATTTATCCTACATGGAAGAAAGAACCGTTTTAGACTGAAAATGAAGAAAGTTTAGCATTTTTTTAACTTGTTTTAAGCCAGTGCTTGACTGCAATTCCACCTGGTGGTAAACGGTGATGGAGACCAAAATAGTAAATCATAACAAAAGCCTATTCACTTCATTCTTTCCTTGAAGACACCCAGATTGTTTTTGAACTATAACTACACTAAACGAAAATAAGACGGAAAAAGAAAATTATAGACTATGTTAAATGAACACAAGAGTTGTTTACAAAACTCATTAGCTTTGGGTAAAATTGTAAAATGAAAATTATTATGTCAATCAATACAAAGATAATTGCTTGTCGTAAGGTTGTATCGCCTGACCTTGACCTTGTATCGCACAAACAAAACCCTTGGTTTCTCCTAAGAGGTCACCATAAAGTAGCCGGTGGAAGGAGACAACTGTGCCTATAAAAGGATCATGTAGAGTCTTGTATAACCTCCCGTGAAGCTCTGTACTGCCGGGTTCTACTATTGATCGTAGATTAAGTATAATGGAGTAAACCTTTTACCAAACGTTTTCGTTAAGAAGTAATTACGGAAGCTGCACACTTCGCGAGATTGTGCATGCCTCACCATGAATAATCGCGAAGACTTAAAAAGTAACGCCCACCATGCTTCCGCGGCATCATCGACTTTACCATCCATGATGTTAAGTTCAGTCTGAATTCACCTAAGTATACCAAAGGTCGCCTGCCCAATTCAGGAGCCAGTTAGATGACAAGCGAGCAAAAAAAGAGAATGCCAACTAATTGCTTCATGTCTACCTCATCAATACCTATGTTCCGTAACATACCCAGGTACATAAGGACCCTTTCCGTACCTAAAACATACCTTATTTAAGTTAAGAAAAGGTCCTTTTGTTGATGGTCATAGGTAAATTTAGGCCCTTCAAGTTAGCAACCCTACTCATTTCAACGTGTAGAATCGCAAATTTATCCGAACTCAGCTCCATTCTAATTCAATTACTGAAATCACAAATGAAATTTAGCAATACCATAAGATACGAGACTGGAGGCGAATAAATTGAAGTCATCCATGTAGAATAGGTGGGTCAGTTTTGGCCCTCATTTTCGCAGCTGCTATCGCCTCCCAGATCCCCCCAGTAAAGAGATGAGAGGGTCATAGAGAAACAGAACCAGATCTAAAAGCATACATATATTTGCGTTGACTTTCATTCTTTCTCCGTGTACAATCCACCCATTACAGTTACATACATACGTTTATGTATCCCCAAATTTTCATTTTAGGTCATAATCGAATAAAAGCATACCACCCATTATGGAAAACGATAGTTATAATTGATCGGTGAACCAATGTGTGAACTGATCATTACGATACGTAATCTAACCCACGCAGTGCAGGTCATTTCCTAATAGAGCAATAAAATCTAACAAAAGGAAGTCCGAAATTCTAATTAAAATACAAAGCCGTTTTTCACGGCGGCCGTTAGCATTAATATCACCGGGTATAGCCCGGTTTTCCCAGGGATGACGCATGCGCACTCTGAGCAATGAAATTTTTTCTTACAATAGCGTGATGATAGCAAAAAAGGTAAAATATAGGTCTTTACCTAAAATTGCCGTTGTGTACGAGATAATTAAAATAAAAAAGAATTACTTTTACTATGTATTCAAAATGATTGAGCCTCAACTATTAACATATTCTATCCATTTCATGAGCAAGTTGCTGATGGCTACCGTGTAGTGGCGATATAAGTATATCCAATACCCCATATCGTCCCATGGGTGTCGTTGGAGGCGACAGAGGGAAACAAACCAGAAAATGTCCAGCAGCTGTTTCCTAATAACAACTACAAAAATAATAACTGCGGTTGCCAACCGACCTGCCAAGCGTAGCAACTATGAAAAATATTCACCCTATAAGGCAATTTACAGTTGTAATCTATGTTCAGCAGTGGAGATTGCACAGGATGTAATAGTAACAGTTGTTGATGATTGATAACTTTACTATAGAAGTATGCTACGATCTGTCACTATAATCAAGATGGAATTCTATAAAGTCATTGCTTCTTGAATTTTTTGCCTGTCAAGAAGTTATTTAAACTTCGAAAAAAGTGTAAGCATGTTGGTTTTTTTTATATTTTACTAAGCCAGCGCTTAACTACAATCTCACCTGATGGTGAGTGGTGATGTAGCCTAAGATGGTGAAGCGCACTGACTTAACAAAAGCCTATTCATTCTTGCGCCCAAGACACCCACATTGTAATCGGATGGAAACACAAATGTTGGCAACTTATTCTACTCCTTTTCTGTACGCATCACGAACGCTGTAGCAAACCGTTAGGTCCGAACGCCTGGTTGTATGATGGTGGAAGAGAGAGGGAGGAATTAAATTATGCAATTCCTGCGCACACTCTCCGAAATGCATACTGTAGAAAACCGAAAGGCTGGCTACTTTGCGCCTGTGTTCGAGACTGGTAAGATTGGCTTTAACCAAATTTGGGTCACCAATAAGCCTCATAGCACGCCTTTCCATAGAGTCCAAAGCTACTAGGTGGCATTTTGCAGCACCAGCCCATATATGGCAGCAACACTCCATGCACGACCGGACTTGCCCTTTATATAAGGTAAGCAGCTGTCCCGGCGTGAAGAATGGAATAGAATAGAATTATTTTTTATTCAATATTGATTATTACATAATACTTATTGAAAGTCATTTTTTTATTTACAACTGGTTCGGAAAAGTATCGCCGCACCTTTGCAAGGACTCCTAGCTTCCTTGCAGCTGCTTTGGCCTTGAACCCAATGAATCGTCCGAAATTCAGATTTGAGGATACTCGTATCTTAACTCCCAACAGCTGAAGGCAGTCGGTGCATTCCATTGACACACTTCGGAAAGAAGGAGCCAAGATGAGCTGGCTCCTTTTTGCAGTGAAGAGACACGCTTGTGTTTTGAAGGCGTAGAATTTCGGAGACTGCCTGTAGTGTGAGATTCACACGTTCTACCATGACTTATCTTTCGGACTGAATTTGATCCTGAATCGCTCGAGGACTTGGTTGATATCTCTCCACAACTGTGCTATCGTCTGCATATATATCGTCACAGATACCGGGCATAAGCAGATCATTATGTTGCAGCAGGAAAAGAGTTGCGGAGAGAACGGACCCCTGAGGAATCCAAACTTCGAAAAAATTTTAAGTTGGTCAGGAGAATATGATAGATGAATAAGTCTAACTTTATCTCTGCTAATTTTGCCAACGTCTATCATCAACTGTAGGTCACTCAGAGCGTGAGATACCAATCTGTCAATCTTCTTTATTTTACCGATTTTCCGCAAATGATCTAATATCGTTTTGACACTAATATCAAAAGAAGATGCATGCTCATCCATAGTCTGAAATGGATTTGCTACCAATATCAGCTTCATTATCGGTCAAAATTTCACAAACGAAACCGATTGAACCAATTACGCACAGTTCGTTCATTAGTCCGTACAATAAGTCATTAATATTGTGTGCCGGTTGAGACGCAAATTTCGGAAATAATTTCCATGTAGAAAGGCAAGAATAAAAATAGAGAAACAAATGAATTTGAAAAAGGAATATCATGCCTTAAGGCCCTAAGAGACCTGTTCATAAAATGCCTAAATTCTTGGATATTTAAGTAAAAAAATCACACTAACTGTACATTTAATTCACAAAGAAAAATACAGGTTGATAGAAGAGAATTTAATAAATTGAACAAAATTGTATTTCTGTCAACCACTTATTAGAAAAAAAATGCCCAAATAGTACCTATCTTTGTGATATTTTGCAAAATTTCTCCAAAACGGCACAAGCTCTTTAAATAGTTTTTACACTAAAAAATAGGTCTTAAAAATATTAATATTTTTAATTGAGTTTTATTATTATTCCCCGTTTAAGTTAAATAAAAATATAATTTTTCCCCAAAACTGAATATATTCGCGTGCCTATTCCGTCGGCCTGTAATCACCCACGAGCTCTGTCGCAGTCCGTTTTCGCATATCGTCGAGGGTGGAGCGACGCAGGCTGCCTCTCATCTCTGAGAGGGTTTTAGGGCAAATAAATGACCGCCGCGCTGCCCCAATGCGTGTTGGCGAACTTCACGTGTCTTCGAAATATTTTTTTCTTATTTCTCAGACATGCAGGTTTCCTCACGATGTTTTCCTTCACCGCCGAGCACGTGGTAAATCAGCACTTAAAATTGCAATTAACAATTTCATTGGTGCCGGCGGGGATCGAACCCCGGTTGCTCGAGTACTGTGAAGCTTACAGCGAGCGTTAACCATCTGAGCTACCGCGGCTTTTCGATATAAGAGTAATATAATATATTTCATATGAAGTGTAATATCAAATAATGTAAATTATGAGATTTAAGTAAATTGTCCATAGGCTTATTTGTTTGTAATTTGTATTTGAAAATTAAAATTAAAATTATGATACTAAGAATGACAAACTGTCACAGTAGTATCCTAATCATAACTCATAGTTTAAGTAAAGATGCTGCGATAAGTTGTTGACAAAGCGTAGTTACTATCAGTTCGCGATTGTTCGGCTTCACTATACCGAAAAAAAAACGATACAATGTACCTACTTGGAAATAGATAACAATAATATGCCTCAAATGGTCTGGACCCTACTTAATTTTCGATTTTTCTACCTATGTAGGCATGGAACTTGCCCTACCGAACGATGCTATCGAAATGTAACGACCTATGAAAATACTGATTTATAGCTAGCTTTTCTTTAATTTAAATGATAAATACAATAATACGTAATAAATTGTTTATCGTACAGAATTGAATTTAGTTATTCTCAATTGGAGCGTACGTGAAATAACCTAAATCGCAGAGGATGTAAAACAGACAGATATAGAACGTAATCGATGTATACGGCGTACTATTTTTTTACTACGGCTTACTTTAGCATTACTATAGCGGAGTGCACGTGGTGAGCCGGTGAATGAAGCACGTGGGAGCGGGCGCGGTCGTTCGATACTGCGGAGGCTGCGCGCTGAGCTCCCGCCCGGAACACCGCGTTGTACCAATATAACTTGGCCTCCCCCACAAATGTCACATCAGCGTTAAAGTATATAACCAATAAAAAGCCATAGCTTAAGTTGTACTGGTCAATCAGAGGAATCACTAGCCACGATCGAGCAGAGAGTCGACTGCGTGAGGAATCGACGATTGCACAACACCGGCACCCGATTGGCTGGATCGTGAATAAATTAGTATCGGATGTGTATGTTTAAATTATTCGTCTTTGACTGTTGAAGCGCTATTAAATTAAACTGCTCGTTTATTACGATTCACAAAGTTAAGCACCCTATATTTTAGTACGCTTTTTATTTATACATTGAAATTATATTTCATTTTGGGTTTTTATTTTAAAATTTAAAAGAAACTGATGCTTTACGCGGTATATTGTCTAGTTTTCTTTAACTTAACATTTTTATCTCCATAATTATAATATACAGTTACAGCGTATCAAAAACCCCCTGCTGAACATAGGCCTTCGATATAGATGACCCCATAGGGTGAATATTTAGGGGAAGGGAGGGCAAGAAGGATCCGTTAAGGTTGAATAATAAAAATACATTCTATAATCAAATAACATGTACTGAAATTAAAACAAAACCAAACTCTGGTTAATAATGTTTAAAAATAAAAATAAAAAAATATAAAAATCAACATCTTCATTGTCATTTAATTTTTTTTTAAAAGTCTCGGGTAACGGGTAAAAGACTAGTGTAGGTAAAACGGATATACTTCGAGGGCAAAACGGATATATCCCTTAGCATTCGGAAACTAATCACTACAAAAATCACAAAAATAGGAACCATGTCCCGAGTATGACGAACAACTCTCATGCGTCCATTCGCGACATTGAGAGCATTCAATCCAGTCTTCTATGGGGGTCCTTGCACACAGTACAATAATATTTTTTCTCTTCATTTTCTTTACCTCGTCTTGTCTTTTCTGCACTCTTTGTCTTTAATTTCGAAAAGTCTTTTTTCTTGCCGGTTGTTGACTTCTTTAATCCAGACACAGAAGCTCCAAGGTTTATTTTAAAACTTGTTTTTTTAAATTTATCTTCTTGTATGGTTTTTACAGGTGTGCTGGTTAATATTTCAGATTTTTGTAATTTTCTACCCCTACTTTGTTTTTTAAACTGTTGCTGGGGCAATGGATGAATTTCTTTGAGTATTTCCGCGCTGGATGAAGTAAAATAATCAATGGTTTTTGGTACTGTGGGAATGTGTGGAGCTGTCAACGTAGATTGGGTCTTTTCTGGAGTCTTCAAAACAGGTGTTGTCTGTTCTGGAGGAATGATCTCGTGTGTGTGTACGTGTGCCAAAATAGGTGGTGTCGTCAAAACTGGTGAAGTAATTTCATCTGGTGGTACAGTGAACAGAATGTGTGGTGTTTTTGAAGCATGTGGTATGGCGATCGTATCTGTTGTCATAGGTGAAACAGTTGTTTCTAATTGAGAAGGCGTGGGAGTCCTGTGGTCTTCGCCTGCAGAGTGTGAAATTGATGCCTCGTAGACAGTAGAAGGTGCGAATAGTGCTTCATCTATCACATTTCTATCGTACGGATAAATTCCGGCTGCTCTAAATCCGCTCATGGCGTTTTTTGGTGTTGCTACTTTTAAGTAAGCAGGTGTAACGAGACGTACAATTTCATACTGCGAAATAACTCGCCCTGGTTACTGCTTTTGGAACTTATTTATCTCAATTTCAAAAGCCACCTTAAATGGTGCATAGACAGCAACATCAAGTAGCTGTAACTTATGAGATGTGTGTGGAGGAATAGACAAAAATATAACGTTATGATCTCTTGCATATTCTAAAGCAGGATAAAATTTATGAGACTCATGATTGTCTAGAATTAATAAAGCCTTACATTCACTCGTAGGACGCACGTAACTCACAAAAGCTATTAGCCACTCTAAGAAAATTGCTCCGCTTACCCATCCACTATCTGATATGGTGCCTTCACTACCAGGACATGCCCCATCTAGTAGACGTGGCTGAAACCTTTTTCTTTTAAAAATAAAAAATGGGGGAGGTGCGTAACAGCCTGTTGCGCCACAGCAGCAGATTACTGTTGTTAAAGTACCCCTCTCTAAGCTGCTCACCATGCCGACCTGCTTCTTACCAAGTACTGAAAGTACTTTTGGTGGTTTTGTAGACGAGGTCCTCACACCTGTCTCATCCATGTTGTATATCATATTAGGAGTGATATGATACTCTTGGACAATGGTCTCCAACAAATCATAAAATCGGGTCACAGCTGGTTTGTTAAAAGCTGATAATCTGGCTACCGATGTCGGCTCTGGGCTTCTTAAAACAATATCGGGATGTCGTTTTAAAAAATTTTTAAACCACTGTTTACCGGCAATATTGTTTTTAAATGGCGTTTGTATATTCTGTCGCTTAGCATACTCACCAGCTAATTCCTTAAACTCATTTCTCGACAGACCGTAAAACAGTGCATCTAGATCCCTTAAATGTTTTTCTAAAATTTTCTCTTGCTCTTCATTAAATACAGGCTTAAAACTGCCAAGACTCTTTATACTACTATTAGATTTTACATGACGTTGCAGCGTAGTATACGGTATTCCATATTTTTGAGATGCACTTTTTATTGAGGATTTTTTTGCTTCTACAATTGCTGTTTTCATTGTTTCCTCCGACCAAGAGGCCCTATAGGTCTTCCGTATGTAGTTGTTAACCATCTGCAAGTAGCAATAACACAAATTACATTTAATATTGAATAAAAATAAACTCAACTTATTCGTATTTAAGGTAGGGCAAAACGGATCTCGATCCGTTTTGCCCGTTCCGTTTTGCCCTCTACTCTCTTATAGTAATAACCTAAACTTTCTTTCGCTCGCAGTTACTACTTTTTATCAAAATTATCATTATAATAACGTTAGATAAATACCTTACAACATCGACAAATTAATTTATAATAAAAGCTTAAGAGAATGTAATAAAATGATGTCACAACTTACCTTATTTTTTTAATTTCGCGTAACAAAAACAATAACACGTCACTACTTCCACAAACATACCACGCGGAGCATCGCGAGTGAGTGAATCAGCGAGCAATAAGCTAGACTGCACCATGACGCACTATTTCTTTCTCTGTCTAACATTACTATTCGTATAGAGAAAATATCCGTTTTGCCTGCCATAACCTTCTTGCCCTCCCTTCCCCTACCAAGTTTCCACACTTGGCAGGCGGATAGGCAACCGCAGGTTTTTTGGTTGTTATTAGGAAGACGCTGCTGCCCATCTCTTGGTTTGATTCCCTTTGTCGCCTCTTACACCCGCGGGACTATTTGGGGTAGCAAATATTCTCACACTGCCACCACATGGTGAAATAATTACTGAGTACACAATAAAGTAAGAAAATCACTGCTCGTAAAGAAGATAAATAATTACATTATTTAGTAAATATAGACAATAAAAACCAAAGTAAAGTTAAATTCTGTATAGGGGAAAAAGTTTCCTCGCATTTTATATACAAATTCAAAACATTTGTTTTGCAAAATTTAATTACATTTAATTATAATATATAGGTGCCATTTTGTTCGATAACTTGTTGCCATCTTGTAGCTAGTGACATAATCCCGTTGCTGTAGAAATCTTGGGACTTCTGATTAAAAAAAAATACGACGAGTAGTTTTGATAGTCCTGCCTTGATATTAACCTAACACTACCCAAAGTATTCTGAAAAGACCGAAACAGGTGAACATCTGAGAATGCAAGGTCAGGACTATATGGTGGATGCATTAATACTTCCCAACCAAGCTAAATAGTAAAAAAATAGCGCGTTTCACTCTTGATTACAGCAAACAAAAGGCTAACGACTCAATATAATGCTACAGTATTAGAGTTACCGCAGTGTTGATTTTCTGCCGAAGCAACAGTAAATATATATATATATATATATATATATATATATATATATATACACATGTTGTTCAGGTAGTGCTAAAACTTTTTCCACTTATTGCTTGCATTCGCGTGAAGGTCTAGGCATAGTACGATTAACTTATATATCATTCAACTTCAGTCAATGTATTATTATCATTGCTAATTAAACTTCCAAATTTAAAACGAGAATTAATTCTTCTGTGGCAGCAAGCACCAGGTACCAGCTAGTTTATTATATCTATCTAGGGACCTTGGTCCAAATTCCTGAACATTTGTGCAAATATAAAATTAAAATTATTATCCTTATAAGGATCTTTAGAATTCACTGCTGAATAAACATTTCGAAAAATGCACCAATTTACGCAATTCTCGGCAGGCGTATACTAATTGGTAATCGTAATGCCGACACGTCCGCACTTGCAATGCTGCTTCCCATTATTAGTATGTAGAATTCAGCATGTTTGGTCGGATTTTCACTCGGTTATCAAAGCACAGAATACTTTGATATACTGGAATTCCAGAGCATACTTTATTTAGCACAGTGTACCGCGTGTAGTTAACATTACTGGCAGGAATGAAAATAATCTAATAGCGTGTTAACACGCGAGGCTAGTATTCTTTAACAAAACATAGTAACTTGTTTTTCAATCACCAACCTCACCTTTGAATTCATCGACTATACGTTGATCACACAGCCTGCCCACTGTGGTTTATTAAACCTTTCAAGATTGCATGCCCGATTGAGCATAGTTTCGCTTCCCCTGTCCACGAAAAAGACACAATAGTTAAACAACTGAAATGTTCATATATGATTCATGGGACGGGGATAGGGTTAATACGGTTCACCAACATTTCATTTAAATGGCTAACAAAAGAAAAATATGCCAGTCAAACTCCAACTATGATTACAATGTTTTAAGTAAATGGACGTAATTACTCAAAAAGGAACTACCAATGGATAGTGATATACATATATATCGAAGCCAGACATTATAATTTTATAGGTATGGACACATACATTTTAAAAATTATATATTTCACATGTAGCCTTTTGTGGGTTGGATCTTATTTGCTTCACTACGTCCAATTCGCGACCAACAGTACCAAAGGAGAATTGCGTATACCCAGACCCCATTAGTTTTAGTTCCGTACTCCGTACACTTAAACATTACTTAACCATCTTGAACTTATATATAAGTATAAATAACTTAATCGGAGCAACGGGTTTAAGAGTAAGGATTTATAAAATGAGGTTACGTATTCAACGACTGGTCGGACGGTGCAACTAAATTAATTACAGACGGCGTTTTGACCGACTGCGACCGACATGAAAGCACTATGCTTATATCTAATGAGATTAAAATGTAATGTGCGCAATTCATTCCCACACATAGGGACATTACCAAGAACCAGTTATATACCTGTCTCCGATGCGGTAGTATTATCTGCTTTGCTTTTTGGGCAAGGCCTCAGTAAAGAGCGTTTAGCAAAATGTGCAGTATAATCAAAAATTCACGCTGTTTTTTTTTATAGTAATGGCGGCAACGTGCATGCAACTTTTACGGCCTTTTAAACAGCTAGGAGACCTGTGCATCAGCTGTCAGCTGTCAGCTGATGCAAAGGTCTCCTAGTTCGGCTGCAGATGCTATGTTTCAAATATATGTAACAAATTAGCTTTATTAAGTGTTAAGCAAATATCTGGTTGTACTACCTTTTGGAAATAAAGAACTTATTTTAAAAAGAAGTAGGATGTTATTTGAATGTCCCTAAATCATATCGGTCCTGGTAAAATCGAATCTAGCTGGTATAAGCCAGCCTTTGGTTGTTGTCTACTCAGGCCTTAACCTTACTTTTTTTCAAGGTCAAATATGAGAAAATCTAACGTAGGCAATTTTAACCGGTCGGTAGTTCTGTGACTAAGCATTTGACTGCGAGTACGACACGTACGGTACAAGAGTTTGTATTTTTTTTTATAAAACTGCAGTGACAAACTAACTTACAGTCCACCTGATTCTTAGTAGCTTCAGCCGTCCATGGACAACTGCAGCAAACTCAAACAAAGAAGGCTACGAAGGCTGTATGATGCGTTCTCACCTCTGAGGAGCAACATGAAATGCCTCACATACTGTAAATATACTGGCTGTCTATACCCTTAAGACCGGAACTCAGCTGTGTAAACACTGTTATTCGGCAGCTAAAATAGATAAGAGAGTTGTAACTACCCTCACGGACTTCTAAGCAGAAAGGAGTCAGGAGCTCAGGAGCCACCTAGACATAAGGCCTAAGTTGTATGGCCTACAAATATTGGTCTGGGGTGTGATTTTTTTCCATTTTTAATTTATGCATATAAATGCTACTAATATACAGAATAAAATTATAGTGATTAATTAATATTTGTTTAGTAAGAAATATAACGTTTTCTTACTAATAATAATTATAAAAAATAAAAATATAAACATACATATTTACAAGTATATGTAATACCAAATAGTTTGATTACATTTTTAATTTAAAAAATTGTGATGATATCATCGCACAATTAACTAAATTAACAATGTTTATTTATCATTATGTAGTTCACTGAGCGTTAATTTACTGCAGATTTCATATATCTGTCACGACTCAAAGCAAAAACGCTGTTACACCTAGATTTATCCAGCGCAGAGCGGCTCGAATCGTCGACGACCGAGCCCTTTCCGATCGGCTCGATTCATTGGCACTGCGAAGAGATGTTGCATCTCTTTGCATTTTCTTTCGCATCTACCATGGGGAGTGCTCTGAGGAATTGTTCGGATTAATCCCAGCCGCCAAATTTCACGAACGCACATCGCGGCAGAACTCCCGATACCATCCACACTATCTGGATGATTGGCGGTCCACCACTGTGCGATTTAGAAGATGTTTTCTTCCTCGCACAACTTCCTTGTGGAATAGTTTACCACCAAGGATTTTTCCGGACCGATACGACTTAGGGACCTTCAAGAAAAGAGCCTACTCCTTTTTAAAAGGCCGGCAACGCATCTGCAATTCCCCTGGTGTTGCGGTTGTTCATGGGCGGCGGTAGTCACTTACCATCAGGTGAGCCGCATGCTCGTTTGCCCCCTCTCCTATAAAAAAAAAAAAAATTTAGCCGGCTACAACTTGGTACAAACGATTGCGGTTGGTTGATTAAACTTAGGTTCAGTATTCGATTTAATCATGACTGTAACTAGATGTAGGCGGTTGCTTTCGAGTTAAACTAGATATACTAAACTTCGAATAATAGTGAAAATGATTATGGCTACAGTTAAGTTTGTCAATAATTTAAAATTAAAAACTTTGTACAGCCGACTTCAATATAAGCTATTAAGAATAACTCACAAACTATTGGCTTGACCTTGATCAAATTCATATGGGAAAACACGAGAAGTACCAGATATCAAATAAAAAAATAATCATTAAATATCATCAAAAATAGTAAAAAGTTATGAGGTAACACACATAAAAAAAAAAAACCAAAAAAAAAACATACAGTCGAATTGAGTACCGTGTCCTTTTTGGAAGTCGGCAGAACACACGAAAGAACCTATCAAGTAATATCAGCGACAGTAGGGTAATAACTATGACTTCTTTTAGATTTGTCAATAATACGAAAGCAAATCTAGTAGTATCAACGATAAGAGATTAAAATGCACCTTGGACAATACTAAGTTTACACAACCGCAATCGGTTGCACCTTGTAACGGACTAAACCTAGGCTTAATCGATCGCACTTCGGCTTTAACCATAACATATATACTACTAAAGATATAAAGATATGGCACTAGCACAGTGCTTTTATTTCGAGGAAATAGCTTTTTATTGAAATATGCTTTGCGCAAAAGAGTGCAGTCTTGTCAGTCAGATGACAAATCGATACTGTGGTCTGTGGCCCACAGGCATCAATGTAGATTCTCTATTATGAAGCAAAATGCGTTGTCATTCTGAAGGCTTAAATGAAGTAAAAAGGATCTCCGATTCTGGTCATAAACCTTACATAATGCAGCAGCATTATGATGTTAATTTACGCTAATATTCTGTGAGAGCGTGGTTTCCAGTTGCGCTAGCTAGATAGCTACAGCCACGGTATTTAAATAATGAATGACTAAATGAATTTCCGCATAAGCAACCTTATAGGGCAGAGCATATACGATCAAAAATACGCTTACAAGAATATCCACTACCCCTTATCGTCCCGAGGGTGTCGTAAGAGGAGACAGAGGGAAAATGAAACAGGAGGTAGGCAGCAGCATCTTCATGATAACAATTCAAAATAATAAAAAAATGGCGGTCTCCAACCCGCTTGCCAATCGTGGCAACTATGGCAAAATCCTCCCATGAAGCAACCTATGACGGAGGATATATCTAGGACTTAGTGAACTAGGCTGTAATTGATGGATAGTGGTAATGAAGTTTCGCATAAACAACCTCAAAGGGTATAAACATAGCATATATGATGAAAAATACGTTTACAAGCCATAATTTGTTTGAAATTCACACACGCAGACCGGGAAAGCCATGCTGCGCCTACCTCCGCAACAGTTGGAGCATTTTCACAAACACGAATATCTTACAGTTCGATAAGCTTTTGTTGTTTATTGTTATTACATTGTGGAAGCGTAACAGCGGTCGGGTCTCCTTTCGAAGGGATCAACCTATATCAGATTATATCCAATACAATGCTGTCAGTTGTTTAGAACAATATACAAACCTGTCAAAGTACGGACAAAATGTCGATAATTCAATCGGAAGGTTAATATCCACGTTAATCCCTAAATAGCACGATTTTAAGCACTTATTTCTATTCATCAGCTCGTATATACACAACAAGACATGACCCTTTGTCGTTGATAGACAAATTTACCAAAATTAAAGTGTGTTTTATCCATCACACCAGAAAAGTGTGTTATCACTTTTACAATTTTTACAATAGATAGTAGTAACAAGGTTTTTAGCGGGAACTTGACCGCACACAGATTAACTGTCTACGCATGCCAATAATAATAATAATAATAACCCGACCGTTGTATCTCTACATTGACGACGTGGTGGGACTTGCATGCTCAAATAAACTCTAGGTTTATGCCGGTAGAGTTTACTCATGCCGAGATAGATCGAGGGCGAGGAGTCAGAATAAAAGAGATACAATCCAAGCCAAGGTCGTACATTCCGAGGGCTGCATGGCTACGGGATAGTGCTAGTCGATAGTGTGCCAACTCTGGATAATGGGGGACCTCCAGTTTTATTTACCCTTGCCGCAGTGAACGCAGGGCTCTACTATCTCTGTAAGTCCCTAGCTTCTCATGGATATACAACAAAAAAAACATGCTAAGATTAACCTGCTTCAAATAGATGACGAAACTTCACATTCCAAGTCATCACCTTCCTCATCTCTTTTTCCATCAATACCATCATCATCACAATCATTTCGCATCAACCCGAAGGCATCATCATCTTTCATCAGTAAACAGTCAGCGGATGTTGTACAGGAGACAAATTTTGTCGATGAAACTGTACCCACCACTAGAACTGCAAACACTCGTAGGAAATGGAGTATTGAAATGACTAAATTCATCCTACGCACTTACTACTAATATGAACACAGAGAAAAATGCATACCTTTCACCTCTTCACACTAAGTTTCTAGAAACATACCCAACTATGCAAGTAGTCCGAAAAGAATAAGTGACCAGCGTAGAGCCATAGTCCAAAAAAATATTGACACGGGACATAATAGATCAGATTTATGAGGAAGTTTGAGGCGAACTACAAGTGGTTCACACTCAAATACAGCAACACTTTACACAATCTAAAACACCAAATAAAATAAAACCCATTCAGTACATGAAATGGAGGAACAAATATAATGAAGCGTTAATTAAAATATATTATGCTGTCACACAACTAGTAACAAATAAGAAAGCCTATAGAAAACATCTACACGAAAAATTTATAAACACATCCAGAATTAGCACATGTAACAGATCAAAGATTATCTGATCAAATAAGAGAGATTATTAATAACAAATATATTAGCAACAGACTAGAAGAAACTAAAAAGTAGGTAACAGGGGCATGGGCTCCCCAGTGCCAGCTCCTTCCACTTGACCGCATCCAGCGCAGAGCGGCTCGAATCGTCGACGACCGAGCCCTTTCCGATCAGCTCGATTCATTGGCACTGCGAAGAGATGTTGCATCCATGAAGCTAATACAAAGGGGAGACGGCATAAGCAACTGTGCACTGTGATTCTAAGTAGGTCCTGACGTCATCATAATGGGCGTGGCTTTAGTTAGTATACTGTCAGCATTCGTCCTGTGCGCTTATGTGTTGAAAAATCGCAAATCGGTGTCTTTTCGTAGCATTAAGAAGAAAAGGATGAAGTGTTGTGTTTTATTGTGTAAAAACTACTCAGATAGACGCTCTGATGTTATGGATGGCATCACATTTCATTTGTAAATAATTTTACACCTAATTTATTAAAATAGTTCTAGAAAAATCTCTTTGCGTCGGCTTTCAAATATAATTAAATATATTCGACACTAGATGGCGACACTTTGTGTCATGTGAACTAAAAATATAAAGGTCCGTAGAGCTCAGTATTGGTAAAATAATCATACGAAAGTGCTGAAATTTGTTTTGCATTCAGACATAAAGAAATTTTAATCGCAAAATATTATTTAATAGTTTATAATCATTTTGAGAACAGGCCGTATTCTCGTCAAGTAAACCTCATAAAAATGACAAAAAGACAGGGCCCTAATTAGAATTCAATTATTTTTCCCAGAAATCCAACTTTTAATATTAAATGCAGGAAATTGTATTTATGCTGATTTTTACGAAATGTTTAAGTTATATTTAAGTGACATTCTATATGCAAAGAATAACTTAAATACAATTTAATGTTCTTAGATTGGCATTCAAAAAGGGCATTCGGATGCCTGATTTGGAATAAAATATTTATATTTTAATTGATTTGTAAATAAAATTATATTAATTATAATAATTTGTCTATTATTTGTTTCCCTCAGAGATATTAAGTAGTATAACCCACACATAAATAATAGTCCAGCCGTTTCTGCGTGAAAAAATTACACATACTTAGTGTGGAATAAGCTCAAGGAGACAGAAAGAACACACAAAATTTCGCCTTTATAATATTAGTGAGATAAATAGGATATTTAGTTCCAAATTAAATGTCCTACTTAATATTGAACATAGAATATTTAGTTTCAAAGAGACTTTATTTTATGGATAAAATAAATATTTCTTGAAGGTTGACTTTTACGAAATGATAAACATATTTAAATTGTATTTAAGTGATTCTTTGCATATAGAATGTCACTTAAATAAAACTTAAACATTTCGTAATAATCAGCCAAGTACAATTTCCTTCATTTTAATATTGAATGTTGGGTTACTGGGTAAAATAATTGAATTCTAATTGCGGCCCTGTCTTTTTGTTATTTTTTATGAGGTTTACTTGACGATAGATGGCGGCCTGTTTCTAAAATTATTATGAAAACTATAAAAATATTATTTTGGCGATTAAAATTTCTTTGCCTGAATGTATTTGCTTCATGAGATAGACACTCCGATGCTATGGATGGCATCACATTTCATTTGTAAGTAATTTAACACCTAATTTATTTAAATAGTTCTAGAATAATCTCTTTGCGTCGGCTTTCAAATATAATTAAATATATTCCACACTAGATGGCGACACTTTGTGTCCTGTGAACTAAAAATATAAAGGTACGTAGAGCTCAGTAATGATAAAATAATCATACGAAGGTGCTGAAATTTGTTTTGCATTCAGACATAAAGAAATTTAATCGCCAATATATTGTTTTTATAGTTTATAACATTTTGTGGACATGCCGCCATCTACCGTCAAGATAGCTAAGCTACATTGCAACATCGATATGGAAAGATTCGAGTAGTTTTACTATTTATCGGTAGATGTAGATAATGTAAAGTGGGCGGAACTTTGCATCCCCTCACCCCGCAAATTGTCACGCGTTGTTACATAGTGAAATTTAATTACAACGTCTCCTCTTTGTATTTGCTTCATGGTTGCATCCCTTTGCATTTTCTTTCGCATCTACCATGGGGAGTGCTCTGAGGAATTGTTCGGATTAATCCCAGCCGCCAAATTTCACGAACGCACATCGCGGCAGAACTCCCGATACCATACACACCATCTGGATGATTGGCGGTCCACCACTGTGCGATTTAGAAGATGTTTTCTTCCTCGCACGACTTCCTTGTGGAATCGATTACCATCAGCGATTTTTCCGGACCGATACGACTTAGGGACCTTCAAGAAAAGAGCGTACTCCTTTCTAAAAGGCCGGCAACGCATCTGCAATTCCCTCCCTGGTGTTGCAATTGTTCAGGGGCGGCGGTAGTCACTTACCATCAGGTGAGCCGCATGGTCGTTTGCCCCTGCTCCTATAAAAAAAAATTAAGGAATAGTAACACTAACACACAAAATACTGAATACATGAATATTGAACATTTGAACACACAACCGCAAAACAACTTAGATCAACCTGATGAATATATCCATACACTAAACACTCAACATACAATAACTTACACCTCTGGCACACCTACAAATACCTTGCCAACAAAAATACCATTCAACGGTAGCACACGTACTAACATCGTATCGCACACCATTTTGAATACAGATGATGTAAATGTTTCAAGTAACATATAAATTGAACAATTTGGGCATTTGCAAACTAACTTTGCTGCTGCTCCAGAAATCAACTCGGAAATGGAAGAAATGTTTCAACAAGCTCAACAATATTTTGCAGATACACCCCCCACTAACAGGCCATACATTCCCAAGCAGAAATCGTGTAGAAGGTTCACTGCTATAGTTACATATATTCAAACTGTCATGCTTCCTAAGAACGTAAATCTAGACACCGATTTCATCACATTGCAGACAACAATTTATTCTGTAGCATGGACGACAGCTAAATTCAATGGGGCTAAAATATCACACTCCACACAAAATGAAAGACGAACATATACAAATAAAAAACCAACATGGCAAGTCAGATTAGAAAGGAACATCGAAAATTTAAGGCACATATAGGCAGACTGACACACTTCATTAACGGTAGCAGAAGTAAAAAAGTAGTAGCTGCAGTAGAAGAAATAAAGAGAAAATACCAAATACACGCACAGCACGAAAACACGAATTATTCTTTATTAATTCTTTTTTTATTATTTATACAGTGTTAAATACAGAATAGTGTTAGAGCACTTTTTGGGCACTTTAAAACAAAAATTAAACGCATCATGCTGTAGACTTAAAAAATTTATACCATACCATACACGAAACGCAAAGTACAAAAATACAAAATTTACCAACAATGAAAAATTATTTTACTGGAACCTTACATCTAATAACAGAGACACCAGTAATCAAAATCTAGAGACAACTTCGTCCGAAACACTGCGGAAATTCTAGGCCAACATTTGGGAAAATCCAGTATCTCACAATAATCACGCAGACTGGATCAACGAGGAAACACCAGAAATCCCAAAAATGAAATTTGAATTTATACTAATAGATACATTTATAAAAGTCCTCAAATGCACACACAACTGAAAATCGCCAGGCACAGATAATATTCACAACTACCAGTATCAGAAATTCAACAGCATACATCCATTCACACATAACCACTTAAACACATTCATCCTATCACCACATTTACTTCCAACATACATAATACTCGGAGTAACATATATTATACCTAAAGACACGAATGACTCCATAAACCCAGCGAAATACCGACCAATTACTTGTCTACAAAACTTGTGCAAAATCTTAACAGCCTGCGTAAGCGAAATAGTATATGAACATTTAACCAAAAATAATATTCTAGCAGAACAACAAAAGGGATGTCGTAAGAATAGCCAAGGATGTAAAGAACATCTTATACTATTGATGCAATTATTTTGACAGCGCTGTTAAAAGCAGAAAGATATTCCCATAATGTTTATCGATTACCAAAAGGCTTTCGATTCAGTACCGCATAGCTGGTTATTACATGTTTTAAATCTGTATAAAATTCACCCAACACTTAAACTATTCTTAGAAACTTCTACGCAAAGTTGGCAAACTGTGCTTAAAATGAGATGCTCTAAGTCCTCTGTGGTTTTGCATGGCCCTCAATCCACTTTCACACTCACTAAATAATACTGACATGGGATTTACATTGAAAAAAAAATAACACGCAATATATCCGATTACTCTCTTACCTCGCACCTTATACTCGATGCACTTCTAACTAAACACAGAAAACATTATCCAAAATCATGCGTCATTGCGTGAAGTCAACATCATGCAATCATTCACATTTGGTTGAATTAGCAAAAACACGTAAATTTTTTATGTAATAATTTGTGGTTAACGGTGAAGGTTTCACAATTATTCATTATGATGTGTATTATATTATTTGTAAAATTTTTATTGTGAAACTGTTTGTTAACCTAAATTAAAAAAAAACCAAATAAATGAATTAAGCGTCTATTAAAATTAAGCGTCATTTAAAATAATATTTCTTAAATGACAAGATATGAAAAATGCGAGGGAGATGGATATTATACCATCTCGCTCGCACTATAGCAATGGCCGTGACAGAAAAATCTTACACTTTTTCTCGCCTAGCCCCCATCCGCCAAATTCGTACCGTGCGATAAGGAACTTCGTTCCAATAACAAAACCTTCGCAAGCATGTCATGGTCTTTGCCGAATACTCATCCTTGCTGCTCATAAATACGATAACTTTACCGTATAAATACTGGTATTTTCAGTGTTACACAGCGAAGGTTTTTGTTACAAGAGACTACCTATTTATTAGTATTTCCCTTTAACCTTAATTTTGCTTGTCAACCACTCAATTATGGTAGCACTATCAGTTAACTGCGAATCTTCCATATAAGCTTAAATAAAAAAAGGTTTAAATTACCAAACGTTACGAGAATAACCCGGATTCATAGTCAATGAAATGAGGATTATCATACATGGTATTTATTCAGATTTTCTGATGCACAAATGTTGTAGTATTGGGAAAATAAAAACATAACATTAAGCCAACCAAATTATTAAAAATATTATATATTAAAAATATTATAAAAGAAAGAATATCATACCCCAATCGCACCACCTTACCTTTCACCAAATGAAATGTAACCCATTCGACAGAGCCGCAATAACAAAGAAATGAAGCAATTTACCCGCCGACCTTATTTGCATATATTCTTTCTCTTTCAAAGTAGTGCTCAATGCATAGAGCACCATTGTGAACGAAGAGCGAAGCGTTGCATAATATTATATTTCAAATAATTTTAATTAAACTTTTACATTTACTAAGTAAATAACTTTATTGAAGCATGAGAGTAAAATGTATGCGGAAATATGTTAGGTGTGACTGAATAATAGAGTAGGAAATTGTGTGACAAAAGAAGTGTGGTTCGCAAGAAAAAATGAGAAAAGGGTATAAACATTTTTTTGGATCCTTTGAAATTTTATCCTGAAATTTAAAAAAAATATAAGAGCTTCCTCATACGGCCAGCAGTGAAGGACCAAGTCACAGTTTCATAGGTCATCACTGGCAACATGCACTGGTTGAACAATATAATGATTTCTTATATTTACGCGAATACCACACATTGAATAAAACAACGTCGGAAATTAAAACTAAGTAGAACTAAACGCGACAAAATCTATAAAATGAAGTTTAAATCATTCATTATATATATATATGTTAAAGACGTCCATTACACAAGAATCACATGATAAATTAAAGATATACTACTACAACTGCCCTGATATTGAAAACATAATCCCTATATTTTGAAAGCTTTGATCTGATCATTAAAATTTTTGGATGGTTTCTCGTGTAATCTAAACCTTAATTACCGTAAGTAATTAAAGTTCTTACACAGACAGTTAAACTCTTCGGTAGTCACAAACTTTTCAGTAGTTGGGAACGACGTACGATTTCCTTGCTTCACGAGTTTGTGGCACAATTTAACTTGAATATCTAGAATATCTAAAATCAATTACATTTATTTTTTGATATTTGAATATATCCGGTCCGTTTATTGCTAAAAAAGGAAAATTTGACATGAGGCTAAATGGTGACCTTGATTTGGTTGAAACCAATCGTGTCGCCTCGAGCACATGCGCAGAGTAGCCAGCCTCTCTGTATTCTATAGGATGCATTTCGGTGAAATACATGCTTTAAGACCTCCCTCTCTTTTACACCGTCGGACAAACAGGCGGTCGGTGGGTATTCAGCCCTGTTGTCGATATTCCACGCATTAGAACCAAACGGTTTGCTTCGTCTTTTGTAATGCGTATAGCAAAGGAGTGGAATAATTTGCCGGCGTCTATCTCTCCGTCCGAATACAATCTGGGCGTCTTGAAGACAAGAGTGAATAGGCTTTTGTTACCCTAAGACAGTGCGATTTACCAATATAAGGCTGCATTACCACTTACTACCAGATGGGATTGTGGTCAAGCACTGGCTTATAATGAGTAAACGAAAAAATACCCTCGTGACATGAGTGCTGCAAAGCATCCGAAACGTCAGGAATTTAAAAAAACCGGCCAAGTGCGAGTCCGACTCGCGCACCGAGGGTTCCGAACAAATCCGTAGGTAGGTATATAAGCTTAAAATTATTAAAAATATTTTTATTATATGATGTAACTAAAAATTTATAATTTTCGCAATTTTTCTTTATCTGTGCTATAATACGTTGCTTCGTACCAAATTTTAAGATTCTGAGTTCACGGGAAGTAAGTACCCTGTAGGTTTTGATTCCCTTGCGAATGTCGAAAATTTGCGGCATAAACGGCTGTATCTTTTGATTGCGTTGGCTTAGAAGTTTGATTTTTTCACAGATCCAAGGGACAGTAGACTTGAGTATTTGATATGAAAGAAATCAGCTTGATACCTCCACACGTTCCTGAGAAAAAGGGTTTTGACAGACAGACAGACAGACGGACAACAAAGTGATCCTATAAGGGTTCCGTTTTTTCCTTTTGAGGTACGGAACCCTAATAAGTAAATTAATTAGTTTTATGCAATGTGTAGTGTTCGCGTAAATCATTATAGTCTACTATGACCACTGGAAACAGCCAAAGTTGGAAACAAGGGAGCTCTTATATTTTATATTCTATCAAAAAATTCTATTAATAAATACTAAGAATCAGTAGTTCTTGTAACAACAATTATTTAATTAAGCCCTTTAATACACTGGAATTAGCTGATAATTTCTACGAAAGGAACAAACGTTCCGAATCCTAATGTTCATTTTGTTGAAAGCATTATCACTGACGTATCCGCCTGCGATTTCCCAGAAGCGTGGGCTTACAGTGAAGCCGTATACAAAACAGTTTACAATTTATGGTTCACGGCTTATGACTATGTATTTATTAAAATCTGTGTCTTATGTAAGATCACGGTTACCTTCCCTTCCTGACTAAATTATTTTTTGATATAAAACAAAAATGACAATATGTACCTAGTTAAAAAATATAAATCGAAAGCTCAGCCCAGTTAAGCTCATACAGAAACAGAAACTTTTTTATTCAATATAGACTATTAAGTAAACTTATTGAAAGTTACTCTTTTGTTAAATAACCACTGGTTTGGAAAAAACCTCTATCCAATCCTCTACTATTCATCTACATTTGGCGGCCGAAGTAATGGCAGGAAACTTATGTTTGTAAATTAATTCAGTGATTAAGGTCTGGAAATCTCATAAAGCAAAATTATTTCTTTTGGATTATGGGACACAGAAAATTTTGTTTGATTTAACTTTACAAGGCTTATCGTCGTTTCTTCGTCCGTCGTCTTTATCGATTTAGTTAGTTTAGTGTAGACAAAGCCTTGCGAAAATCAATTAAAAATCGCATCTGATTTCCGACAAGTAGAGACGGGCCGTAAATACTCTATTATACACAAAGCATTTCATTCCCAAAATAGTGGCTCAGATTAGACGTATTGAAATCTACGATCACGAAAGCTTGAAACGCAAGTCTTTTCAAATTCAGTACACCATTTAAAGCCGGTTATATACTAGACGGATATGAATTCAATCAATCTGCAATTACCCTGGTGTAGCAGTTGTTTATGGGCGGCGGTAGTCACTTACCATCAGGTGAGCCGCATGCTCGTTTTCCCTCTCTCCTATAAAAAAAAATTACTTATCGCTAATTGTTAACTTTTCTACTATAGCATTTCAAACATAAAGTAAAGGAGAATACAGACTGAATTATAATTGCGGAGATGAGAGCTTATAATACTTATAATGCATGTAGCTACATCATGCGCAGATTTTGTAGCAGTTGCCTTATAAACATTTATTTCAAAAGGAACATATAAAAGATGCAGTGAAATTTTATAAAAAACTGGAAATAAAATCGGAAATAGCTGTAAAATTTACATAATATTTTATACAAACGGAACAAGTTAATAAAGGTTAGATAATAATTTTGGTAAATTTCACATTTAACTTCACGCAGAGTAAAGATAGCCCACATAATCATCCCAGTGCCACTGCCTAAAAGTCTATTACGAAATAATAAAGTCCAAAATAAAACGGTGCTGCGACGTCTGGAACGTCGAGTGCTAAATTCAAACGGGCGGTCGGCGACGTGACGCCTTTGGATATTGCTATCACGTCGTGTTTATCAGACCGGCGAGACCGAAACGTTCGCTTTGCGCTGGGGGGTCACCATTTATTGAAAGAAAAAGCTATGATATGCATAGATGAACATTTACGTGACGAAACTATGATAAATTAAAACTTTTTTTTCTTTTCTTTATTTTTTTTATTTTTAACTTTTTTTATTTTTTACGTGGTAGAGCCACGCTGTAGCTATATTATGGCTGCAGCGCAAATGGGCTCGACCGGAGGAGGACCACGCTCTGACAAAATACCTGCGTAAAATAGCAACTTAATAATATTTTGATTCGTACGGTGAATGTAGAGAACCATTGACCCTTATTACTGTAAAATAAGGCAATCCATCTTAGTCCTCAGGGGTGATTTCGCATCTGCATTGTGATTATAACATATATATGAAAGATATAGATTTCTAAGGGCCACAATATCCACTTACCATCAGGTGGACTGTGTGCTCGCTTGTCACCCTTATTCTATAATAAAAAATACTGCTGACTGTTATCGCAAAATATTTCATTAACTCCTTTTGTTCCTTGAGAGATTTAAACTTTTTTTTCGTTTCATTATTACCACAGAAGCAGAACTAACAATATCTGAGAGCCGTGGTAGCTCAGATGGTTAGCGCTCGCTGTAAGCTTCACAGTACTTGAGCAACCCGGGTTCGATCCCCGCCGGCACCAATGTAATTGTTAATTGCAATTTTAAGTGCTGATTTACCACGTGCTCGGTGGTGAAGGAAAACATCGTGAGGAAAACTGCATGTCGGAAAAATAAGAAAAAAAATATTTGGAAGACATGTGAAGTTCGCCAACACTCAATGGGGCAGCGCGGCGGATCTGTACTTGCCCTAAAACCCTCTCAGAAATGAGGGGAGGCCTGTGCTCAGCACTGGGACGTAAATAGGCTGCAACTTTACTTTACTTTTACAATATCTACCTTAATCCTGTTTGTCTTTGTAAAATTTATATATTATGAAAAATAATACAGGACAAATTTTGGTGTAGAAGTAACGTTTTTTTCTTAAAAAAAAAAATATTTTTTATATTATGTATATATCAAAACCTCTGATGTGAAGTTTTGGCTGGAGCATGACCAGCGGCGGATTGCTGCTCCTTTATTATTGTTTAAATAATGCTTTGAAGTGGATTTTAATGTGTAAAAGTCGTGCCGATTTTGTGTTTTATTGTCTGCATATTTGAACTACTCAGAATAATAACATTATTATTCTAAGTTGAACTATTAGAAAAAGGTAACGATGAAACAAGTGCTGCGATGGTGATATATTCGTTTGTCAGTTTAATTTTATAAGATATAACCGCCTTAAAACTTAGCAATGTGGTGTGCATCAACATGTTATTGTGGAAAACTTAATAGGTATCATAAACAGAGCCAGCTAATGCGTAGCGTTTGATGAATTCTTCTTGGCTGAAGGCCTAGCAACAACCATAATATTTTTTTTAAAACCAAGTTTGCATTTACTGCTTGCCACACAGCTAGTACCTAGTAAGTGCGAACTTTGTGACCTTAAAAACTAGTATGCAAATTATTAACTAAGTCGCTTTAAGATGGGATGCGGGATTCGTAGGCAACGAACATACTACAAGAACATATCATTGGGAACTGTATGTCATTGTCAAGCTGATTGCAGTATATCATTTATGGCAAATCCATGAAACTTAATTGTCCAAGAATATGTTATTTTTAAACGGTTAAATTTACAAGGGAATTATGGCCACATATTCAGATGCGAAGACCAAATGCCGACTACCAACTTCAAATCACGTGAGAAAAAATGTATTCTCTGAATACTTTTATCTAAAAATCTGAAGCAATTTCGCCTAAATAATACTACACACAAACATGTCATTAAACAGCCCGTGAAAGACAGACCACACAAAGCAATACATTATCTTTCATAAAAACGCATTTGGACTCAGTTCTATCCCCTATAGTAATACGAGGAACTAGAGTAAAATACACAGCCTGTATATAGTCGTCAGAATGAGCGTGAACCAGTTTCCGACCTCAATCCCGGCATCATTGTTGTTTTCGCTGCTTTCGAGCCGCTCTCACTGGCGCACTGTTTGACTGAATGTGTTCTTTTCAACCAACTGTAAAATGCTGTAACTAAAATTAAAAATATTTTTCGAAGTAGGTTACCACTCGACATTGTTTTAATACTTATACACAAAACATGAGATGATTCGAGTAACATCTTATAAAATAATAATAAAAAAACAACCTACACACATGTGAATATTGGCCCCCTCTCATTTCTTACGACCATTTTGTGCATAAAAGCACTGTTTTTAAGAAAATATGTATGTTCACAATAGCTCTTAGCTTTTTTTTAGGATAAGAATAAAAAACGAGCACATAGTCCACCTGATACCCGGTAAGTAAGCTATAGCACATGGACATCTACGTCTACCTTCGATTAAAAATTAAAATGTAGATTCGGTGCCTGGGTTAAGATGGAATACTTCGTTACCAGTCGAAAAAACCGACCAGTTCCCTACACGCACCATACGAAATACAACATCATTATTCTGCTGCTTAACGCTGGTATTCCGTGAGAGCGTGTCCACCATTCGTGGTATAGATAACATGGCTGCAGCGTGGCTCCTAATAGATTTGCTTTGCGTTTAAGAGGAAGAGGTGACCCCCGTTATAAACTTCTATGGTTTGCTCACGATATTTTCCTCACCGCTGAACACGCAGTAAACCAGTACTATAACGTGACTTTCGATTGTACCTGCCGCCGTAAATCGAACTCCAATAACAGGCACAGTATGAACGTAAAGATGAGCGTTCAGTCCCTGAACTGTCTTACGTCTTGTATTGAAATAGTTATAGGACGTGATGACACAAGGCAGGCGGTTCAATGAGCACAGAGTCGACACCCTCGCACAGGAAATGCCGCTCCCGATTACTAAACTGTGGGGTTTGGTCAACTTTTTCAAATGATTATACATATACATATATTATGTTGATTATTGATATATATATTAGGGTAGGTGCAATTTCTATCTGTCACCAAGTCGACGACTATATAGACACCAATATATAAAACAAGTTCAATAACTAAGAAAGATCTTACATTGCCTTCTACCCTTTCGGCCTATCATTCGGTAATCTATGCACACGTTTTTTTTTAAATATAGAATAAGGGTGCCAAACGAGACCACAGTCCACCGATGAGTGATGATAAGTGGTTGCTGTAGCCAATAGACATCTTCGTTTGCGAATTAAAATGTAGACGCGTTGTCAGCCGTGAGGACTAAGATAGAATGCCTCTTTTCCAGTAAAAAGGCTCTCCGGTTCTCTACACTCACCATACGAAACACAGCAGTGTTAAGCTGCTATTTGACGCTGGTATTCTGTGAGAGCGTGGTCTTTCCTCGATCGAGCCGACCCAATCGTGCTTCAACTATACTACTAATATAGCTGCAGCATGGCTCTACCACGTACAGTACAGTATGTAAATATACGCACTTTTAATTTTTTCGAGTAAGTCAACTGGTGCTAATCACTTAAAATAGTACTTTATAGCAGCTCTGAATATTTCTTTGTGTTTGATGAAAGACAGTTACATTCTTGATGATTATGTGAGCAGCTGTGTGGATCGTTCAGGACTTTACCGACTCCAAAGAGAACTAACGTAAGTATAAACCCAATAAGTATAATTACATAAAATGAAAACACGAGCGCGTGTGTAATTCCAACGCATATAGCTAATTAGTTATATGCGTGCAATTATCACAGTTTCGGCTCAACTAGGATTTACGATTAATTGAAATAGGCCTTTACAGTATACACCTACGCAAACATGATATAGATATAGAGTTTGACCAATTGTAAGAAGATTCGACGAAGCGATAAATTGGAACAGTACACAGTGAGATACACTAATCGTGTCCTGTGCTTTGGGTGAAATTTAATTGCAACCCATGCTATGAACACATATTCTATTTATTAATAATAACACGATTAATACCAAAAAATTGTCAATTGAATGCATAAAGTTTATGACTAATAAAACTTTTACATACGAAATATTCGTAGTAGAGTTTATATAAATTTTTTATACATCGAAGGCTCATCTTAACCTGTAGATGGCAATAAAACGCAACACTCAATGACACCAAAAAGAGGTTTACATGTTATCGGCCTAATATCTTTTTAGAGTTCCGTGCGAATACAAGCAAAAGGGAACACTTATGGAACTACTTCGGTGCATGTTTGTCACAAATGTTTTTATAAGATACCGCATTTATGTAAATATTATGTTGATACGCTACATTCATTAAATGTGATTACCGAAAATGAAGTTTCAAAATTAGACCATTCGACTTCAAAAGTTAAATGAGAAGTTTAAAAAATATGATTTGAGATTATCGTGTAGGATGTCAATAAATGTGTTCAATTTAATTTACAAGTGGTATAATTAAAAATTTTGTACAACCGACTTCAATATAAGTTATTAAGGATAACTGAAAATCTACTGGTCAGACTTTGATCAAATTTATATGGGCCCACCTGTCACCTGCCACGGTTCAGGCGTCTTCGAGTAATCGGTGAACATACATAAAAAAAAGATTCCGAGGAATTGAGAATCTCCTGCTTTTTGAAGTAGAGTGAAAAATAAGATGGTCCAGCGAATGTTGTTCTGCCCTTTGCGGTAGGTTGCGAGATGAGTTTTACTTCGATACGAATTCACACTGGACTTTTTACAGTGTAAATATAAAATTTATTAATAACTCAACCATAGCGGCCCAGATTTTGTTTTTTATTTATTTGGCATTAAGCTAACAAAGGTTTATTTTGAATACATTTTGGTATATAAATTTACAATTTGTTATCTTAATACATATCTTAGTTCATATCGGATATATCGAATCCTAGCTAGCTTTGAACCATCGTTTTGAAAAAACAAATATATTTTGTGAATATAACCTCAATCGGTCAAGTCATTCAGAAGTTACACGATCACTAACAGACGCACCAACGCAAAGATGACCTTAAATGAAATGCTTCAAAATTGCTGTCCTTCAGTACATGGATTGAAGAAAACCTGATGCAAAAATTTTTAAACAAATCTGTTGGAGTAACTTAGGCTACTTTTATTTTAGAAAAATAATTAGGGTTCCACGAAAAAAATTTAAACCCAATGATATCCATCATAATAAATTCTATGCGGGCGAAGTCGCGGGGAACATCTAGTCATAAATATAAATTGAGTGCAGTATGAGCCCAAACTAGCATGACTATAAATTTACTAGCAAGATCAATGAAAAATGTAAAAATTTAGGTTGATGAGGGTACGGAACACTTGTAAGGTGTAAAAATAGCTTGCACTTGACTGATACACGGAAAACATTGCTAAGTTTATTTTATCTGTATTGTCCGACAGAGAGACCCGAAGACCTAGTGACTCATCGGTTGAGTAAACGTCGAGGGAACGCCGCGACATTTAAAAATATGACCTTAATTAAATATGGAAGCACCAACTTGCTTTAATATAAAACTGTAGTATAGTGATATTATTTCTGAGAATAAATTTATAAATATTCAGTAGAACATGTAATAAATGTGTATAAATTGGAGGGAGTGCTCTAATCTCGATATGTGGCCATATCTCAATTTGTTCGAAACACCACGCTCGAAGTTTTTAACGAGTATAATATTTACCTAGGACTAATTGTCTAACAGTTTAACAGTGGTAGAGCCACGCGGCAGCTTCTGCCGTCGCACGGATGGGCCGGCTCGAACCGGGGTGGTACCACGACCTCACAGAATACCAGCGTGAAGTAGAGGTTTACCTCTGCGTTTCGCTTGGTGAGTGCAGGTTGCCGGAGGCCCTTTTTACTGGAAATGAGGCATTCCATCTTAGTCCTCATGGGTGACAACGCATTTGCATTTTGATTCGCAAACGAGGATAGATGTAGATGTCTATGGGCCGCAGCAACCACTTACCATCAGGTGGACTGTGTGTTCGTTTGTCACCCTTATCCTATAAAAAAAAAACCAGATAAGTTCAACTTCGGCCCAGAGATCATTCGACGGATCCTACTCGGCTAAGCAACCTTCAAAGATAACTTCCGAATCTTCTCGTCACGAACTCAGATCTACCGGTTCTCTACACTCACCATACGAGACCAAAACATGATTTCGCTGTTCACGCTGATATTCTGTGAGAGCGTGGTGGTAGCTCGGTCGAACCGGCTTCGTACTACAGCCATAATATACTCGTAGATGTTTTTTTTAATAGGATAGGGTGACAAACGTGCACACAGTCTACCTGATATGATTAGGCCACGCGCGATATCTACATATTTTTTAATAGATTAAGGGCGACAAATGAGCCTACAGCCCACTTGATGGTAAGTGATTGCTGTGACCCATAGACATCCATATCTATCCTCAATAAAGAATCAAAATGCAGATGCGTGCCTCTTTTCCAGTAAAAAGAGTCTCCGGTTCTCTACACTCACCATACGAAATACAGTAATGTAAAGCTGCTATTTTACGCTAGTATTCTGTGACAGCGTGGTCCTTCCCCGGTCGAGCCGACCCATTCGTATTACAACTATACTACTAATATAGCTGCAGCATGGCTCTACCACGTAACGAAATATTAATGACACATTCTATCTTAGTACTCGGCGATTACAACGCATCTGCATTTTGATAGTAAATCGAGGATAGATATAAGTTCAAATGCGCATGCCATTTCACCAGCCAAGCGTTGCAAATATGGCAAATATCTAGGTCTATGTTCAGCACTGGAAATTAATAGGCTGTATTGAATAAATCAATGAATGGCTGTTACTCCCTTACACTCCTCAATTTGTTTATACATTTTATAAAGAAATGAATTCTTAAAATAGAGGTTTCACCGAGAGAGTTGTCATACAACTTAAATTTTATCATAATTCAAAGGATTTTTATTGATACGAGTTACAATACGTCACCGTCAACTCACTGCGGGCGCGTGATACGAAATTATCATTTTAAACAAACTTTTAAGGTTGTTAAAATGGGTTATCTACCGGCCCGCATCGTCAAATATTTTCGTTTTTAATATAAAAGTTAGTTGATAATGTAATTAGGTTATTCTCTGATAATGCAAGTGCAATATTAAAAGGTAAATTTTGATGTACGCTAGAAATGGCAGCTATATTATGGTTGTAGCACGAATGGATCGGTTCGACCTGGGAAAGACCACGCTCTCACAGAATGCCAGCGTGAAATAGCAGCGTAATTCTGAGGTGTTTCGTATGGTGTGGAGTGTAGAGAGCCGGAGACATTTTTACTAGAAACGAGGCATTCCATCTTAGTACTTACGGGTGCCAACGCATCTGCATTTTGATTCGTAATCGAGGATAGACGTAGATGTCTATTGACCACAGTAACAACTTATCATTAGGTGGACTGTGTGCCCGTTTGTCATCCTTATCCTATAAAAAAAAACGTAAAAATCGTGAATATATTATGCTATTCTATTCATGTACATGATCGATTACACTGGAGTCTATCAAGTGTTAGTAGTAGTAGTAGTAGTATATTAGTTCACAAGGGTCATCAACATTTTGATTCTTAATCGAGGATAGATGTGTCTATGGGTCACAGCAATCACTTACAACCAGGTGGGCTGTGGGCTCATTTGTCGCCCTTAATCTATTAAAAAATATGTAGGTATCGCGCGTGGCCTAATCATATTACTGGCACTTCGATTTTATCGCGCACGCGATGTTTCAGCGTTAGCGAGTACACTGAGGCACTGTGTCATAGGAATGCGGTTTTTACTTTAAATTAAAAGTTTATTTATTTTTACTATTTTGAGTGACTAAGAACATATACATATCTCGCAGAATACCAGCGTAACATAGCAGGTTAGTGCTACTGTGTTTCGTATGGTGAGTGTAGAAAACCGGAGGAGGCCTTTTTTACTGAAAACGAGGTAATCCATCTTAGTCGTCAGGGGTAACAAACAACGCATCAACATTTTGATTCTTAATCGAAGATAGATATGTCTATGAGCCACAGCATCCACTTACCATCAGTTGGACTGTGTGCTTGTTTTTCACCCTTATTCTATAAAAAATATCACAAGCTCAAAGTAACAACTAAAATGTCGTCGAAATAATTACGTTAAAATCTTTACCTCTATTTTTCCATTTTTAAGACTTAATTTTTTTCATCTTATTTATATGGGATTACACTCTAGAGTAACCTATTTAATATAAACGTATAAATATTATATCGTAAATTATGCTTTAAAAAGAAATCCCGCTGGTGTTCTTGCTGGTTTCTTCCCAGGACAGAAGTTTTTTCCGAACCAGTGTGGTAAAATTAAAAAAATCTATATTGATTAAAAATGATTTTATTCTATTCTATAAAAAAAATATCGATGAACATACGTAAAAACATACGCGTCGTATACAGAATCTCCTCATTTTTGTTACTAAGGTACAAATGGGAAGTTAACAAAACAAATTGCATGAAAAGTAAGCAACATTATTAACAAAGCTATCGTCGAGCATAACAGAGTGTAACCAAGTAAACTAGAAAGGGTCCGACGGGCTTTATGGCTTCATGCCCTGCGTTTTGCGATGTTCCTCTAACGAACCGCTAGAGATAACGAATTCGCCGGCGCTACCTCCTCGCCCGCAAACGATGCAAATTAGGACTGGGACTGCTTCATATTTCCATGGAAGCCATTTCTTATATTAAAGCTGTAGCACACAAATAACTTTCCTTCTGATGCTATTTTCTTGAATTTTTTTTAAACACTAAACTGTCACTTTATAAAATATTTTTTAAATATACATTTTTTTTTATAAGATAAGGGTGACAAACAAGCACATAGTGCACCTGATGGTAAGTAGTTGCTGCGGCTCATACGCATCTACATCTATCGTCTATTACATTCTCTACACTCACCATACGAAACACAGCAGCGTTAAGCTGCTATTTTATTTTGCTGTTCACGCTGGTATTCTGTGAGGGCGTGGTCCTTCCCCGGTCGAGCCGATCCATTCGTGCTGCTACTATACTACTATTATAGCTGTAGCATTGCTCTACCACGTAAACGACTATCGTTCTATCTAAACATAACTATAGTTTATATATATTTAAAAACTTACGTCAAATTGATATCCAAATTTTTTTACTCTCATATACGTATATAGCAATGTTTACTGTGTAAATTAATTATATATACTGTATATATTTATTAAACTGATTAAAACTCTAAACTTTAAAATTACGAACATTAAAAAACCGGACAAGTGCGACTATGACCCTGAGGGTTCCGTAAAAACCGAATCGAATTTTGTGTAGATAGTTTATCCATCCGGGAAATAACAAAAAGGTAAGGCGGATTTTCAGTGTAAAATATGTTCTCCCATAAATTGGCCCACAACACGGTTAACACTCCAACTGCAAATTTCCTTTCACTTATACATTACAATTTATCAAAAGTCAACTACTGAACCACAGTACAACTTCTGTGACTGAACATAGATTATCTGATAGCGTAAGCTGCTTAAGCGTAAGCGTGAGCGTAAGCCATGCTGTAGCTATATTAGTAGTATAGTTGTAGCACGAATGGGTCGGCTCGACCGGGGAAGGACCAGGCTTTCACAGAATACCAGCGTAAAATAGCAGCTTAACACTGCTGTGTTTCGTTATGGTGAGTGTAGAGTACCGGAGACCCTTTTTACTAGAAAAGAGGCATTCCATCTCAGTCCTCACGGGTGACAACGCATCTGTATTTTGATTCGCAAACGAGGATCGATGTAGATGTCTATGGGCCACAACCACCACTTACTATCAGGTGGATTGTGTGCTCGTTTGTCACCATTTCCTGTAAAAAAAAAGCTGTAATTTTTTTTAAAAGTCTCGCTGGGTTTCTTGCTGGTTCTTCCCAGGACAGAGATTTTTTTTTCCGAACCAGTGGTAAGTTAAACAAAACAGTGAATTTCAATAAGTATTATTTATAATCTATATTGAATAAAAAAGTTTCTGTTTCTGTTGCAATTGTTCATGGACGGCGGTCGACACTTACCATCAGATGAGCTGCATGCTCGTTTGCCCTCTCTTCTATAAAAAAAAAATAATAAAAAAACTGTGACCGTCTGCCAAGCGTGAAGATTCCAAATCCTCTGTGCAATGGAAGAAGCTATGTTTACACGGAACTGAAGGCATTAGCTTATCTACGTCGTCGTATTCAATGAATATGCCTCAGCATTATTAATGTAAATAGAATTCTATTACAATAAAAAATGTGCGTGTAATTGTGTACACACGTACGAAGAAAAACATTCTTCTTTTCTTTTATATCTTCCATAAGTATGTTAAATAATTGTATACTCATGCAGCCCTAACGGTGAAACGTTAGAAGGAAACGAAACGTTTTTGATTTTTAATACCATATTAGATTTCTACACTACATCGATATCGAAGTTTCACTTTAAAATAAAATTTGCACAAAATGTTCTTAAGGATAGTTGATGGCTTGATAATTCACTTGTAAAGATACACACCTCGCCCATGAATAACTCATGTCAGCCAAAAAGCTCACACTGAAAGCCAAAACGACAGCGCCGTTATCGCTGATTATTAAAGATTACCGGTCTGATTGACAGACAGACAGGTATGCTTTAAGCGTACAGAACTTGTTTGACTAAGCTTTACGTAGAGTTGCAAAAGTTGATGACAGATGACAGGTGCTGTTAACAGGTAGAGTTGTGCTGTTTGATTATTAAATAGATATATTTATATATTATTAAAGACTATATGTGTGACTGAGACTATAATCGAAATAGGAAAATAATATATACCTATATTTATACACATATATTGCTAAATATAACTTATAGCCCATTTCCATTAAGTAGAGATTATGTTCATTATTGAGTACGCACGTTGCTACATTTTTTTTAGTATAAGGGTACAAAGGAGCACATAGTCCACCTGATGGTAAGTCGATGCTGTGGCCCATAGGCATCTACATTTATCCTCGATTAAGAATCATAAAGTAGATTTGATCATAAAGTAGAAGAAGAATCAAAATGCAGATGCGTCGTCACCCGTGAGGACTAAGATGTCTGAGTTCCAGTAAAAATGGTATCCGGTTCTCTACGCTTATCATACGAAGCGCAGCAGCGTTAAGCAGCTATTTCACGCTGGTATTCTGTGAGAGGGTGGTACTTGTTTTACATATAAAACTATTTTCCTTTCCCAAAGCGTTTGCTGGAAGAGAAGTCTTATTAGGGTGAAGCTCGCCTTTGTAGATCTTATATAAACATTTAAAACTGTAATAAATAAAGAAATAGATATTAGTCACAATCAATTTTATTACAAAAAGTACAATATTTTTAGTCTCAGGTTTTAACTAAAATCTGTTTCACGAAAAAAGTTGTGTAAATGTAAAGTAAGCAAATTGACAGAATAGACTTTGCCGCCGCAGCTAAGGGACTTCTTTAGTTAGAACGGAATATTTTTAAACCATAATGTCATTCAGACCGAATTTCGGTCACGGCGACCAGTCTCAACGGAGGCTAGCCTTCTGCGTAGGACAGGATTATAGTGCCCGATGGTATGCGCAAGCACAAATGCACTCTCTATTCCCATACTCTCATATTGCAATAAGACGGTTAGCCGACACAACCGGGCGCCAGAACTAACGGCTTTACGTGATTTCTGAGGCTCGGGGGTGAAACACCGCCAACTTCCTCACTCCGGGTTGCTACCCAATAACTGATTTTGACTCAACCCGGGATTCGACCCGAGACCTCATGGTCAGCAACCATGTCTACGACCACTACACCAACGAGGCAGTTTAAGCCATAGTTTGAACCCGAGACTATCAATAAACCGTCATTTGTAATAGGACGGAATGTGTCAACAGGTCCTACACCGCGCTCAGATTTTTTATCAAAATATTTCTCTTAATCTTAATAATAAATTAAATGTAATAAAACTAAGTATAGTATCCAGTAGGATATGATAGTATTCTAAAACGATTGCATTGAATAAAGAACAAATATCCACATAATGAAAACTCTACTGGTACGTTTAATATGAACATATCATAAAGAAAACTTATATTTCAGTTGAAATCACTAATGACAAATTAATGAAATAATATGCCACATAATAAACGAACGCTTAAATATTTAAAATGTTATAACGGTAGCATTTTTACATTACTAAATAAAAACTGGATGGAATGACGACCTGTTCAGACATACAGGAAGCCGATAGATGCAAGTGGCTCAGGACCGTGCTTTGTGGCATTCCTCGGGGGAGGCCTATGTTCAGCAATGGACTCGTGAAGAACTTCTGATGATGATGATGAAATAAAACTTGTAAAGACTAATTGCATATATTGTGTATATAATGAATAAATATATTTTTTGTAATACAAATGTATCCTGAAATACTTAAATATTGTTTGGCAAGAATAAACGATGCATGTGACATGTTGACATAACTAGTAGAATTCGTGAAAACTGAATCAAATTAGACGCAAGACTTTTAACAAAGGGGCTACTTAGGGAACAGGGTCACAATTTAAGATAAAATTGAATTCGAGATTAAGCGAATAAGCGAGGATTTTGTTGAACGTTAATGAAACTTGACCTTTTCATATAAAATGTATTATATTCGACGACCCGCCCGCCATAATCCTAAAACATTGTAGTTTTTTATACGACAGTAAAATATGTAAATGAAACCCTGAAATCTTTTTGTTAATTGCCATTGGTTTTTGTTTAAATGTTAAATATAGCGTATATATAAAACTTTGAGGGATTTCTCTACATAATATCGGTCGGGGAAAGATTCTTCGTAGTTTTTTTGTATAAAATTGAAGAAAAATTTCTTTGGTTGTACTGGTTTGCTTGAATCTGGCTGGCTTTAATATCAATACATATAGGACATTAAGAAAAAGAAAAATAAAAACACTTTCCCGCCGATTTTCAAATTGGAAATTTGAAGAAATTCGATAGTGTATTACAAATAAGGGAAAAATGCGATGGGGAAAATGTCAAAACTACTAGTCGCATTTCTTTGATCAAAATTCCCAAGATTTCTACAGCAACGGGGTTATTCACTACGTACAAGATGGCAACAAATTATCAAACAAAATGAAATTTTGAAAAAAAAGTCTATTTTATATATAAAATACGAAGAAACTTTTTGCCCGATCTTTTATACAAAACGAACTGACAAACCTAAAAATATCTATGAAATGCTATCTGAAGATACTTACATTTTTCTTGTCATCGTTAGGTCATCAGCTCTATGTACTTAAATTACTCCATCGTAATATCACGTCAAAAGCCTCTTTTACTGAACTGCTGGAACTTTCCATGACCACTCTGTGAAGATAGGTTTAGCATTTCTGGGTGGATTTTTCGCCATCATTCTGGCGCCAAAAGTTCTTCCGTAGAGCATTATAGCTCATCTCATCTCAGCTCGTAGGTGAAAAAGTAGGTATACCCCTTGCGGTCTATACCTAAGCTTAGGACAATTGATCCCACTAGGATTTCTGAATTCTAAAGATTTTTCCTCAATCTAAACCTACATTTAAACGCTCAAGCCTATTAAAACACATTTATTTCAATAAGCTCTGATTGGACACCCGAAATTTGTAAAACCACCCTCGATTTACCATCTTAAAGTTTACCCAAGAATAAATTATTTTTACACGAATGTTTTTATACAAGTACATCTATAAAATACAACACACTGAAAAAATAATCGTTTCTAATGATATCATTTATAACAACAATCAAACAATAGATAAAAGTATCATAAAATTTACACAAAAAGAAGAACATTTCTAATTAAAGGTTCACCGGCACCTTTCCTATCGACCGGTTCAGAACTGCCTCGAAAATCGGTCGAGGGTTAATTCATTCAGTGAATAATTAGATACATCTGGGCAAACACTTTCCAACGTACACTGTTAACCTTGAAATAGTTTCTTGTATTGAATACAAATAAAAAACTGCATTTTGTAAATTATTCTTATATCCTATGATGGGCAAGTAAGCCTTTAATTAAATCTATCAATAAAATATATAATTATTCGATAAAATATTTCAAATAATAATCAATCATCATCATTATTACAGCAACACAAGTCCTCACAAGCCCACTGCTGAAAATGGTCCTTCAAAGTGATACCAAACAACACGATCCTGAGCCAACTGCATCAGTCGACTTGCCGCATATCCTACCTGGTCGTCACTTTATCTACTGGGGGGAAGGCCTTACACTCCGCTTACCGAGATGAGATTTTCGTGATTGTTAATCCGTTGTCAGTTCTTGGAACTACATAGTCGGTGCATTGTCACTACAGGTTACTGATCCTTTAGGCTATATCGGTTACTATTCCGATCTGTTTCTACTTCGTATACCTTCATTACGATACCACAGAGTCTACATCACCCGAAGATGACTCGTGTAGAGGCGAAACACGTGTCGTATTGTCGTCAGTGGTCTTTCCTAGTGTAGTGGTGTTGGGAGTAGTGGTGCTGGGATTAGTGGTGACGAGGATAGTGCACGCAAAAGAGGGAGGGCGGGAGGTGCTCTTCAAACTAGGTAAGACACATCATTTTATTTTATCGAGCGGATAATCGCGAGGTAATTTTTACCAACTTTCTTAATTAAGAAACAAAATGCAGATGCGTTGTTACCCCTGAGGACTAAGATGGAATGCCTCGTTTCCAGTAAAAAGGGTCTCCGGTTCTTTGCACTCACCATACGAAACACGGCTGCTATTTTATTTACGCTAGCATTCTATGAGAGCGTGGTCCTGCCCCGGTCGAGCCGTCCCATTCGTGCTATAATCACAATATAGCTGCAACATGGCTCTACCAAGTATAATATCGCTTCTGCACACTTTTACTGTTAACCGATTATGTTGATATTTAACCATGAATGATTGCCGCTAGCTCATCACACATAATAAAAGACCGAAATATCCGATATCTCTATTCTCTTAAATACTAGCCGACTTTGAAGAAGGCGAAGCTTCTCAATTCAAGTGTATGTTTATTTACCTGTATGTTACGCGATATCTTTTCATTTATCAATCTAAAACGATTATTGTTTACTTAAGTTATATTTCTGGGGCAGTCCCATGTAATCATGGGAGAAAAAATTCTTCCCCCTGGGTGGTGAAGTTTTTCTTTTGTAACTATTAAAACGACATTCTAATTTTCTTTAGTGTACTCAAATAAGGCAAAAGTTAACCATCTAGTAAAAAGTAAAAGCTGACTTTTAAAGCACTAAAAATACTAAAATAATTTCCATGTAAAAGCTTCTGAAGTTTTTAATTCTCCTGTACACTATTACTTAGCACATAAACTTAAACTTTTTAGTTCTTTGAAGATAGCTTTTAATTTACATTTATAGTTTTTTTTTTGTAAAACTGAAGCGACAAACGAACTTAGTCTCCTAATGTAACTGGCTACTGTTACTATAACTGCAACTGCAACCAACTTCAAGCAAAGAAAGCTACAGATATGTTATAGCCTCTGAGGACTAAGATGATATGCCTGACAGTCTGTTATTATATTGTCTCTCGATACACTTCAGATGGAACAAAGCGGCCAAGCACTTCTGTTTGGCACCAGAAATAGGTTGAAGTGGTACCTAGACGGTTTCTAGGCAGAAACGGAGTCTAACACGTAGTAACATGTAAAATTTTTAACCGATTTCAAAAAGGAGGAGGTACTCAATTCGACTGTATGTTTTTTTATGTGTGTTACCTCATAACGTTTTTCTACGTGAACCGATTTTGATGATTAGTTTCTTATTTGAAAGCCGGTGCTTCTCATGTGGTCCTATACAAATTTGATCAAGGTCTTTGAGTTATCCTTAATAATTTATATTAAGGCGGTTGTACAATTTTGTTAATTTTACCACTTGTTAGATGTTAAAATCCCAAATCCATTACAAGCGCTCAGATAAACGGGAAGAATAGAATACTATTGGGTACTACTTTTACTATACAACATATACATGAAAGAATGTATATATATATATATATCGAATATGTATAAAAGTTTTGAATCATAAGGGTACTTTTTTACGTAACAAGACGTGGCCTGTGGAGTCATTAGTGGAACAACCTAAAGGCGCGAAAACTCTTCACGCTGCAATTGCGGTGTCAGCTCAAATCTTTTTTTACGTGGAAAACAGGTTAAGTGAGAATGTCCCCATTCTTTGGACTAACGTTGATATTATTAATTTTTTTTTTGTTTTAAAAACTTAGTTATGATTAAATACGACCAGAACTCATAACTTAAATAGCGGAATAGTACCTATAATGTGAACTTATCTTAAAATATACATTAAGCAAGCTATGTAGACTGCTCTAGGAGCTAATCATTTGGAATATTTTTCAAGTATTAGAACTCGTATTACTAATGGACACTGTAAATTGTTTTGAAATAATTTTGTACAAATAAAAATAATCAGCCTGTTGTTGTACATTGGATATAATGATATCGTCCACCATGCATCCGCGGCATGGGTAGCCTCATAACTGATGATGTTTTTTCATTTATATATCACAGTAGTGTCACATTTTTAATAGTTATTTTTAGAGCATAATAAAACGGGCGATTATCTTTGTAATACAGTCGTCATTTTCATGATATACAATCTATAATTATGTTATACAAGCGCCCCGTCCCGGCTTCACCTGGATAGAATCATTAAAAAACTTAAAATATATCCTAGACATTACACAGGAGGGATCCAGGCATTGCACTTATATTAATTATAATATACATATATGATATTTATAGATTTGAATATGTAGGTATGTTTTTTATAGCATAAGGGAAACGAGCACACAGTCCACCTAAGGTAAGTGGTTGCTGGTGCCCATAGATATCTACATCTATCCTCAATTACGAATCAAAATTCAGATGCGTTGCCACCCATGCGGACTACGATGGAATACCTAGTTTCCAGTAAAAAGGGTCTTCGGTTCTCTATACTCACCATACGAAACGCAGCAGCGGTAAGCTGCTATTTTACGCTGGTATTCTGTGACAGCGTGGTCCTTCCCCGGTCGAGCCAACCCATTCGTGTTACAACTATACTACTAATATAGCTGCAGCATGGCTCTACCACGTAAAAGCTCTACAAATCCTTTACTTCAAGCCGGAACAAAACGGAACATATAATGTTGTTTATTAGGTTAGAAGATCGTACATCTATCTAGACAGACTTCTACACAGAAAACAAAAACGATAGACGAAACGAATAAGAGACGAGAGTTTAATAATAAAAAATTTAAATAATTTAAAAATGTACATTTACATAGTACTATATGTCACTACTTAATTGCACTGTTTTTAAATAACTCAAAAGAAACTTTTAAACGTTTTCAAAATATTTTTTCGGAGTTTTGTCTTTTTTTTTATAGGATAAGGGTGACAAACGAGCACACAGTCCACCTGATGTTAAGTGGCTCCTGTGGCCCATAGACATCTGCATCTATCTTCGTTTGCGAATAAAAATGCAGATGCATTGTCACCCGTGAGGACTAAGATGGAATGCCTCGTTTTCAGTAAAAAGGGTCTCCGGTTCTCTACACTTACCATACGAAACACAGCAGCGTTAAGCTGCTATTTTACGCTGGTATTCTGTGAGATCTCTGTCTCTGTCTCGGTCTCTGTCTAGGTTTATACTTATCATGGTTAATAAAGTATCAATTAAATATGTTCGCCGTTAAAACAAATAAGACGACTGTTTTCAACCGACTTCAAAAACAGGAGGAGGTGTTCAATTCGACTGTATATTTTTTCTAGGTAAACCGATTTTCATTATTCTTTTTTTTTATTTGAAAGATGGTGCTTCTCATGTGGTCCCATATAAATTTGATCAAGATCTGACTATTATTGACTTAGACTACATTGATGATGTTCTCATTTATATATTGAAGTCGGTTGTAAAACATTTTTAATTTTACCGCTTGTTTAAACTCGTTTTAGCGTAGATTAAATTAAATTAAATAACTTATAACGTCATTTTCACAGCTAGAAACCGTTTCGTTGCACGTGGGCGTGCGTGGGCGTGTATTTATGTACGTGAATGCATTCCGGGTGTATCTCGCTTGGAGCTTTCACGCTCCACAGCGCTAGCTCGAGATATCGACAAATGATATTATTTGATTTATGATCGTATTTATACGTATCGCTCTTACGTCGTTGTATTAAAAGTGAACATTGTACAACATAAATTTATATAATGTTTTAGAATTTGTTCTTCGATCACGATGATAGGTAATACCCGCAGTACCTATATACTGGTTTTAATATGTTAAAAGATTATAACTACAAGTTTAATTTCAGTAATCCCCAGGTGGTCAGTTCCTTCAACATACGGCCAAGGTCCAGAATATGTCCTTCGTCCAACCGTCATTATAGATGTGGAATAGGCATCGAGAATTATTGTCTCTGGGAATAGGATTGAAAAGGGGCAGGCTAGGTAAGGGTATATTTAGTAAATTTTAGTACAACGGCCCCCATTTTTTTATTTTTCAGTCATGCCGGTTTCCTTACGATGTTTTCCTTCAGAGCTTAGCACGTGGCAAATTATCGTCACAATAAAACTGTCATTAGTGTCAGCGGAGATTGAACCTAGATTGTTCAGGAGTAGTAAAATTTACGGCGAGCACTATAACCGTGAGATACCACGGTAATAACGCATTAAATGAAGACAATTTTTATAGATTTCAAAGTATTTATCTTAACTTATTCATTTCTTGTCATCATCATTTAACATCATAACAGCCCTTCACAAGTCTACTGCTGAACATAGGCCACCCTCAAGGAATGCCACAAAGGACATATGTCCAGTTGAGGTGAAATAAGGAGGGCTTATTCGCCATCTCAGTTCGCACTATTGTGCCCTTGATGTGAAAGTTTGTGAAGATATATTTATACGTGGTAGAGGCACATTGCAGCTATATTATGGTTGTAGCAGGAATGTCGGCTCGACCGAAAATGGACCACGCTCTGACAGAATACCAGCATAAAATATGTTTCGTACGGTGAGTGAAGAGTACCGGAGACCGTTTTTACTGGGAGCGATGATATCGATCTTAGTACTTAGGAGTAACAACTCATTTGCATTTTGATTTTCAAACGAGGATAGATGAAGATATCTATGAGCTACTGCTCTTCTACTTGCAGCTGAAAAAAGTTAATGAAGATTATTTTACCTAAATTAGCGAAGAGACTTAATTATAAACTTAATTTCACTTCGTGGCTTCCATTTAAAAACAACGACGGTAAGCCAACTACTTCGAACGCAAGTTGTACAACTGTACAACACAAGGCAAAACGATTCTCCACTTCGTTGCAATTTATCTTCAATGGCGGACAGCTTAAGATATTAACAGTTGTCGTGTCTCACAGTGCGAAAGTTTTTCAAAGAGTTGGACAAGGACTTTATAAAATCGTGAAGACGTGGCATGCTGCGCGTAGTTTAAATACAAATCATTTCTACTGCAACTTCTTATTAAATATTATTTCCAGCTTTTCATTTTAATTAGATATTACAAATACTTCGAACATATACATATCTTAAATACTACTTTACATAGTAGGCTAAGCGTCTGGCGAGCGAGGGGTTGGTTCGTTTGCAGCACGGCGCGTCGCTAGTATATTTGTTTGCTTTATAAATAATCATACCAAATGTGGTTGCTTGTCCTCGTTCTGCAAAAGATCTCGAACTGTGTAGTGGCGATGTAAGAATATCCACTACCCTATGTCGTCCCGTGGGTGTCGTAAGAGGTAACAGAAAGAAACAAACCAAAACTTGGGCAGCAGCAGGAAGGAAATTTACCATATCTAAAAATAAAAAGCCGTCTCCACAGCAGTATAATTTTGATAGACTGTGATGATAACGGATAAAAGATCTTTAAGATACAGGAGAAAAAGGGTTTGTTATAAGTGAACAAGATGAACATCTTGTTAATTACAACATACCAGCATCTAGGACACGAACCAAAAAGTCATCTCACAATTCAGTAGGCACTTTACAACATATCCACATAAATACGAACTCCGACTCGGGCGCGAGACATCCCTAACGAGAGCAGACGCATCAGCTGTGTACACGCGGGCCGCTTCTATTTCCGCCACGGGTGAACAACACCCGCCGGCCTTGCCGCGAGCGGGACGGTCAACAACCGTGCCGACGTCCACGGCCTTGGACCGCATTCGCAAGGACTCCAAAAAATTTGGCAGTCCGCAGTCGTTGACTAAAAGGAGCATGTACATAACCATTCAAAGGTGCGAGGGAAGTATCTGCACTAATAACAATTAAATGGCTGAAAACGATTGATATAAATTCTAAAGTGCGGTACTACAGAGCCGTGGATTAAAATCCCGCACGAAATAAGTAATTGTATGACTTACAAATAAATGCTCCAAGTCTGCCTCTGCGATACAAGGGAAATGTTTAGTGTAAGAGTTAACCTTTTTTACTTTAATAGAAAAATAAGGTCACCGTACACGAAATCAAATCAACAAGGATTTTATACAGATTCAGTTGGTTTGTCAGAAATATTCATTTATTGATTCCTTTCATTTGTACGTCTTCAAACTGAATTAAGCTTAAAAAATAAATACCTATAATCAAAAAGGCGCAGCTTTAAGGGGTGCCCCACTAGATGGAGTGACGACATAGTAAAATATATGAGATTTCGATGGATGCAGATCACTCAGAACCTTACTTTATGATGTTTTTTTATAGAATAAGGGCACAAACGAGCACACAGTCCACCTGATAATAAGTGGATGCTGTGGTCCATAGACATCTACATCTATCTTCAATTAAGAATCGAAATGCAGATGCGTTGTCACCCCTGAAGACTCCAATGGAAATGGGATGCCTCATTTCTACTAAAAAGGGTCTTCGGTTCTCTACACTAACAATACGAAACAGCAGCATTAAGCTGCTATTTTACGCTGGTATTCTGTGAGAGCGTAGTCCTTCACCGACCGAGCCGATCGATTCGTGCTACAACTATAATATAGCTAGCTACAGTATGGCTCTACCACGTAATGATCTTTGGGGGAAGCCTTTGCACACCAGAAAACAAAGTTGTGGTCAGATGATGTTATTTGAAAAATAGTGCTAAACGAGTATTAAAGAGCAAGCAATACTTATATAATACTTCAACGTCAAGAAATAATAAAATACAAAAAAATCTTCCTGAATCGTCGCCTATATATTGGAGTATAATATCATATCAACGGCTGACGTATTGACAATAACATATCTGACAGGATATCCGGAGTCAATATTTACTATAGACATCGATATAAAACAAACTTCACACACATTACATGTAGATGTAGGAATGTTATTTGAAAGTTGTAACATGTATTTTTATTATGTATGCCTTATGTTCTAAAGATTTTTTTATCGGTGACAAAAACAACTCAAGCTTTAAAACTAGATAAGAGTTCACGGTTTTTTTTTTATAAAATTAAGGCGGACTTACAGTCCACCTGATGGTAAGTGGCTACTAGATAAACATTCGCAACCAACTTTAAACAAAAAAAAAAAAAGGCTAACAGATATGTTGTCACCCCTGAGGTATGCCCCTCCGCCTCTAAACTGTACTGGCTGTCTGCACCTGTCAGACCGAAGCACAGGAGTGCGTGAATTGCTGATTAGCGGCAGAATTTCTAGGCATAAACTACCACCTAGTAATTAGATTTCGTAACTTTAATTAGAAGCACGATATACAACCGAACATGGTTGACGGCTCGGTAAGACAGTGGATTTTTTTAAAAAGAATTTAATGTTGTTTTTTTGACCCTAAATGTAAAATATACTTGAAGAGGGTTAAAAGAAATTGATCAATTTTTTTTCACCCTCTCAGCACACACTCATTCCTTAGTTAGTTTTTCTTATTGTAAGTTATTTTGTATTAAGTACCATTATAATATGCACATTACGGTAAATGTTGTGTATACCTGTAATTGGCAAACATATTTAACATACTTTTGTTATCGTGTTATTGTTGTTTCATGTGTTTTGCTGATGGTGTACCTTATAAATAAATAAATATAATATATACTTAACTGTCAAAAATAGTTACAAGAATCGACAAAGTGTAAGCGGGAATATAATAAGATGCTTCCAAAAGATATGTCAAATGGTGCATCCTGCTGACTAACGGCAGAAACTCTTCGGACCCAATGATGATGGAAAACCCATAAACTTGTGATAGGAAGCAGCGTTATCAATGCGAGCGTATAAACTAATGCACGCTTATTGACCGTATTCTCAAAACTACTAGTATAGGTGATTTGAGTAAGCTGAATAAGAAAAAAATCAGCTGTAGGTGTGTAAGGCGAGCAACATTCTGCTATACATCCGCAAAAGTAATTGCAATCCCGTATTGTAATAACTTAGAGCAGGATTTCGAAAGGAACTCGGAACTCATCAAACATGTAAGAGTATTCTCTATGCCTGTGTGACGTTCCGTATCTTTGACTCAGCAAGCAAGGGTCAGTGTTATCAAAATATAAGATTTTAGATTTGCGCGCACCTTAAAAATGATACAGCATAAATTACTTCACGTAATTATAACGTAAAAATATTTTTTTAAATGTAATTTTTTTTTTGTAATATTATATTGGGTCGGGGAAAAGTGTCATCGTATTTTATATATAAAATTTAAGACAATTTTTATATGTGCCATTTCATTCGTTGTTGCCATTTTGTAGGTAGTGACATAACCCCGTTGCTGTAGATTTTTTATCAAAAAATGGCGATAAGTAGTTTTGTCATTCCTCTCTTGATGTTAACCTAACACTACCCAAATAATTCTGATGAGGCCGAAAATCTGGGGTTTCAAGGTTAGGACTATATGATGGATGCATTAACACTTCCCAACCAAGCTCTCTCAATTTTTGCTGAGTGGCCAAAAATGTGTGTTGTCTGGCGTTATCATGATGAAAGACCACTCCTTTTTTGTTATTCAATTCAATCCGTGTTTTTGGACCTGTTATTATTTTTTCTAAGCTAAGTGTGGAGCGGCCCCCCACTAGATGAAGTGACGACCTGATAAAATATGCAGGAAGTCAATGGATGCAGGTGGCTCAGGACAGTGCTCTGTGGCATACCAATGTGGGTAGGGCTATGTTCAGTAGTTAACTTATTGGGACTGTAATGATGATGATGATTATGTTGTCTAAATAATACTGGGTCGGAAAAGTTTTTGATTTTTTTTAAAGAAACGGGAGAGCGTTACATAATAGTTTATTTAATATCCGAAACAGAACAACAAAGCAATTTAAAAACATTCATAAATGGAACTTTTGTCAATTAAACAATAGAAGTTGCTTTTATATGTGCATTAAAGCACATTTTGGACTCAAGTTTTAAAATAATTTGGTTTATTATTGAACAATTTATATTTTAAAATATATTATTACTTACGTGCACCAGCCCCGGCGTCACATTGTTGGGATTAATTAAAGTGGCGTTATTCAGATTTTTAAAATCTAAACATCAATGGCCAATAACTTTGTAAATTATCTATTATACAAATAAAAATTCTTTTTGGGTAAAATATATAGCACTCCTGATCTCTATCTGTTCATAAAGTTTCATCACAATCGGTTCAGCCGTTACAAAAATTAGTCCAGGCAAATAGACAGACAAGACAAACAGACGGACAATATTATTTATATTGTTGCGCGTCACAATCAATACCACTCTAGAGCCCTCTAGTATCGAGTAGCAGAACTAGTAGTCAAGAACCTTCTAGAAATTTCCATGGAAGAACTTTCTAGAACTATCGACACTTAGTCAGTCGGGAGCGATATGTACTCGAACATTCTACAGTAGAAGGTTCTGAAAACCATCTGAGGCCCTATATAAGGCCGGTATAGACCGCGACCGAGGCAGTATTAAATTGGCGATATAAGCGAAGACGTCGAAGCGATACAACTGCGAACTAAAGTGATCAGTAGTACAATTGTGTTTTATTATTAGTGTGGTTTAAGTTGTAATTAGTGCTCTGTAATGAAAGTGTCAATTATGGTAATTCACTCGGCAGTTTTTAAGTGTCTCGAACCAAAAGCTCGTAACAATATGTTTATATTATGATAACAATGCGGTTATATTTGAACTGGAAAAAAAAAAACTTACCACAAGGCAGCAACCGCACATGACCCTGTAACAATGAACACTCCATTAATCATCCATGTCAATTTTCGCCCAAATGTCTCATAAGAGTTACAAGATAACCGAATTCATAATATTATAGCTATAATGGTGCATGATCCGTAATAGGTAGACAGTTGAAATTTTCACGGAATGTGTATTTCTGTTGCCGCTATAACAAAAAATAATAAAAAGAAATTAAAAATTAAAAGGGTCTCCCCTACTAGAAACGTGTATTACGATGGTACGGAAACCTTCATGCGCGAGTCCGACTCGCACTTGGTCTGTTATTTATTCCCGATCAGATAGTGTAAGCAGCAAAACGTCTATCTGCGAGTACGTGAAAAGTCTAATAATCAGAACGTCCAATTAAAGAAACATCTACATAAAAGAACGTCCAACTATCGGAAGGTTTGTGTAGCACGTCTATTCAGCCAATCGTTAATTTTCATGTGTACAAAAATGAACATTATTTGTGAATCCTGCCTGTGATTTTTATTTCAAAGCAATTAGTGTTTAATTTATAGAATTCAGTTGAAGTAATTTGCAAACTTTAATATATTTATTTGAAACTAGCGACTCGCCTCGGCTTCAGCTGGGAAGGATCTATTAATGTGGCGTTATTTAGTTTTAAGATTATCATCAAAGATATTTTTTTTTAATTTTTCGATTTCTCCAAAAAAAAAAGGATCTCTAAGTTTTTCGGATATAATATAGTCAAGATCACTTCTGGCTTTGATTTCTACCTGTTCGTGCAGTTTAATTATAATTGGTTCAATCATTCCTAAGGTATCTTTCGAACAGACCGACAGACACGATAATTAATCAATTTTATTTATATGTATAGATTAAAACAAGCAACAACAAAGAAAGAGACGCTGACAATTGTTTACTTGGATACATACTCATGTTTCAGTACGGACAGATAAAAAATATCTTTCCGATGAAACTTTTTTTTTATTATTAAAAATGGTCTTACTCTTGACGTCCACCTGGCCCGAGGACAAAGATGAGGTCTACGATGGAGCGAGTTTACCCAGGAGAAGCCTGTTTACACGTACCTTGAAGACGTCAGGTCATATGCACTCGGAAAAACAGACGCCGCCAGGATGTTCCACTCCTCGGCTGTGCGCATTATGAAAGATGACTTAAAGCGCTTAGTGCGAATATTAGGAATATCTATCAAGTGAGGATGGTAACCTGCAGTGCGTCTGGTACTCCGATAGAAGAATGTAGATGGCGGTATGAGCTTATGAAACTCATGGGCACACTCTCCGAAGTGTAATCTGTTGAAGACCGACAAACACAGCAAGCAGCTTAACACTGCTGTGTTTTTTATGGTGAAAAGAGGCATTCCATTTTAGTCCTCACGGGTGACAACGATTTTGATTCTTTATTGAGGATAGACGTAGATGTCTAAGGGTCACAGCAACCACTTACCAACAGGTGGACTGTGTGCTCGTTTGTCACCCTATCCTATAAAAAAAAAACTTGGCGGAGGTGAGCTAAGCTGTGAAGCTTAGTTTCCACCAGCTTTTTGTCACCGATAAGCCTCTTTGCTCTGCGTTGCACTGAATTGATTGCGGCAAGTTGATCATTTAGTGAGCCATCCGAACGGTGACAGCAATACTCCATGCATGTTCGAACTTGAGCTTTGTATAAAGTTAGAAGCTGTCCAAGCGTGTAGTATCGCTTTACCCTGTTTAAGATACCCAGTTTTTTGGCCGCAGTTAAGTTTTCCATAAACAAAGTTGTGGGTTATAAAGTTAGTTCATAAAATTTTTGAAAAGCGACTCGAGTACGCACCGGGTCACTCGGTAGTGGGTGCAGGGGGAAATTCTATTTAATCGAGCACCCAATTTATTACACATTTTGCCTAATTTATATATCCTGTGTATCCAGTGACACTTTTTTTATAGAGGAGAGTGGGCAAACGAGCATGCGGCTCACCTGATGGTAAGTGACTACCGCCGCCCATAAACAGCTGCAACACCAGGGGAATTGCAGATGTGATACCGGCCTTTTAAAAAGGAGTAGGCTCTTTTCTTGAAGGTCCCTAAGTCTTATCGGTCCGGAAAAATCGCTGGTGGTAATTGATTCCACAAGGAAGTTGTGCGAAGAAGAAAACTTCTTCTAAATTGCACAGTGGTGGACCGCCAACCATCCAGATGGTATGGATATCGCGAAAACTAAAAGCGAACTTTTTACTTAATTACACTTTGTGCCTAATTTATAAGACATAGAGATGTCTGCGGCTTAGTGATCTCCCAAGGGCCACACCAGCTGCACCTAAGGTTAAGGAAGCTGATATTTCTTGATAGTTTTTTACATGACAATAAACGTTGTGGACATGAGCAGATAAGCCAAGTAGAGACTGTATGTAGATAATATACGACCGTGTGTGTATGAATGTTGACTAAACGTTCACACTTTTTGAGAATCCGACGATTTGCATACTAGTCGTTTAACTATTATAAGACTTCTCGATGGACGGCCGTTTTCCGACATGGACATGTCGCTAATTTACATATTGCTCATAAGGCTCATAAGACGCCGTTAGACTTTATCCTACCTAGAACTTTTGATAGTGAACCCTTTTCATCATATTTTTTACATAAAGAAGTACGTTGTCGCTAAGAAAATATGCCCCACAAGCTGGAATTATGCTGACTTTAATTATGTTTTAAACCAGAAAATAGTAGTGAAAGCACGGCGATTTAGCTGCAGAAATAAGTAAGAGATTGGTAGAAACTCCGTAACAAATAGTAGCAATTACAATCAATTAAAAAATAACTACAACAAACGCAATAACATTTTCACACGGGGTAATAAATAAAATGTATGAATTACTTTTTATAACATATTCGTTGTATAGTAATAAGCAAAGCGAATCCAAAAAGATAACGGTTGGTGGTCGTAAAGTTTTATCACTTCTGGATACGAGTCTGTAGCAATAAAATCTGCAATTCACTCTGTTTCGAATTACTAAATGTCGAATTACTAAATGATAAAAAGTGTCGGTGAAAAAATATCTAATAATACAGGCGGGGTTGAATTAATTGTTCTAATTTACAAAAATCATTCAATAAAGAAAAATAATTAACTTGAAAAGTAACTCTACTGATACTGTTTTGATAAATTATATCTTAAGTATCCATATTTCAGTATCAGCGAACGCATCTTAATACTGTACAACCGATTATATTTATTTATCTGAGTATAATTTTCATTAAGAAAAGTAAGCTTAAATTCATCATATTCTAAATGCTATGAATGATGATACTCGGAATTTATTGAGTACCTAATTACTAATCATTGGGTCGTAACAGTAATATATTTGGTGTAATATTTAATATGCTAATATTCCTTAACGGTTGGCTTCCAAGCCTGCCCTGTTACGCGTGGTAACCATGGCAATATATCCCCTATGAATAAAGGCACAAAGAAGGTCCATGCAAAAAGACACTCAAGAAAAATTAAACTAGGGTTCATTGATTATTTCTTGAATTAGTGTATTTTTGCATAGGTCTTCTTTGTGCCTTAATTCATGGAGGATATTTGAATTTTTCTTGAATTTGTGTCTTCTTACATAGGTCTTCTTTGTGCCTTAATTCATGGAGGATATTTGAATTTTTCTTGAATTAGTGAATTTTTGCGTAGGTCTTCTTTGTGTCTTTATTCATGGAGGATATTTGAATTTTTCTTGAATTAGTGTCTTTTTGCATAGGTCTTCTTTGTGCCTTTATTCATGGAGGATATTTGAATTTTTCTTGAATTAGTGTCTTTTTGCATGGGTCTTCTTTGTGCCTTTATTCATGGAGGATATTTGAATTTTTCTTGAATTAGTGTCTTTTTGCATAGGTCTTCTTTGTGCCTTTATTCATGGAGGATATTTGAATTTTTCTTGAATTAGTGTGTTTTTGCATGGGTCTTCTTTGTGCCTTTATTCATGGAGGATATTTGAATTTTTCTTGAATTAGTGTCTTTTACATAGGTCTTCTTTGTGCCTTTATTCATGGAGGATATTTGAATTTTTCTTGAATTAGTGCCTTTTTGCATGGGTCTTCTTTGTGCCTTTATTCATGGGGGATATATTGCCATGGTTTTATAAAACAATTCCACTTATCCCCAATCGAAGGTCGCGTACATTTTTCATACAGCTGCATTGCCCCCGTCAATTTCATATCGATTACGATACCGCATAATATGCGGTAACCGCGGCCGGATGTGCGATGGACACCAGTTTTATTTATAGTGTTATAATAATTATAAATTTATCACCGGCACATGTGTTTCAAGCTTCTAATCATAAAACCAGCGTAAAGAAAAGGCTTGCTGCTGTGTTACGCATGGTGAGTGTAGAAACCCGGGGATTTCAGTGGAAGCGAGGCATTCCATCTTAATCCTCAGGGGTGGCAACGCATCTGCATTTTGATTCTTAATCGAGGTTAGATGAAGATGTCTTTAGGCCACAGCCTCCACTTACCATGAGTTCGACCATAGACTTAAAATATACTGGCGTATAGACGAACATAGTGTTCAAGGGAGAAGAAAATTTCTTATAGCAAAAATGCAAGATAGAAAAGGATATCAAAACTCATGATTCTGTAAACGATTTTGAATGACAGGTGTAATTTTTTATCGAGTTTATGTATATTATGTAAACGGTTTGTTAAGTTGAAACGTCAGATTGCAAGTTAACCATTGTTTCAGTTTTTTTTTATATTGAAATATTTATTTTCTTATATTTTTAAGGATTTAAGAAGCCCGAATGACCTTGATGAAACGGCAACCGCAGAAATTTTAGCCGACATCAACACCGTCTAGCGATTATGTTCTGTATTACTTATAAAAGTGCAAAGATTAATAGACTGCAGAGGTGACAAGTATATAAGTGATACTGCCTATTATGCTTCCGCGTCACTGAGAGTTACGTCGCGGTTAATCATCTTCAATTACATTGCATGATGTGGTGCTGTAGCTTCGTCCGGTAGGCATCACGAGCTATCAAATGTTTAAGTTTTAAGTACGTACGAGTTTTTATTATATTCATTGAATCGTATTTATTTATGTCGTATTGGTAGCTTTGGGTCTAAGCGCTCGCTGTAAATTTCGTCTGGGTTTGATCCCCGGCAGCACCAATGAAATTTATAATTGCAATTTGAAGTGCTGATTTAGCACGAGCTCGGCGGTGAAGGAAAACATGGTGAAAAAACTAGATTATGTCTGAGAAATAAGAAAAAAAAAATTCAAAGACATGTGAAGTTCGCCAACACGCATTGGGGCAGCGCGGCGGACATTTCCTTGTCCTAAAACGCTCTCAGAGGTAAGAGGAAGCCTGTGCCCAGCATAGGGACTTACGCAGTTTGTTACTTTACTTTTGTATCGTATACATATGTAATATTCATATTCGTTTCAGATACAGAAGGGTACCTAATGTTGACAAAAATATCATGTGGAGGTCACGAAAACGTAAAACATCTTTGTACCTAGATAAAATGTTCTAGTGATTGTCAGTCATTTCATACGCCACATTTTCTATAGAGTTTAGAACGTTTCAGATAGGGCAAACTAAACAATTATACAAAATATTATGGAAATGATTTATTAATAATATATACATTTATAGGTACTTATAATAAAAATAATAAACAAGCTGCAAGGTTCAACTGAGTGTTTCTTGTAAACACAATTGTAAAATTGCTGTTCTCATTTTTACCAATGGCCAATTGAATAAACGTAGTCAAGATCATTTCATATAAAATATATTTAATTAAATTGGCACATGGCGTATTTGGCCTTCTACTTAAAAATTGGCGGAAATTTGAAAAGAAAGATTTTGCCTGTTCTTAATTCTCTTGTGTACACCATTTTTCACACAAGTATTGTTTACAACTAGCGTGGTTTGCAAAATCATGATTGTCAGCTTATGGTCAATCAGATCCCGAACTTTTTTGACATTTAATTTTGTGTCTTTTTGTTATATCTTGTAAACTTTTTCAAAACTGACACAAAGTCATTAGTTTTTTATTTGTTGTATTTTATTTTCTGTAACGTATCGTGTACCTTGGATAAGTTTGTAATTTTTTTTTATTTAATCACACAATTTTTGCAATAAATTATTACGTTTTGTAGTGATTCTCTCCTCTTATTTTTGTTGTTACGGTACGATTTTTTAACTCATGTGGTTTTGGCGTGACTGCAGGATGTTATAATAGGTACTGAGTAACCGTCAGTTATTAAGCGGCTAATAAAAATCAATATATGTATGTATAGACATACAGATCTAGATTTTTTGAAACCTAGTAAAATTAATCCTTTTTCTTTTTTTATGAGCCTGACTATAATACCACATGTGCTCTTTGGCTGAAGTTATTTTTTATTTTATGCACAATTGCAGACAAAAAAATCTCAAAAACAAAACTTTACCTCTTCTTCTTCTAATAATAGCTGCTGCACCTGACACGGCGGAATAGTTTTTTCTATAAGACCATTTACAATAACAATTTTTGTTAACAGTTATGTGTGTAACATTTTTATCAGCTGCTTTATTTATAGTGCCTTCGGCAACGATTTGCCGGGCTCTATACAGAAAATAATAGTTAAAAAAAACTAATAAAACACGCGTTTGTAGCGTGGGGTGCTTTTTTAGATATTTTTATGATGACGCTAATTTTACAAATATCTACAAAAATACTTACAACAATTGACAACAAGCACCCCATGCTTTTTTACAATAAAATTATTTTTTTATGTTAATCACTATTTTCTTATTTTAAACTTAATGAAAATTATTTTCTATATTTTGGTTCGGCCTGTTTATTTAGTTTTTAAACTATAATTTATTTTCTATATTTGAGTGCGGCAAACTACAAAAGCGTATTTTCTTATGGATCGAAGTTCTTTTACGCGGATTACAGTCGATTGAACTGGCAGAAATCGTAGTTGTTTAATGAACTATTCGCAAATCCTGGGGATCCTGGCAAGGATAATGGAACAAACTATTTAAATTATGGCATTGTCATCGGTCCTTGATAAGTGTGCGAAGTTTCAAATCAACGTGACGTTTTGAAGGGGATGAAAATCACATTAAAAAATTCCATTACATAGATACATATCAAGCTAATAAAAACGTGTTAAAATGATGCTGGCTTTTGTATTTCTTATTTGAAATAATTTGTAGGCGTAGTAGTGCAGAAAACTGTCCCAAATATGAATGGTCGCTACCGATGAATATACGTGCTATGTTACACCTATTTACATAGAATCTAATTATCTTAGCATATTAAATTCTAAATAGCACGTTTTACACAAGAAAGTAAACTTTGAGATCAGTCCATCTTGTTTTCCAAACCAAGAGGTTAGTGATTTAAAATTTCTTGCAGTATTTTATAGAAAAACATGATCTTGGGCCGACTGAAAATCAGCGTCGCTATCCCGCGGCTTATGCTGAGGCGGTCCCTTCCGCCACTTCATCTGTTTCGATTATTAAGTCATGAATTGTTGTTATACCCTCTATTATTTTGTTTCTTCATTTTCTTGTGTTTTAATATTTTTTATTATTATTTTATTCTTATTCGTATTAATTTTGTTTATTAATTTGTCATTGTAATATGAAGTGTCGGAATAAATGTCTTTATGTCTTTATGTCTTTATCTTATCATAAAATATTAGTTAATATTTAGCGACCTGATCTGAAAACTTTTAAGTGTGCCAGTCATACATTAATGATGATATTTGGGTCATTATACTGGAAATAGTCTATTAAATATTTTATAATACAATTAATCATCTTCAATATGATTGACCGTGTATATCAATTTTATTAGTCTATGCTATTTTTATGAAAATTATTATTGCAGATAATGACCTTTCACATTTATTTTAGTCTCGAATTTAAGCAAATGTACTCTTAGGGGATATTTTTCTAACAAGGGGTTGACAAAAATACAATTTTGTTCAATTAAAAACAATTATTAAATCCTCTTCTGTGAGCCTGTATTTTTTTGCGGATAAAATGAACAGTTATTGTGATCTTTTTACTTAAATATCCAAGAATTTAGGCATTTCACCCGCACTTATTTAACGGACTCCAGCAATTTTAGCGGCTTTCGCTACTGAGTGTACTGATCGTAAATAACAGGGGCCGGCGTTAAATAAGTTGGCCGATGAAAGATGACGCGTGAATCGAACACATGAATAGCGCCTTTGAAGTGTTACATATACTTTGATCTTTTCACGCTATTGAATACGCCGATGAGGGGCATTACACTTTAGTAATAGTTTTAAGTAGCAGTGACGTCATCAGTTTTGATTGCAATTTTCCTGGATTGTTCGAGAACTATTCAAATTTATAACAGCTACGAAGTAATATGAGAAAGAACACAAGTTCAGAGCACAAATTTCTTTATTTAGAGCTCATGAGCGATAATGATTCTCCACTATTCAGTTTCAAAAGGCGACACAAGCACAAATGTATAGTTTTATCTTTCCGTAGGTACGTGTATCCAATTCAACACTAAAGCGAATGTAACCTACTTTAGTAGTGGTAGAATAATAAATGACGCTAGATTACGGAAGTTTTTTATTTTTGCGTGGTAAAATAAAGAAATTCATTTAATTTCATTACTGTTTTAAGACTCGGTCAAAATACTCAACTTTTATAGGCCGTATCGGTCGGTTTCAAAGATTTATCCAAGCTCGCAAACATGTGTTGATGACAGTTAAAGGAACGTAAATTCTAGAGGGAATGCAACAGATAGTAATACGAGTAGTATCAATCAATTTTTTGCACACCAAACAAATTTTAAGTTTTTAATTGTACCATTTCGTGTGCAAATGTAACATTTTATAAGCGAGTACCCAAAAATAACAACATCAATAAATTGGCTTATCCTGAAATTAAGCTATCCAAAATAAAAAATTATTTCTAAACCAAATCTATCATAATATATAAAATTACTAATAAATAAAATAATGTTAATATTACTGAACTGCCAGTAGACAAGTATAAAAAATTGTTAAATGTATGTACCTGACTAGCTATGTTCGGTGATTAATCGCTAGTTAAATTTTTGCGACTTAATCGATTAAATCGTATATCGTAATCGTAAAATTTACGATTAATCTCAAATAGAAATAATCAATTATATCGATAATTTAGTGCCAATTAATCGGTATTTCGCGATATTAGATAAAATTGATAACATTGGCTGTATGATCAATATCTTTGTCATTTGCCAGACTCACCTCAAGTAGAAAAAAAATAGATGTTTCATTCGACAAAAACAATCTGTGTTTTTGTTTGTTTGTTTTGTTGTTGACGGAGTGACAGTTTATTGATTAAAGCGGCGGTTAAATACTTGTCAATTATTTCAACATCAATGCCTTCTGAAAGACTATTTTCAGAGGCTGGTCCTGCCTTCATGAGAAATAGGCTGACTGGTTCCCATCTTTCTTTGTTAATTTTTTTTTCATCAATAGATAAAAGTCGATGGACATGTTGATTAAAATTCAATAAAAAAAATTAATTAATATTTTCTTTTACAATTTCATTCATTTTATTCGTTGGATAAATTGAATGTTTAAATTTACCGAGAGTAAAGTATTTCGCACAACACAGCATCTATTTAATCTATCTTAACGAAAAACATAGAACTTTTCTTCGATGAATCGATTTATTGATATCGACACAATTAACAAATAATCAATTATTTCGCTATCGATTATCATCCCCATACATGACTAGTCAGGCCCATTATAAAACTAAAACTAGTCTGAGAATAAGAACATATGGAAATAATTCTGTCTGCAGTAATTATCGACTGGCACAGTGAAATAAATTGTAATAGCAACATAATAATACGATTCCATTCATTTATTTTAATGTAAAGTTGAATATTTTTATTTACAGGATAACGGTGACAACCGAGCACACAGTCCACCTGATGGTAAGTGGTTTCTGTGGCCAATAGACATCTACATCTATCTTCGATTACGAATCTAAATGCAGATGCGTTGTTACCCGCGAGGACTAAGATGGAATGCCTCGATTCCAGTAAAAAGGGGTCTCCGGTTCTCTACACTCACCATACGAAACACAGCAGCATTAAAAAGCTGCTATTTTACGCTGGTATTCTCTGAGAGCGTGGTACTTCCCCGGTCGAGCCGACCCATTCGTGCTACAACTATACCAGTAATATAGCTGCAGCATGGCTCTACCACGTACAAAATTACGGTAAAAATTATCACTTTGATTAATAAAAAAAGAAGCTTGGCTCCATAGTTTTGCCGGTTGTCTGTACAAGTCAGAACTCTAACCGGTGGTATATTCGATGATCATGCGAACGTCAACTCACCTGCCAAGCGTCACGATTATAACTAAACCTCCCTACAACGGAAAATGGCTGTGTCCAGCAATGGACTTTTATGGGCCGATGACAAAGAAGAATAGGTTATAAGTGTCGAGGCTTACACCATTACCGTAACAGCCAATTTAAGTCCACTGTTGCATATAGGCCTCCTCCTTGATTTGCCTCATAGGGAGAACATTGCCATAGTTGCCACGCTTGGCAGACGAGCTCGCAACCGCAGATTTTTATTTTTATTTGTTATTAGGAAGATGCTACTTCCTATCTCCTTATCTGTTTCCTTCTGTCGCCTCTTACGACACCCACGGGATGATATGGGGTAGTGGATATTCTTACACCGCCACTATAAAAACACGGTGCAGGCTTACACACTTTTAAAAATAAGTTTTAATAAAACAAAATAACTTACTGCAGTCCCTTGCCTATGCTTAGCAATAGATGGGATGACGGAGATTAGTTTTAAACAAGTCTAAATATAATAAAATATTTGTAATTAACCTAGATAATATGGGATTACCAAACCTATTAGAATTCTCAGGCCAGGTGGTATTTAATGAGAACTGTTAGCGATGATATTTTAATCAAACTTTTTTTTATAGGATATGGTGACAAACGAGCACACAGTCCACCTGATGGTAAGTGGCCACTGCGACCCATAGACATCTACATCCATCCTCAATAAACACTCAAGATGCAGATGCGTTGTCACCCGTGAGGACTAAGATGGAATGCCTCTTTGCCAGTAAAAAGGGTCTCCGGTTCTCTACACTCACCATACGAAACACAGCAGCGTTAAGCTGCTATTTTACGCTGGTATTGTGAGAGCGTGGTCCTTCCCCGGTTGAGCCGACCCATTCGTGCTACAACTATACCACTAATATAGCTGCAGCATGGCTCTACCACGAAACTGATGATAACTGATGTAAAACCTACGCTTAACTTTTAAACCGTTACGAAACTTTTAGAATATTATCCAAATACTCATACACAAAGATCGTCGACTACGCCTGCTCTAATAGTTATCGTGACGGAATACGATAGCCGTGAAATCACGTATAAAGGAAGCCATTTCTTTTCATGAAACTAGGTTATGTGCTTTTTACTACCCATGCCTCCTGTCATTAACTAGCAAGTTGATGGAATACGGCCGGTTCTTTGTGCTGAATCAATACTTCGCGCCGGTGTGCGTGGTATTAAGTAGCGCGAGGGGGGTTAAGTGTTAACGGTTTATATACATTTTACTTTGATTAGTGTCACATACAGTTCACCGCGCACGACTCGACTGACGACTTAGTGTTATTTCATTTCATGTTACAACATTAATGGGATAAAATATTTTATATAGAAAAGTGGACCTAATTGAAAACCTTTAAGCCTTACGTCACGGTATAAATAATAGTACTAACGTACTTACGTTTAGAGACTACATTCGTAACAATACAATTAAGTCGAACACATCTTCTACGAGTAGGTACTTGCACCTCTTCAAAATTCATAATATAAAATATGCAGTAGGAGTAGGCGATACAAATCGTATATAGATACAATATTTATATATCATCATCATCATCATCATCATCAGCCTGCAACATTCTCCCAATCTCAAGGCATGCTACTATTATAATGTTTATTTAAATCGCTACAATATGCTATATCCATGTATCGGACGACAGACTATGTACCGCTGCAGTGCAGCGTCACTACACAGAAAATGTTACATCAAACTCAAAGAAATAACATTATTGTAAAATATCTATGATATGATGCACTGAATGCAAGATATTACATTTGAGTAAAATATAATAAAATATCCACTTCGACTCGTTGTTGTAAGATATAGGTACTCGTTTCAGATTATCATAAAATATTAACCAATACTTAGATAGATTTACAACCTAAATTATAAAGAGTCCCTCAGACTAAAATTTAAAGAAATAAACATATTAACTTTGGCATCGCAATATATTTAATGTGTGTACATAAAAACATAAATAGGTTTAATAAGAATAAGGATGTGCATACTTTAAACACTAGGAACAAACCTAAGCTTGTAATACCAGTCACTAGACTCCACAGAATCAGTAATTCATTTATGGGGCAATGTATACGCTTTTACAACAAAATCCCAGAACATATTCAAAGTTTAATCATAAACAAGTGTAAAAGTTTTATTAAAGAAAAACTGTACAAAAAGGGTTATTATAATATCAAGGAATACATGAATGAAAATAACCCCTGGGAATAAGGTGATAGCCACCATGCTGGTTCTATGAAAAATTATTTAAAAATTGTATAATCGAAATTGTTTGAAAAAAAAGGTCCCGCTGGGTTTCTTACTGGTTCTTCCCAGGACAGAGGTATTTTCCGAACCAATGGTAGATAAAAAATTACTTTCAATAAGAATTATGTAATAATCGATATTGAATAAAAAATTATTCTATTCTATTCTATTCGATATAACAATATATCTTTATATCTAAGCTAACCAAATTCATCAAAAACCGTGTATCACCATGTAGTACTGGATACTGACTTCCTTATAGAGTTACAGAAACGTAGATGTTCTTATTTAATGAAACTAATTTTTACGGATTTGTCCGTTTAAGAGCTACGGTGCCACAAACACACAGACGGAGATAGCGGTCAAAGTTATATCACCCCTCTTATTGCGTCGGGGGTTAAAAATTAATGAAGTCAACGCTAAGTCACGTGACTTAGTTCTAAACTTCAGATATGTAATTCTCATTAAATTTTTAAAGTTTGCTATAGTATTTACGATCGTAGAATATCATCTTGGCTAACCACGCTCATGGTGTTTTAACTCGTTTCAGACTGAATAAAGATAGTAAAATTTTAATTGAATTTTTTATAGGCATTTGGAACAAAAATATCATATTTTAGACACAATTTTGATGCTTGAGTAGCGATACTTCTTGAAATAGTATATGCTCGGAAAAAAAAATTCGCATACATGAATTTGTCACTCACGAAAACACCATGAAAGATGAATCAATGGAAAGAGGCCGTTCAGTTTTTGTTAGTGCTACAATTACGGGACAACAAGACCGGTTCATCGTTTATGATATGATGACATCATTGGTTCTCACCAAACCAAGAAATGATGCATACAAAAACTGAAGAGGTGCTTGCAACTGACACTTCCGCGTCGAAAGTAACTACAGAATAAAAATTGTAAACACAAACGCATTTTTTATGTTATGAAACTGTTAAATTTACAAAAACGAAACTCAAGATTGTTCAAAAACGTGATCCTTTGTTTTTGTGTCAAAAATCTACCGAGTCCCGATTCGCGCAGCTATCGACACAATTTGTGATTAGTCAGATTTAAAAAAAAAACAATCAGACGTCATCGGATTTGGAGGCAATTTATATTCATCATTGTGAAAATATATTTCACCGGTAAATAAACTACGTGTATAAGTAACCTAATAGAGGTAGTGAGAGGTGACAAAGGAAAACTGAAACGGGAGATGGGTAGCAGCTTCTTTCTAATAACAACTGAAAATTAAAAAAAAAATACCCGCCCGTCAAGCGTGGCAACCACAGCAAAGCTAAGAGGGAATCCTTGGGGGAGGCCATGTTCAGCAGCGGACTTTTATTATAGGCTGTAATTGTAATGAAAACATAACATCAAATTAAAATAAAACAAACAATAATATTGCACTAATTATTTATATCGAGTAATTGCGACAGTTCCCATCACCTGCTTTTCAGTTATAAAAAAAAACTATGTTCTAGTTTTAGAAACAAAGTTGGAAATAAAATTGAAGTTGACAACAATAGCAGTTGGCTGCAGTAACGTGCTGACATATACAGACGTCTGTGTGCGCTTTGTTTAATGTTGTCCCGGTTAACTAATAAACAGTTGTGGATTGTGAGACATACACAGTTTGCGGCTCGTGTAATCAATTAAAATGCGGACTCAACCAAAGAATAATTTTTGTGCAAAGAAATTAAATGTGCGTTTTTACAGATGAAAAGTGACAAACGAGCAAACAGTCCACTAACTGATAGTAATGTCCACTTGGTAGATTCAGTTACCCATAGAAACCTACATCTAATATTAATTAAGAATCCAAATAAATAAACTATTAATAAATCCAATTGTGCACGCCTTAAGCGCATTAAAAAAATTACGGATATGATTATACCCAATTTTTTTAAGGCAGTTTAAATACACACAAGTTTTCACTCATAACCTTATTGCTATACGTCCAATTTTCCAATAATTTTATATCAAACTTCAATTTAAAAAAAGTTTCGAAAATCCAAAAGTACACGACTCATAATGCTCACACGATAGTGAAAAAATTAAAAAAAATGTAAATTGTACAGTTCTATTCGTCAAAGAGTTCCAGTAGCAGTCACCGAAGTACACCTTCAAGTCACTCCGTCAAGTCCGGAGATAAGGTCTATTCATAACTAACAAAACGAGCCCAAAATCGGCACACCTATTACTACTCTTTCAAGTCCAGAGGTAAGGTCTCATCATAACTAAACAAGGCAAAACTCGCCATACTTAGTTCTACTCTTCGAGGAGTTACAGTAGCATTCACCGAAGTACATCTTCAAGTCACTCCGTCAAGTCCGGGGGTAAGGTCTCATTATAACTAACATAACGAGCACAATCTCGGTACATAATCCAAGACGTATAAGTATATTTATATATAAATCCTGCGTACTTTTAGCGAAACCAAATGTTGTAACAAAAATCAGTGATTATAAAAATAATATCTTACCTTGGTCAAGTATGTATCAAATTTGGTTTTTGGAATATTTTGTGTTTCTACAGCGATCGATATTTTTCAGCACGAACCGCTGTAAACAAACGACCACTCACGACGGCGGCTGAGCTCGGTCTAAAAAAGTACTCTGTGACCCGGAGTGAGGCAAAGTGTATTTAGTAATATAAATTATAAGTAAACAAAACAAAATAAAACTGCCACTTACATTCCATGGCTTCCCACATGATAGATGAAGAGTTTAAAAAATAGATTGAGTTGAACAATTGATATTTTCAAAAGTTATCGTGGTTACCTCTCCATGCGGTCTTGATAAATCTAAACCATAAGCCACTAAAACCACTTTTTTGTGTGAAAATAGTAAGTAGTCGATTTAAAAAAATATTAATAAGTTCAGCAATCATTTATCTTTCTGACAATGTGCTTTTTATATCATTTATAAGAGTATGTTCAATATGATTGTTAGATACGATTTCATGCGACAAAACGTTGGAATCTTGATTATTAGGCGCTAGTAGAACATACCTACGCGCTTTGCGCTTAAGGCATGCAATACAGATGTTGTTAATTAGTGGATGTAATAAAAGACAGGACACTAACATATAATTACATAAAAAATGTCTTGCTAATAATTATTTTTAGCAGCGGCTAATGTTGTTCATGACCAGTGAGTTATAAGCACAACCTCTCGCCGTGACGTACGTTGCATAGAGTTGCTCGGTGTTGCCGTAACATGCGTACCCCTGACTAAGTTGTAAGATGCCTCGATATCAGTAAAAGGGGTCTCTGATCTCACTCACCAAATATCAATACAAATCACAGCAGCTGCTATTTCAGGCTAGTGTTTTATGAATGCGTGGTCCTTGCCCTCCTTGGCCATGCCATTCGTACGCTACACGTATAAAACAATACAATCTTAAAGAATTAATGATATTCATTTGTCCTCAAAACTTATCAACTCGTAAACACTAACACAACTGGGAATGGATCTCGTCCATAATAGAAAGCGGTATTTGTATGGCCAACAAGTAATTGTTCCGGGTCCGAATGCTTGTCCATATAAAATCTACGAATGATAAACGCTTCCATGAGACTGTAGAAAATATCCGTAACGCAGTTTCCGAAAATCAAAAAAAATCTAACAATTATATTGCATATACCGAAATATTATTTCTCGCAAGTTTTTTTTTAGCCGGTACATACAGGAAATTTGCAAATAACTGCAACCAACTATTTTGTAATGCCCAACTCTCTGGATGGATTCGACCGTGGTAGGACCACTCTCTCACAGAATACCAGCGTAAAATAGCAGCTTAAGGCTGTCTGTGGGCCACATTATTCAATTATACCCTTATTCTATATTTAAAAGAAAACTCTAGTTAAGCGCTCTTTGTCCTTTATTCCTTTGCAGACATAAATAAAATATCCAGAGGAACCAAATGAGGATTATGTGGCATACTTAGTCAAACAACGCTCTGTGCATGATCCAAATGTATCAAGGGATTCCCATGCGGGTCATTAATATTTTGCGCTTGCTGGTCTGACGTCACGGCCTTACCTTAACCATCCCTTGCGGACGATTGTTAGAGTAATTTCAAATTGATTTTTTACGACCTAGTTTGCAGAGAACGAATTCAGCCATTACCATAACTATAGCAAAGGAAAAAGCGACCCCGAGGGACGTACTGACTTAAATTTATTAAAATTAATACCACGGCGCGGCGTTTACACAATAGGAGTGGCTTATGTCCAAAAATGATGACTTTTGCTTTCGGGAAGATGATGTTACTTTCAGATTCCCTCTGTCGTCTTTTACGACACAGACGGGTCGATATGGATCTTACAATAGTGGTCATTTGTTATTATAATACAAAAAAAAATTTACAACCTAAATAAAATATGAATACCTCAAGTCAGTAATTGTTTTAGCACCGGGATTGTTTCTGTTTGGGCCCTAAGCTCGGCCGCGAGTCAGGAAGTTATTAGCTACCGAACTAGCTATCTCGCACCAGCGGTTATTGACTGCGATCCGCCGCAGCGTGCTAGTACCTGTCATTAGGAACTGCGTGGGCAATTTGTAGCCATGGTTACTGTTATTTGAATTGAATAGAATTTTTTATAATATAGATAGATTACCGAGATAGATTATTACATAATACTTTTTGCAGGTATATTTTTTTTAAATTAACGTTCTTATTTGTAAAAGAGTCTTCTAAGTATTATGTTGTGATGTCTGACGGAATCCACATCGTATACCGTTTTATGTGTCATAAGAGTGTTTTATAAGTGGTAGAGCCATGCTGCAGCTATATAGTTGTAGTACGAATGGGTCGGCTCAACCGGGGAATAACCACGCTCTCACAGAATACCAGCGTAAAAGCTGCTGTGTTTCGTATGGTGTGCAGAGTACCGGATACCTTTTTGCTGAATACGAGGCATTTCATCTTAGTCCTCAGGGCTGATAACACCGATGCGATGCATATCGATTCTTAATCGAGTATTAATATAGATGTCTGTGGGCCACAGTATCCACTTACCATCAGGTAGACTATGTGCTCGTCACCATTATTCTATATACAAAAAAGAGACGACATTAGAAATACCGGAAAGATGTCATATACGACATTATAATCAATTCATATATATATATATATATATATATACCAGTTGTATAATAAGCAGATCAACGACTGAGAGCAACGTAAAAGCTTTCAGAGACACTTTCCTTCACCACGGTTTTACCACCCTTTTGATTTGAAATCTCTTGTATATTAGAGGATTACTTTTCTCATATGTACGTAGGCAGTAACTTAATAAAGAAAAACGTAAGTTATTGATGTAGCATACAAAACATTATTTCTACATAATGTTTAGAAAAATATTGAAGTATGCGAATTAATCCCAAAAGACTGAACTTCGCATTTCATATATCGGCTGACTGCTAACAGACTCGGGCTTGAGGGATAATATTAAATTTAAAAGTAAGATCAATAATGCTATGTCGCCATTTTTTCCATTTCGTTGGCTGTCGTAAGATTGACTATAAGACTAAAATATCTAAGAATGTCGGCTATTCTTAACGGACACTAGACATCTATGCTGAACAGGGTTATAGCGCTTGAGTGCATGCGTAAGCACAGGTGCACTCTTTATTCCCTCACTCTCATAGTCCGATGGGCCGGTAATCCCAAGAAAGTGCTCAGGCGCAGAACCGACGGCTTTACGTGAAACACCGCCAACTTCCTGACTCAGGGCTGCTACTGAGAATTTATTGACAGAAAAACTCAATAAGTGATTTCTGTTGGCCCCACCCGGGATTAGAACCCAGGACCTGATGATCAGCAGTCACGTTTACGACCACTAGATCAACAAGGCAGTCATCAAAGATCCATTTAATAGAATACAAAAGATACTATAGTACACACAACATAATGTCAAATACTTAACGTTTGATAGAGCTCTCGTACAGAGCAATAACAAAAGATCTAAAAGGGACGCGAGCCTGAGAAGCCGCATTCGTCGCCCTGTAGTGTACTTCAAAAGAATTCGCACTGTACCGTAAAAATGAATCCAAGTTCAAAAAGACTAAGTAGATTTTCGCTTGAGATGTCATAGACGATGACGCCGAAAAAAGGGAAGTGCGACGGAGTCGAAGTTCAAATTCGAGGGCGGCTTTGCGGGTCGATACATTTTTGTCACGGATATATGAATATATACTCTGATACTCAGACGCAGAGTGCAGTTTTGCTCACAAATATTTAGGGTATGTTTATAAGTTGTGTCCGTGTCGTTGCTGGTTCGTTTGTAGGTGACGGGGTTTTGTTCGCACAGAGCCCATTCGAAATCCGCTTTTGTAGTCAATTTTGTTTGTAAAAATAATTAGCATGCGACTCTTTTTTTTTTTGTTTTTTTATCACTAACTATACTGAATTCATTTAACGTTCTCGACTGTGAAAAAAATACATTTTGAGGAGACCGTTACAACTTAAGACTATATTTCAAGAGCACGTGAAGAACGTCAGTCGGACTTTCTTCTGCTACATTATTTTTGAAGAAAAATGCGTAGTAATTCGAACCAAACAGTTTGCATCGTCATGCGTACAGCAAAGAAGCAGCATCAGCATCAGTCTTTCCATGCGATTACAATGTGGCTGTTTTCAACGCAAGAGTGAAAAGGCGTTCCATTCTTTAGCATGTTCGGTAATATCACCACTTACCATCAGATAGGATAGTAGTTAAGCATTAGCTTAGAATAGTAAAAACGGGATATATGGAGCACTGGCAGCAATTTAATTCCTAAATCCACGCCCACTAGCACGGGCTTACTTTATTTTATGTGAATCCGCTCTTATTCAATACAAAAACCTATAGTAAATTTAAAGCGAAAATATAAGACGTTTCGTCCAAGCCTGCCGACCCGCGATTGTCTAAAAAAAAACGTATTTACGTAAAAGTTCAGCTGGTCCCTCTCTCCGAACTCATCTCGACGAAGACGACAGTGCTCTCCAATTTGCAAATGAAAGACTGGGCCCGCGCCATGTTAAAATATTAAAAGAGTTCCACCCACAGTTAACCCGGAGCCCGCTTATATGCATAATGAATTATGTTTACGTACTGTTTCACTATCATCGCTTTGAGTAACGAAACGATAAAAGGATATTGAATGGGTGACACGAAAATCGTTTATCTAACTTTAAGAATAATTTATATCTACCCTCCGGTTGGAGCTTGGTAACAACTTCCTATTAGTTTTCAAGGTGTCGGATAGTTGAATGGAGTATCTTGAGATGGACAGTATCAAGTTTAACTGGCATTGCTTTACATCGAAATTTACGACAGTTAAAGTTGCTACCACATGGAAAAATCCTTCCCTTTCCCTTTCCAATCCCATTAATCTACTTCTATAATTATTCTGTAAAAAACGGTTTCCTCACACTGCAGAATTTTCTCATATATGGTGGAGGAAGTTTAATATACTTAAATTACACTTAGACAATCATCCAGACCCAGAACTATTATTAGTAGGCTATATAAGCACCGGCCTATCGAATCAGCGTCCCTGCAGAGTCGCAGCTGAACGCTGAAGCGCTACCAACCAAACGGTTAAACTTTATCATCTCATAAAAGATAAAAGTCTACTTCTGGCCATGAACCTCTAACTTTGTGGGAAGATCCTTTGTTTTATTTACACAACTGAAGCGTTTGTATTGCACTTACATATATAATAAAAAAGTACACCAAAAGTAAGAGCAGATTTCAATTAACACTTCTGACGTAGTTATAAGATTATTTATTTCGATTATTATTAAAAAAAAGTTAATGGAAAATAATTTCACTTGGACGTGTTGAATGTGAACAAGATATCGTTCGAAAAACTGAACTTTTTTTATTAGCTTAAGATTTAATTCTTAGGAAGCCTTTTGCATTTCACTATTGTAAATAGTCCTCGTTCGAGGTGTACACTATTTGATTTTTCAATTTTTTTCATGTTTATTTATAGCAAACAATTTATAATTGAAATTCAGCAGTTCAGTGATTATATTCATAATTTAATACAGACCTCTTTAACAGAGTATCACGAAGTTCCAGTATATTTCAATGTAATGTGGAATAAATAAATTGCACACATTACTTACTATATTACAACTGATACCAACACTAGGTGATAGGACTTCTTTTCGATTACAAATATACGATAAGATATCACCTTCTTACTTATTTCTGCCCCATTTTTCAGCTTACTAGTCGGTACTTACCTAAAACTTATGTTTTTTATAGAGGAGGGGGCAAACGAGAATGCGACTCACCTAATGGTAAGTGACTACCGCCGTCTATGAACAACCGAAAACCAGGGGAATTGCAGGTGCATTGCTGGCCTTTTAGAAAGGTGTAAAAGCTCATTTCTTGAAGGTACCTAAGTCGTATCGGTCCGGAAAATCGCCGATGGTAAACAATTCCCCAGAGAAGTTGTACGAGACAGAAAACTCCTAGTAAAACGCACAGTGGTGGACCGCCAAGCATCAAGATGGTGAGGATGGTACCGTGAAATTTGGCGGCTGGAATTAATCCGACCAATTCCTCAGAGTACTCCCCGTGGTAGATACGATATAATACGTAAAGAGATGCAACATCTCTTCGCAGCGGCAGTGAATCGAGCCGACTCGATATATCGAATTCGAATGCTAACAACAGCAACATTCTCGCAAGCAAGGGGAGTGCGGTAAACGCGCAAACTTCTGGGGATTGAACTGGACTAGATTTAGTTGCCCCCAATCCGAGACTTTGTTCAGCAAGAACTCGACTTCAGATACAAGTTTGTCCCGGACTCGGCGACGTTTTCCCGAGAAATATTGACACGGCCGGTGTATAAGGCATCACCAGTGTTGTCGTCTGTATAGCAATGAATGTTACCAGTTTGCAACATATAATTGATATGCAAAAGAAACACCGTTGGTGATGATGACCAGCGTTAGTAGGCTTGTAATCAGAGCATGCACCGTCTACTACCACCTTGATGATGATGGAAATTGGTGATCCAATTGCACAATTTCTCGGGTAGCTCATAGAAAAGGAGCTTCGAAAGAAGCGCTTTGTGCCAGACCCGACCCAAACGCCTTCGCTATGTCCAAACTTACAGCTCGGCCTCCCGCTTGGACTCTAATACCTCCGCCCATCTATGAGTCAGGTAGACCAGAAGATTACCAGCTGATCAACCCCGACAAAAACCGTAATGGATTCCATTATTATGGAGAACAAGGAGGTGATGGCGATAGGCCTGTGGTTGGACGGGTCTGAGCGGTCGCCTTTTTTAGGGATCGGGTGGACCAAAGCTGTCTTCCATGAATTTTGTTTATTTATTTATTTATTACACTTTGTTATCACCTTTATAAATTGCAATGGCCGCACTTAATAAACTTAACATTATTTACAATTCAAGATACAACGTCGACCTCGTTAATGTCGTCAACATAGGCTGATGGTTCTTATCGCAATATTTCAAGAGGTTCACAGAAGTGGCTGACTAAGATTTCAATCAATAAATCTATACTAGTTGTTAGTACCTAGTCGCCTGGTGGTCAAAATTGGACAGTATTCATTAAATTTTAGGTTTGTGTTTTAAGGAAACTGTATTTCACTTCACCTACACATTTTACAATATAATATAACTATATAATAAAACACAGATATTTTATTTTATATAAAAATATAAAACGTCTCCACCATTATGTCAAATTTGACTACAAATCCTCGCATATCCTGCGTAGATCGGATCAAAAATTAATAAATAAAAGTTGAAGGTAGCCTGCGTTAACTACGACATTAGGACGTTAAACACCTCAGTTCCCTCCCTCCCTGTGACCGTGGGTGCTGTAAGTGACCGAAACGTCAGGAATTAATAAAAAGATAAAGTCTATAAAATTAGTTTTAATTCATGAGTAGTATTCACGTAAATATAAGACATCATTATAAAATAAACGTTTTGCCTTGACATACACTCCACACACTATTGTAAAAGGAACATTTCAAATCACACAAAAGTCACAGTTTATTTAGTTAATCTGGCAGTAATTGTTTGTTAGCAACATTTTAAAATGTTTTGATGATAATCTCTATTTGCTACGATCGTTCACCGTTCACCGTTACCGTCACAGCCTATCCAAAGTCAACTGCTGAAGGCCTCCCCCACAAATGACCTCATAGTGGGATATTTGACATAGTTGCCACGCTTGGTTGGTAAGTTGGCAACTGCAGATTTTTTTTATTTTTAAGCTGTTCCTGGTTTATTTCCCTCTGACGCCTCTTACGATATCCACGGGACGTTATAGGTAGTATACTGTACATATCGCATGTGTCAACATTACAAATTCAAATATAATTCAACTTCTTAAGATGCACCTTTACCTTTAAATAAACAGCAAAGAAAGCATATAAAAAAGCAATACGACTGCCAGCTTGTCGCCATGTGACCTTAAATTTAAGGGCATGACATTCCTTAAGTAAGTTCCACGGGACCGGTTTAGGTCTTTGAATAACCATATTTTAAAAGTACAGTCGACGGCTAAAGTTAGACAGGAAATATGTTTATAGTATTTATGTACATATTACCGTCATATGCGGTACTTTAAATACAATTACTTTGCATCTGCCAAATACAAACATGCTTGTGGAAAAGCAATTGTTATAATCACAACAGGTACGGTGGAACACAATGGCTGACTGCCTAAAAGTTTTTTTGGAAAACTGGCATACTATGTCAGACATAATTATGCTTAAATAGTGCAACTGCTAAAGATTTGTCAATTTCATCGAAAGTAAATGACATTACGCTGAAGCAACAAGCCCAGGCCCCCCACAGGAAACTCTAAAATATTGCAGTTACATTCGACATATCCTATAAGACATCCTGCTGTATTGGCGAAGTGACCGAAGCATGTATATAGCTTAAAAATAAGTTTGAGGGTGAGACCGTACGACAACGTGAGACCGAGTATTCACAGGTTAATTTAAGTTCAATGCCCGGTTAGAAATGGCCATTTGTCCAGCTCATTTTTCAGCAAACTTGCTACATCATCAATGCAACGGCGAAAAACTCACGAGTGAAGATATTTCTGAAGCTTTATCTTTTATTGAAGCTTATCACAAAGAGGTGAAGGTGCCCTATGTTGTAAAACACAAGGCAATGACAGATCCATTTCATAACTTTTTACTTGAAAATCGTGTAGTAAATGACTTTGGACCTCTTGAATGGTGGCTATCATTAAAACCAAATTCATTGCCTAACAATGGAACATGTGACACAGCTCCACACTACTGTTGCTTCAAGTGCTGAAATAGAAAGACTGTTTTCAACATTTGGATTTATTCATTCCGACGTACGAAAAAAACTAGGTAACGAGAAACTGCAATATTTGTCACATATCTTAATAAGAAAAAGTAAGTGTTGTCTTATCACATTGTCTGTCTCACACAATTTATATTTTCTGTTAATTCATAATATTAATGATTACTGTTTTGCTTGTTTATGATTAAGTAATTTTTTTTTTAATAAAATAATGTTTTAATTACAAATTCCAAATAAACTTTTCCTTCTAATTCCTAATTTAAATGAAAAATACAACATAAATTTAAAAATGTAAATTTAATTCAACCTATTTTGGGTCTTAATTTTTTTATTTGTTTTCATTTACTTCCATTCATTTGAATTAAAAAAAAATTAAAAGTAGTTTTAAACCCTGTATTTTTAATGTTTTTAACATTGTTTAAAATCTGTTTTAAACTGTGTTTTTAAAGAATTAATAAAAAAAACAAAAGTTTTATTTCAAACCGTTTTAAAACATGTTTTAAACACGTGTTGTAAAACAATTTGTTTTAATCATGCCAACCCTGAGATATCAAAAGTCCTCTGCTGAACATAGGCCTCACCTATACTAGATCGCTTCATAGGACACTCGCCATAGCTGACACGCTTGGCAGACGGTTTCTCAACCGCAGTTTCTTTTTATTTTACGTTTTAATCAGGAATGCTGCCATCCTTCTGTTTCATTCCCTTCTGTCGCCTCATACTTATTTTATTTTATTTGGAAGACCAACAGCTATCATAATTAGGATAGATAATACTAATAATTCTACAGTAAGCCAATTAAAGGTCCTCACTAATAGATACAAAGGTGAATTTACAACAAACCATACATACGACATACGACATCTATAGGATGATATGGGGTAGTAAATATTCTTACACCGCTATTATACCATATTACCGTACTTGTAATTATATTAAATTATTTTTCAAAAGTGACACATATTGGTAAGAGACATTTAAATCTGAGAAGGCGCTTTTGATCTGATGATGCTTGTGGGATGGGATTGTTTTTTTTTATAGAATAAAGGCGACAAGCGAGCACAAAGTATACCTGATGGTAAGTGGTTGCTGTGGCTCATAGACATCTACATCTAACCTCGATATCGAATGAAGATGCAGATGCGTTGTCACCCGTGAGGACTAAGATGGAATGCCTCGTTTCCAGTAAAAAGGGTCTCCGGTTTTCTACACTCACCATACGAAACACTACAGCATTAAGCTGCTATTTTACGCTGATATTCTGTGAAAGCGTAGTCCTTCCCCGGTCGAGCAGACCCATTCTTGCTACAACTATACAACTAAGATAGCTGCAACATGACTCTACCACGTACAGTCGATCAAACTTTCCGTTGTTTCGGAAAGCTTGATCGACGAAGAATATACGGTGCTCTCCGACACTGTACATACAGGCATCCCAAAAGCAACGGTCCGAATTGAAAAAGGGCGACAGCTGTCGTTAATTCCGATAATTTTCATTATATCAATGATCGTCCGAAATTAACGGATACGAAATTCTCGAAATACGAACATAAAAAATATTTTACATTTAAATTGACTATGTAATGCGTAATTTTTTTAAATTGTATTTTGTAGGTATATTTTACTTTATTATTTTTACTGTTGTTGCTATTAATTGTCCAATTTATGTTTTTCTAGTAGTATAGTTGTAGCATGAATGGGCGACGCGACCGGGGAAGTACTACGCTCTCACAGAATACCAGCGTAAAATAGCAGCTTAACGCTGCTGAGTTTCGTATGGTGAATGTAGAGAACCAGAGACCCCTTGTACTGGAAATGAGGCATTCCATCTTAGTCCTCACGAGTAAAAATGTAAATTTTGATACGTAGTCGAGGATAGATAGAGGAGGTTATCTTATCTTATAAAAAAATGGAAGTATGTACTTAATTTTCCCTACCCTTTTTTAATTTAATAACATGTGACTATATTTTTTGTATATACCTACATTACAGGAATCTATACTCCCATAATAGGCGAGAGTAGTTGAGTGCGCACTGCAAACTCGAAAAGTCACGTGTTGCAATCCGCCATTCGACTAATGTCACGGACCCCTCCTAACACAAGAATTGCAGGCTTATTTGAAGTAGTTAACGGTATTATTATCAATCTAAAAAGCTTTACTAATATTCTCTTTTTTTTTAAATAAAAAAGGTTCACCTTCCTGAGCGACATTTTATTCAATGTGTTAAATCTCTGTAAATTAATACCTACCCACCTATTTATAGGACAACTAAATCCAGTCAAAGTCAAAACTTTTTATTTAATTTAGACTTGTTTAAAGCTATTATGACCATCAAAATCTATATCGGTTTGGAAAACAAGACCTCAGAAAAGAATCGGCAAGAAACTGGGATCTTCTTTTTGGCAACTTCGTATGTTACCGGCCAAAATCGATTTTAAGGAAATAGTAATTTCAGCGATATTAGTTTAAGGTAGTTTGGAGTCAACGGAAACGGGAAGGTATCAACTAGATGCAGCCACATCTAGTTGATCCCGTCGGGTTTAGGAAAAACTAGTTTGTCTTAAAATCGGATTTGGACGGTAACATATAAATCTCAAACATGTATATGTATATATATAGTAAAAAATTAATAAGAGAAACATATAAACACGAAAGAATTGAAATGATTTTGAACTCATTACAAAGCAAACATTAGGTAACAAAACTTCAAGCAATAATATTTCGTTAATTTGCTGACCATCATTAATTGAGTAAAAAGTACTCAAATTAGAAATTACCTATTCACCCCTTTACATTTCATCTGGTGACTTGAAGGATAACCTGTATACTTATTTAACAGGATTTTCTCTTGTGTAGGCATTTTATAAATGTTTACATATGTAAATGACTCGGAAGAATTATATGCAGGCCATACAAATACTTGTTCCGTGTGGGATTCGAACTCGCAGCCCTTTGACGCCACAACTCAATGCTAAGACACTGAGCCACACACGTAACGCACATAATATAACGTCACGGAGCCGTCTGTAATGTAGCCGGTCAATATGTGTATAAACTTGCCTTCTTACGTCTATATGTTGGAAGCCAAGTCAGAAAATACAAGTAAACTTGACTAATATATAGATTTGATTTACCATAATATTTGGCTAACCAATATTCAAGTTTTATTCAACATTATCTACTTCCGTTCTCACCGAACCAAAGGTATTCCACATAAATTACTTAACCAGACCCTACATCTTTTATCTAATCTAGACAAATATCGACGTTAAATTGGCATATCGCAAATTCGCATCCTTATACCTTGTATGTAGCTATATTTTGAGCTTTATTTTCTGTCTACTAGGCTAGGGACTCCCTCGATAACAGTAAAAAGAATTCAATGAAGAGGTAATATGCTTTATGTTCCTTATAATAAGGTTGACATTTTCTCGTCCACCGCTACGATTAGATCCCAAGGCGCGAAGTAGATGGGGTTTGTAGATGTAAGAGTTGGGCGTCCGAGATAAGGAAGTTCGTTGAACTCACGGCCCGCTTGATTCTTTTTACATGCTGATTTCGTTTTGATTCAATAAAGTTTTATTGTTGGAGGGACAATTTTAGTACAGCCTTCGTAATAGCTTCGGCGGCCGAGATTTTTTATGTACCATTTTATTCGTTTGCGGCGACACGACTAAATTATTTTCCCTGGACTCAAAAAGTTGAGACAATTTTTTATATAAAAATGTACTACTTATTCATTACATACCCAAAACATTTTCGACGACTATTTTTATTCACATACATAATCAGTCCCAAAAGTCTTTCTTGAATTTTTAAAACACCCTCGATTAAAAATTTAAATGCAGATACTTTGTTTCTTCTGCTTCTTATGGTTCTGAGTTGACGCCTGAGGCTTAAAATGAAATGTTTCATTAGCAATAAAAAAGGATCTTCAGTACTAGTGACTACCCGTGATAGCCAGCAACATTATGCTATAACTGTCATGCTGATGTTCTGTGCTATACCACATCAAAATGCAAATGGATGTACGTCCAAATCCAGACCAATTACTTATAGGTTATTCAAATACTTATTCCGTGTGAGATTAGAACACGCGTACCACAGCAGAGCACGCTACCGAGACGTTTCTCACCAAGTGAATGTCAATACTTTAGAAAAGCAATTCGCCCTCTTATCTACCCAGTAGTCGTTAAACTGAATTATTATACGGTTATTGAGGGGCTATATCCGTAAAAAGATTAAAAAGGTAGTCACTCTATTATAAAACCATTTAAAAATTAACGAACCAATTATTAAAAAGATTATAATATAGATATCTCACCATAAATTTAACCACTATAATTACTACTAATTAGAAAGGAGCCGTGGTAGTACAGACTGTTAGCGCTGGCTGTAAATTTCACAGTACGCGAGCAACTCGGGTTCGATACCCACCGGCACCAATGAAATTGTTAATTGCAATTTTAAGTGCTCATTTACCACGTGATCGGCGGTGAAGGTAAACATCGTGAGGAAACTTGCATGTCTGAGAAATAACAAAAAAGAATTCAAAGACATGTGAAGTTCGCCAGCACACATTGAGACAGCGCGGCGGACATTTCCTTGCCCTAAAACTCCCTCAGAAATGAGGAGATGTATATAGGCTGTAACTTTAACTGCTTAACTTTTAGAAATAAACTAAACTAATTAGAAATGCTCTATAGATTATTGTCCTTTTCACTTATATTGAGCAACTAGCTCTTCCCCGCGTGAAATTTATTACGATCGGATTTCATGGGTTTTAATTTTTTTGCGTGGAACCCTAATTCTTTTTCTAAAATAAAAGTAACCTAAGTTACTCTTTATAAAATCTGCTATCTGTTAGTGAAAGTCTCGTCTAAATAGGTCCAGCCATTTTGGAGATTAGCAGGAACAAACAGACAGACATACAGACAGATAGACAAAAATTTAAAAAATTGTTTTGCTTGTTATAAGTACCGTTAATACTTTCATATGTATATGGTAAAAAGTTGTTCAGACAGACACTTCAATTTTATTTATTTGTATAGAGTATAGATTAGCTGCTGTTAACCATCAATTTCGGTGCGAGCAAATTGTTTTTTTTTTTTTTATATAGAATAAGGATGACAAACGAGCACACAGTCCACCTGCGAAACTTTAGTAATAATTGTAATTGTGTAAAGAAATCCTATATGTCCTCCACGACATAGTCGACTTGCAAATTTCATTTGAATTCGTCCAGCCGTTAAGGGTGACTGAACATTCAAAAACATACTTCCACATTTATAATGTTATTAGTAAAATACCATTACAGTTTTATTCGATAACACGCAATGATTATTTTATGACTTATCTTACACGATATCGGCCAATGTCGTGTCAAACAATGACCTGATAAGGTAGCGTAGTAAATCATTTATTTACAAACACGTTCTAAAAACGAAATAGGTACATTTTTATGTTTTTTATACACAATTTAAACTTTATAATTATGTTCGACTAGCGATCCGCTCTGGCTTTGCACGAGTGATTTCTGGATAACGACAACAGCGCCACCTACCGAGTACAATTGACTTTTATTACCATCTAGGGACCCACTCAAATACACACAAAAATATCATCAAAATCGGTCAAGCCATTTTCGAGTTTTTACGAGACTAACGGACAGCAATTGATTCTTATATATTGAGATAACACAGCACATTATTTAATTCAAGAACTCGCCGTTGAACAGTGTGTTAATTAAAAATATAAGATCAAAAGAAAAAAGTCGTTACGTACGTAGGTAGTCTTGATTAATTTCTAAACACAACGCACCCTCCCCACGTTTAATTCACTTCTCATCGCGCTACCTAAAAATAGAGTAGGACAACAGACATTAGGGGAGGCACTCATTTTATACATACAGCCATATACTCCGTAGTTAGTTTACTTGCATACCGAGTCCTGGATTCATCTACTAAAAGTAATTAAAATATGCCTGAGTGATTACTCATTTCAAAATTTTAGAGTGGACTGCTTAGATGGTGACAGTGACGATGTTGATGATTTAAAAGCTGTTGCAAAGTTTTACACACTTAAAGAGTTATAAACGTTAACAAAACTTTCCATTAAAATTACCTACGGAACGAGATATAAAAGAATTTTGAAAATCAAACAAGAACTTAGGTGTTTTCGGAATTTTTTTCCTTATTTATTAAAGCAGTTTGAACAGTCCAATAAACATTATATTACTAAACAACAATTCTTAATCTGCTTCACTTTGATTAAAAGTGGCCATAAACAAAATACGACCTTTTAGTTTAATAGCTTTGAATTAAAACAAAAACGAAATCTCGTAATTTGTTCACGGTAAAAAGTTATCAGAAGTCACAATATCTTGCCCACTTAAAATTCTTGCACTTACGGGCAAAATATACAAAAATATACTCGTCTCGTGACTCTTACTCTTTAAAATATATAAGAGATACAAGTTGCCCAGCATGCGTTACGATGCTGGGACAGCTCAACGCAAACTTTGGAGAGTTGCCGTCGCAGGCGCGCACACAATAACTGGCCAAAGTTTCATCGTAATCCGATGAATGGTAGAGAAACGCAAATAAGTGGACCTAACAAACAAATACTCATTATTTATTTTAGAGCCAAGTATTTTCCCTCAAATGCCTCCGAACGAAACACGTCAAAAAAAATGTAGTCAATTCACTTGACCCTTTCACTCAAAAAAAGTTATGACATATGTGCTCTACATTCAAGTCTGTTCCTCCTACGAACGCAACTTAAAAAAAGCATGTATATTTTATATAGCCAAGTCGTGTAACTCTTTCACTGCTTACAAATTATGAGATATAATGTAAAGTCAACTCTAATCGTCCTAGTAAGCATATTATATTTAAAAAAAAACTCCTTAAAAAAATCCAAGTCTCGTGATTATTTTGCTCTAGAAAAGTATGAATTCTAACAAACGGCAAAGTCTTGTTCTTTCATGAAGCTTAGATATCTAAATAAAATCTAGTATATTATGCAAGTTATAAACGTGAAATAACAATTAAATATAATTCAACATGTTTCTTGAAAACAATTCTAACTGTTTTATATAAAACAAGAAAAAATATTTTAGCTACAATTTACATCCTTTCAAATCTACGAACGCATTGCCGTGGAAAAATAAGTGCAATAATTTAAAAATTTAAAAAGACAAATGTAAAGCTATGAAACAACTAAAATAAATACAAATAACAAAACAAATGGCAAATGTATGAAGAGAGCCAGTCATTAAACTTCGGTCTGGTATTATTCCCAACATTTATACTACAGTAGTATTGTTGCATACAAGAGCTTTCTCTTCCTCTCTCTCTCTCTCTCTCTTTTCAGAGGCTCGTTTTAAATTAAGGTATGGACAGGGTTACCTTTATTTAAATTATTAGGAAATTAATTTTAAACACGAAGGACAAACCAAGCACAAGAGTTTTAAATTTACAGTAAAAATTTAGAATTTTTTACATAAATAGGATAAGAAAGTTAATTTTGCCTTTTCACCTACCGATTTAAAATAATATTATGTATTATATATTTTAAAATTATATTTAATATCGAAAATCTTTTTAATATTTATGTAATAAAAGTTACCCCTGTAAAAGGTGTTCTAACACTGGAATCTGGAACATTGAATTTTAAGCTACACAAGATGATTGGCTCGCAAGTCTAACCGGAGACGAACAGAGACATTCAAAAGACCTTCATTTAAATGATAAACCACTGCGCTACTGAACCATCATAACAGAAACCAATTTAAATAACCTTTAATTTTAATAAAATACACACAAACTTGCTAAGTACAGAGTAGAGAGATGTCGCACGTACGTAACTGATAATGTCAGGTTTAAGTTTTTGACAAGTTAAATGTTCAGAGGCAGAGACTCGTTAAAGGCTTAATTTATCATCGGCAATAATTTAAATTGTATCGATTCACAGTTATCATTCGCCAATAAATATAGCTGTATCACACGTCCATTTACATAATCATCTTTGTAGAACTTCTTTTAAAGGTTAATGCGAATTAAATAATTTGCGAATATAGAAAATTTGCACAAAATTGAGATTTAAAAAAAATATAATGTGTTCGATATAATTATAATTTTTATATCTTTGAGTTAAATAAACTTTTTGGTCAAAAATGTATTTCCGCAATGGTAGCTTATAGATTTCAACAAGATCCGATGATCAATGCATATTTTTTCTACCGACTTCAAAAAGGAGACGGTACTAAATTCGACTGTATGTTTTTTTTATGTGTTTTACCTCATAACTTTTTACTGGGTGAAGCGATTTCGATAATTCTTTCTTATTTGAAAGGTGGTGCTTCACATGTGGTCCCATATAAATTTGATCAAGGTCTGACCAATAGTTTTTGGGTTATTTTTAATAATTTATATTGAAGTCGGTTGTAAAAAAAATTAATTTTAAATTATTAAGATATTCCAATCCAAGTGCAAGTAATAATTCTTATGATTACACTTGAAATAAATTATTTCAGTTTTCAAGCGCCACATTGTCCAATAATAATTATGGTTAATGTCAGCCCTACTGACAATCATTTGACGTTAGTTAACTTTCGTAGTATTTAGTTTAGTAACTTTCTGAATTTAATTTATCCATACTAAATCCAGTAGAAAATTGTCCGGGTAAGTAGCCGCAGCTATGGCAACCCTGTGAACCGCTGCGAAAAGCTCTATCATATGGTACTGTTTCCGAGGAAAGCGTAGGCGAATGTTGGGGGGGGGGGCGTGCGGGGAGGTGAGTCGCCGTGGTGCAAGGGACTGTTCCGGGCGGGAGCTCAGCGCGCAGCCTCCGCAGTATCGAACGACCGCGCCCGCTCCCACGTGCTTCATTCACCGGCTCACCACGTGAGAATATGATAATAACACTTTAAAGAAGTTTTTCTTTCTAGAGCGAGTTAAAAATACTAAACACTAAAGTGCATCTTGTTATACAATTTACATAACCTACGGATCAAAAGAAAACGCATCTAATTAGTTTTGCAAGTGTTATCTACTTGTATATCACCATACTGTCATAAGCAGAAGTATTTTATTAAATTACTAGCTGTGCCCCGCGGTTTCACCCGCGTCATCACGTGTCCGAGTATAGTTCAAGCATTTTATAACGGCTAGGATTTAAGCGTCGTTCGCGGGCCCAGTCAAGTATTGAATTATTTTAATTTTACATAATCTCCAAATAACATGGTATAAAGAACAAAGTTTATCTTCATAAAATTGTCTTGATGATGAAGTAACTTTCTTTCGTAAGGATAAATAGGCCATGCCTAATAATAACGTTCATAAATCACTTTTAAATTTTCAATATTTTTTTCTCACAAAATACCAAATTATGGCTTATGTATAAGAAATAGACATATGGTATCGGGGACTTTTTTTAGACGGAGTTAAGGTCTATATTTTTCTACAGCATTGTATTTACGTATCCCTAACGATAACACCAGCGTACGCGGATAAATCATTTCGGGAGTGCTTTTTCTTCTGGTTTGCGTAACAAACATCCATATTTAAGGCTAGCTGAGGAATATAGCTTAATGCTAGATAGCCTATACTATTCCACATGAATCTGGCTATAATATACAAAAAGAATTTTTCAAATCCGTCTGGTAGTTCCAGAGATTAGCGCGTTTAAACAAACAAAAAAAAAACCTCTTCCGCTTTATTATATTAATAATATAAGTATAAATTAAAAATAATATGTTTCCTTATATTCATATTTTTATCCACATTATATAAAAATTGTGATCCATTTCATAGCTGTCATATTGATAGATATCGATAGTTCGCTATATTTGACTTCTGAAATCACTACGGTTACAAAATGGATGTTCAGTTTGAACTACTAAATAAAATACAAAATATTATGATATTTTTTTTATATTTATTTTATTTTTTATTTGCATTTAAATATTGGCATGAATACATTACACCGTTTCACCGTCAGAATATCCCCCTATCGCCCCGTGGGTGTAATGAGAGTCGACTATGTTAAATTCCAGGAAGTTTTCATGCCCTCCGACAGAGGGCGGTATAATCATCTATATATATATATATAAGCGAAATACCACTGACTGACTGACTCATCACCATATCTTTAAAACTATACACCCTATTGACTTGAAATTTAATACAATTATTCATTTCGCAATGTAGACACTCGCTAAGAACGGATTATACGACAGACCGATAAAAAAATCTTGATATTCTAGATGTACGTTCCGCAATAAAATATTATCGAGCGCCCAGCTCAACGAAGCGAGCGGGTATCAGCTAGTATCATATTTAACCGATGTGAAATACGCTGTCTGGCGACAGCGACTAGCATCGAGGATGCGAGTCCGAATATGCGCTCACTGCCGAAGTGACAAACGAACTTGCAGCCCACCTGATGGTAACTGGCTACAACAGCTCACGGACTCCTGCAACCAACTTCAAGAAAAGAAGGCTACAGACGCATCGTCACCTCTGAGGACTAAGCTGGAATGCCTCACAGCCTGTTATTATACTGGTGCTATATACCCTTCAGACGCGAACACTGGCAGGCACTGCTTCTTGGCGGCATAGAACTGTTGCGACGGTCATATAATGTAAAAAGTGTATTTCGGTCTCTCCATTATCCCTTTTATGTATAATGTTGATTTTTGAAAACTTTTCCAGTAAAAGGTTTTTGCGTGTTTATTTTTATTTCGTTTGTGGACTTTGTTAGTTCTTATGCTACTTTCTCTACTTGTTCTTTAAAAACTAAAACAATTTCATAAAAATAGTAAAACAAGTCCAAACTAAACTCGTTTTATTTATTTAGACAATATAATAATATGTTCATTAATAATACATTGCAATACCTGGAGAAGAGGATAAAGTTGTATCTGATGAAATACCTGAAAAATAAATTTATATTATTAAATTTAGTATTTATGAATATTCAATAACGTCTAACGAAACACTTATTTAAATAAATAATAATTAATCTAACTTTCACTAAGATTTCATTGAAATAAAAAAAATTGTACACATATCTAAATGCACTTTGTATTATTAAGCCGTTACCATGGTCGGCGGAGCAGGGGGTGCTAAGAATCTCATTAGATGGAGTGACGACCTGGTAAGACATGCAGGAAGTAGATGGAAGCAGGTAGCTCAAGACCGCACTTTGTGGCATTCCTTGGGGGAGGGCTATGTTCAGCAGTGGACTTGTGAAGGGCTGTAATGATGATGAATATTAAGCACAATTTCTTTGTTACTTAACGTTTGAGCTGAAGTAGCTGAGAAGCTAGAGCTCGATGTAAATTATAAGACTTTTTCGAATATGTTACCACAATTTTTCCCGACCGATGCCTTCAAGAAAAGAGCTCATGTATTTTTAAAAGGCCGGCAATGCACGTGCAATTCCCTTGGTGTTGCAGTAGTTCACGGGCGGCGGTGATCATTTTACAACAAGTAATCCGCATGCTCATTTACTACCTCTTTTATTAAAAAAAAAAAACAAGTATACAAGAAACCCGAGTTATATCTCCGCCGGCATCAATGAATTTGTTTGTATAAGATTCATATCCAACGGAACCCTATTACTAAGCCGTCCGTCCGTCTGTCTGTCTGTCAGCGGGCTGTATCTCATGATCCGTAATAGGTAAGGACTTGAAATTATCACAAAATGTGTATTTATGTTGCCGCTATAACAACAACTAAAAAAAATAAATTAAAAATTAAGGGGGCCTCATCTACTAGAAACAGCTTTTTTTGCGTACAAAGTATTAAATCTTGTACGATGGTACGGAACCCTTCATACGCAAGTTCAACTCGCACTTGCCCGGTTTTTCAATTGTTTTTCTATCCGCCAAAATGAGTGAATCTAACGAAGAAATTCGATATATTCTGAAGTTTTATTACAAAAACATGAAAAATGCGACTCAAGCCACGAAAAATATTTGTGACGTTTATCGACCTAATGTAGTGTCTGTAAGAGTAGCATAAAGTTGGTTCAAGCGTTTTCAGTCTGGGAATTTTGATGTCGAAGATACAGCTCGCTCTGGTCGCCCTCATCATATAAAGATGATGCCATTTTTGAAAAAGTGGAGCAAGATCGGCATATTAGTAATTACGACATAGCCTACGAATTGAGGATTGACCACATAACAGTTTTGACCCATTTGAAAATATGGCTATACAATAAAGCTCGATATTTAGGTACCATATGAGCTCACTGAAAGAAACCTAATGAATCGTGTACTCATTTGCGATTCTCTATTGAAACGTAATGAAAACGAACCATTTTTAAAAGATTGAACATCGGTGATGAAAAGTGGATGACCTACGACAAGAACGTGCGAAAATGCTGATGGTCAAAGGATAGTCAAGCTCCACAGACTGTAGCGAAACCCGGATTAACATGCAATAAGATGTTGCTGTGTGAATGATGGGATTGGAAGGGTATCGTTTATTATGAGCTTTTACCGCCGGGCAAAACCATCGAATCGGATCTCTACCACCAACTAATTAGACTCAAGCAAGAAATTGAGAAACAACGGCCGGAATTAATCAACAGAAAAGAAGTGGTCTTTCAACATGATAACGCCAGACCACAAACATCTTTGGCCACTCAGGAAAAATTGAGAGAGCTTAGTTGGTAAGTGTTAATGCTGGATGCATATAGTCATATAGTCCTGACCTTGCACACTCAGATTTTCATCTGTTTCGGTCTGTTCAGAATTCTTTGGGTAGTGTTAGATTAACATCCAAGAGAGGACTGTGAAAAGTACTTGTCGCATTTTTGTGATCAAAAAATCCCAAGATTTAAACAGTAGCGGTATTATGTCACTATCTACAAGATGGCAACTAGTTATCGAACAAAACGGCACATATATATTATAATAAAATATAATTAAACATTGAGAAGAAAATGTCTTGAATTTGTATATAAAATACGAAGAAACTTTTTCTCTCTTTTTTTAACTCAAACAAAAAAAACCGCCCGTGATTAACCAATTTTTATATATTATATACTCTTCTGTTTTTATTTTCTTGCCTAAATTTAACATTAAATCTCTGATTGTGTCCCATATTTTTATAAATAAAGAAAAGAAGCGCCTCTTTCTTTTTTCTTTTCAATTTGAAGCGCCAGTAGCATAATGCTAAGAATACGGATTGTACAACGAAATATACATAGGTTTGAAACCTAATGTCGATTCGTACTATGGTTTCTGAAAATTTTTTTATAGAAAAAGGGTGACAAACTGGCACACAGATGATAAGTGGATGGTGTGGCCCATAGACATCTACATTTATCCTCGATTAAGAATCAAAATGCAAATGCGTTGTCTCCCCTGATGACTAAGATAGAATGCCTCGTTTCCAGTAAGAAGGGTCTCCGGTACTCTGCACTCACCATATGAAACACAGCAGCATTAAGCTGCCTCTTTTACGCTGGTATTCTGTGAGAGCGTATCGGTATCACCATCCCGGTCGAGCCGACCTATTCATGCTACAACCATAACATAGCAGCACCGTGGCTCTACTTTGTTAAAAGTATCGGCAGGGCTATGAGAATGTTTCGCACACATGTGCAAGCTCCACTAGTAGCAATTGCTACTTGGCAAACACTTCTCGAGGGAGCATAAATCCACCTTCTATTTCTCCGTAGGCAAAGTACGTTGGAAACACAAGGCGAGGCTTCGTACATAGCTTTAATCTCTTCAAAAATCATCTCCTAGCACGAGCGTTTAAATTTCATTACACTAGATACTTGTAGCCATTAAACTATTCTAATAACTGCCTTGACTGAAACTGCACGATGTTATTTACGTAAAATTCAGACGGGCACGGTCTAATCGACAATTGCATCTGTGAAGCTACAAAATCCGTCACCGACAAAATCCGAATCTCGATTCGGGCTAATGAATGGCGGCGGAAACAATGTACATCCGATTCGAGCTCCCGATCGCATGAGCGCGCCATGCAGCCGGCTCCCGATAGAAATTCATTTAAAGAGCCAGTTTCTCGTGGAAAGAGGACTAGATGCTATTTTAAATTTAATATGAAATTTATCTGCTGGCTTTCAATAAAATTATTTATATCAATACATGTTGACGAAGTTATAATTTCTATAAGTCAAATAATGAAGAGTTTTTACTTCAATTTCATTTCGTTTCATCATTATACATTCAGATCCGACCCAATATTATGACAGCGCAGTGACAGTGCAGTGACAGCGATTGGTGCACCAAGCGCTATCACAGACACAACAACCATGGTAGAACAACCATGAATTTGCATAGCCTGCAAATAGTGGTTCTGGGTCTGTTTGTCTACGTGCAAAAACAGTTTCAAAGTTAAGTATTGCAGTCGCAAATAAAAATCATTTCAACGGTGGTAGAGCCTTGCAGCAGCTTTTGCTGTTGCACGTATGGGCCGGCTCGAGCCGGGTTAGTACCACGACCTCACAGAATACCGGCGTGAAGTGGAAGCTCTGCTTCCGCGTTTCGTCTGGTGAGTGCAGGTGACCGGATGCCCAATTCCCCCCCCCCCCCATCAAAATGGTAGCGGAATTACGTCATAAACTACCCCAGGAGGGTACCAATACCCCTGGAGAATCCCTCGCTGAGCATCCACGACCATGCTATTCCACTCCTGAGCGTGGGTGCTCAGGCTGCCCCGCGTATTCTGGGGGGGGGCAAAATTCCGCTCAACACAATAACTGCTCGGGGCAAACTGAGCAACAAGACCAAGGCGACCCCTGCCACGCTATCCGTGAATTTCTGCAACATCAGGGGACTTCACTCGAACCTAAACGCCGTCCACTACCATCTTGAGACGGCGAAGCCGGCCTTGCTCTTTCTGACCGAGACGCAGGTGTCCTCTCCGGCTGATACTTCGTATCTCTCCTACCCGGGGTACAAATTGGAGCACTCCTTTGTGCCTCGGGCTGGAGTTTGCGTGTATGTCAGAGAGGACATCTGTTCTCGACGCCTCGGCAGTCTTGAAGGTTCGGACCTGTCCATCCTTTGGCTACGCGTAGACAGCGACGACCATCCGCGCGTCTACGTGTGCCTCTATAGGTCCCATAGCGGTAATGCCGAAACAGACCGACTCATCGACCACGTCCAAATGGCTACAGATTCCTTGCTACAACAGGTCCCATCCGCAGAGATCGTGATTCTTGGCGATTTTAACGCCCACCACGCCGAATGGCGCGGTTCACGTTTAACCGATCATGCGGGAAGATCTGTTTATGACTTTGCCTTGGCATATGGTCTGACACAACTGGTTACATCGCCTACGCGGATTCCAGATGTTGAGGATCATACACCTTCCCTGTTGGACCTTCTGCTGACCTCTCATCCGGACGGATATCAGGTTTCCGTCGATGCCCCTCTTGGCTCTTCGGACCATTGTCTGATCCGGAGTGTGGTGCCACTCACGCTCCCCTCGCGGTTGCGTTCTGCAGGTTGCCGCCGTGTTTGGCATTACAGGTCGGCGGATTGGGACAGAATGCGGTCTTTCTTTGCTTCCTACCCATGGGGGCGGGTTTGCTTCTCGCCGGATGATCCCAGCGCTGTTGCTGACTCTGTCACTGATGTAGTGCTACAGGGAATGGAACTATTTATTCCATCATCTGTGGTACCCATCGGAGGCAGATCTCAGCCTTGGTTTGGTCGCTCCTGTAAGACTGCATTACGCAGTAAGCAGGAGTGTTATCAAGCCTGGGCTGCGGCTTCGGTGACTCGGGATGTAAACACCAGCACACTCAAAAAGAAGTATAACTTCGCCTCCAGGTCCTTCAAAAGAGTTATTGCCAAGGCAAAGTCAGAGCACATAGGCAGAATTGGCGAGAAACTAGTTCGCCTTCCTTCGGGAACCCGTGCATTCTGGTCTCTCGCCAAGGCTGTCCAAGGGAATTTCTGTAAGCCATCACTACCATCTCTGCACAGGGAGGACGACTCACTGGCCCACGACGCAAAAGAGAAGGCCGACCTTTTAGGCTCCCTTTTTGCGTCCAACTCGACTGTTGATGACGGGGGGAACACACCGCCGACCATCCCGCGGTGTGAGTGCTCCATGCCGGATGTGCGATTCTCACAGCGCTCGGTTCGCAGAGCACTCCTCTCCCTTGACATCCACAAGTCGAGTGGGCCTGACGGAATCCCCCCAATTGTGCTGAGGACGTGTGCTCCGGAGTTGGCACCGGTTCTAACGCGTCTTTTCCGGTACTCCTACTCCCTAGGCGTAGTCCCGAAATCATGGAAGACAGCTTTTGTCCACCTGATCCCTAAAAAAGGCGACCGCTCAGATCCGTCCAACTACAGGCCTATCGCCATCACCCCCTTGTTCTCCAAAATAATGGAATCCGTTGTAAACTGCCACCTCATGCGGTACCTTGAGGATCACCAGCTGATTAGTGACCGCCAGTACGGTTTTCGTCGGGGTCGATCAGCTGGTGATCTTCTGGTCTACTTAACTCATAGATGGGCGTTGGCAGTAGAGTCCAAGGGGGAGGCATTGGCCGTTAGTTTGGACATTGCGAAGGCCTTCGATCGGGTTTGGCACAAAGCGCTTCTTTCGAAGCTCCCTTCCTATGGGCTTCCCGAGAAATTATGCAATTGGATCACCAGCTTTCTTGCAGATCGGAGCATCAAGGTCGTTGTAGACGGTGCATGCTCCGACTACAAGCCTATTAACGCTGGTGTTCCACAAGGCTGCGTGCTATCACCAACGCTGTTTCTTCTGCATATCAATGATATGTTGCAAGCTGGTAGCATTCATTGCTATGCAGATGACAGCACTGGTGATGCTCTATACACCGGCCGTGCTAATATTTCTCGGGAAAACGTCACCGAGTACCGGAACAAACTTGTGTCTGAAGTCGAGTCTTTGCTGGACAAAGTCTCGGATTGGGGGCGACTAAATCTAGTCCAGTTTAATCCTCAGAAGACACAAGTTTGCGCGTTTACCGCTAAAAAGAACCCCTTTGTCGTATCTCCTCAGTTTCAGGGTACTCCCCTTGTTGCCTCAGCCAGTATCGGAATCCTCGGCGTCGACATATCGAGTAGCGTGCAGTTTCGTGGTCACTTGGAAGCGAAGGCCAAATTGGCCTCTAAAAAGCTTGGCGTGCTCAGTAGAGCGGGACAGTATTTCATGCCGGCTCAACGCCTGCAACTTTACAAGGCGCAGGTTCGGCCTCACATGGAATACTGTTCCCATCTCTGGGCTGGGGCTCCCCAGTGCCAGCTTCTTCCACTTGACCGCATCCAGCGCAGAGCGGCTCGAATCGTCGACGACCAAGTCCTTTCCGATCGGCTCGACTCATTGGCACTGCGAAGAGATGTTGCATCTCTTAGCATTTTCTTTCGCATTTACCATGGGGAGTGCTCTGAGGAATTGTTCGGATTAATCCCAGCCGCCAAATTTCACGAACGCACATCGCGGCAGAACTCCCGATACCATCCACACCATCTGGATGATTGGCGGTCCACCACTGTGCGATTTAGAAGATGTTTTCTTCCTCGCACAACTTCCTTGTGGAATAGTTTACCACCAGCGATTTTTCCGGACCGATACGACTTAGGGACCTTCAAGAAAAGAGCCTACTCCTTTTTAAAAGACCGGCAACGCATCTGCAATTCCCCTGGTGTTGCGGTTGTTCATGGGCGGCGGTAGTCACTTAACATCAGGTGAGCCGCATGCTCGTTTGCCCCCTCTCCTATAAAAAAAAAAAAATCTTACCAGCAAAATGCTTTCTTTCACGTCCGGATTAATCTATCTGGATTAATTAATTCTTTTACAGCTATAAAAGTTACAAGTAAAATGCTATACAGGCAACTTTTTATAGGCAGGCAAGTATTAAAACAAACATTCGCTCCAAACAATCCAAATAAAATCTTGGCGGGCGAGATAACCTCGAAAGGTTTATTGGCATTGCGACATATATTTCAAGCCCCGACTCAAAGACTTAAGGAGACAGTTGATTACCACGTCGCAACTGCCAGACAGTAAGCGGGGTCGTTGTAAAATATTGAATTTTTAGTAAAATGTAATTTTAAATATATTTTTTATAGACTAAGGTTGACAAAAAAAACACACAGTTCACCTGATGGTAAGTGGATGCTGAAGCCCATAGACATCCAAATCTATCCTTGATTAAGAATCAAAATACAGATACATTGTCACCCCAAAAGATTCCTCGTTACCAGTAAAAAGGGTCTCCAGTTCTCTACACTAACCATACAAAACACAGATGTTATTTTACACCGATATTCTGTGAGAGCGTGGTCCTTCCCATGTCGAACCGACCAATTTTTGCTACAAACATATTAAAGCTGCTATTTCTAGCTATACTATACTACCGTTCAATATTGTACTTGCACTATCAGAGAATAGTCTAATTACAATATCAACTAACCGTTATATTAAAAACTAAAATTATTTGACAATACGGGCCAGTAGATAACCCATTTTAACAACCTTTCAAGTTTGTTTAAAATGATAATTTAGTATCACGCGACCGCAGAGTTGACACAGAAGTATTATACCTCGTTTCATTAAAAAAAACCTTTGAAATATCGTAAAATTTAAGTTGTATAACATGCAACCTGTTATTTAGATTTAGGTTAAGAATTGCGTCAAAAAAATTATGAATATTAATATATTAAGTTTGGCTATTCAATACGTTTATGAATAAGTAATGTACGTACACAAAAATAAAAGTAGTATTACAAGAATAAGTGATATTCATTCTGTAAATACTAGGAACAGACACAAGTTAGTAGTACCAGTTACTCACTCAATCAGTAATTAATTTTTGGGGCGATGGACTTTTACAACAAAACCCCAGAAAATATACAAAATTTGGCTTGTTCTAAGTTCGACCGGGGAAGGACCACGCTCTCACAGAAGACCAGCGTAAAATAGCAGCTTAACGCTGCTGTGTTTCGTATGGTGAGTGTAGAGAACCGGAGACCCTTTTTAATGGCAAAGAGGCATTCCATCTTAGTCCTCACGGGTGACAACGCATCTGCATCTTGAGTCTTTATTGAGGATAGATGTGATAGATAGGATAGATGATGTCTATGGGTCACAGTAACCACTTACCATCAGGTGGACTGTGTGCTCGTTTGTCACCCAATCCTATAAAAAAAAAAAAGTTCTAAATCTTTATTAACCCTTTCGTTGGTCCGTGCACTACATACAGGTTGCTATTGTCTTACTATTGTGTATGAAACCACAACAGTGAAAGTGTTAAACTTAGTTTGTATAAAAAGGGTTATTATAATATTAAGGAATTTATGGATGATAATAACGCCAGGAAATGAGGTAATCGCTACGAAGCAATTTCTAATTTGTTTTGTGTTGTTAATTGTGTAACATACAAGACTGTAAGCTGTATTTTTTTGAAATTCCCGCTGGGTTTCTTGGTGGTTCTTCCTAGGACAGAGGTTTTTTTTTCGAACCAGTAGTAATTAAACATAAGAGTGACTTTCAATAAGTATTGTTTATAATCTACGTTGAATAAAAAAGGTTTTCTGGTTCTCTTCACTCACTACTAAACACGGAATAATTATTTTGCTGCTATTTTACGCTAATAATATTATGCGGGCGTTTTACTTTCACTGTCGAGTCGACACATTCCTGATGTAGCCATAATTCGCTGCAGCATGGCTCCAACTCGCAAAAATTTATTTTACATTTTTTTTTATAGGATCGGGTGACAAACGAGCACACAGTCCACCTGATGGTAAGTGGTTACTGTGACCCATAGACATCTATATCTATCTCAATAAAGACTCAAGATGCAGATGCGTTGTCACCCGTGAGGACTAAGATGGAATGCCTCTTTGCCAGTAAAAACGGTCTCCGGTTCTCTACACTCACCACACGAAACACAGTCAGCGTTAAGCTGCTATTTTACGCTGGTATTCTGTGAGAGCGTGGTCCTACCCCGGTCGAGCCGACCCATTCGTGCTACAACCATAATATAGCTGCAGCATGGCTCTACCACGTAGAAAAGAAGTAAAAATTATCCAATAGAAGTAGTATAATCAATACCAGTAGTAGTTAAACGTCCAAAATGTTCTTAAATACTTTAGAACGCATGATCATACGATCGTCACTTCCTGAGCTGTACTACTCAAACGCGGAATTAGTGGTGTTTATGGTAAATAACGTCAAAATTCTTGACTCGCTTTATTTTGAATACAATGCTGAAACATAGACGTATTTTAATTTCATATTGTTGTTATATTCCCTTAAAATTATATACCATAATAAATCTCTAACACAACTTCTGTCTAAACACGCATCACGCAAAAGCCCGTGAACTGATTTGAATGCGATTTTCACTGGCAGCTGGACCGAGTTTGACCGAACTTTCACTGGTAGATAGCTGATGTTTTAAGGAGTAACTTAGGCTACTTTTATTTTAGAAAAAGAATTAGGGTTCCGCGCCAAAAATTAAAACCCATGAAATCCAATCGCAATAAAATTCACGCGGGCGAGGTCCCGGGGAACAGTTAGTAAAATAATAATCTTAAAATGGCGGCGTGTCATTTTAGAATTATTATTTAACCATACCATAAAAAGCATAAAGAGCCATTTCTTGTGACACCGTCACACAGAGATCTTGCGCGTACACATATACGTACATAAAAACCTTTGATTATATCAAAAACCTCTTATCCTCAATATAAAAGAACAATAAGCTCAACAAATCGAGTTGCCGGCATCATAACGCTTAAAATTCAGCGCCGACAGCGCACTGTATTTCCCGATAAACAAATTGGAGCAGATTGATGTGCGGTAATAAAGTTCTCCGGCGGCCGGTGTATTGAGTTCGATTGGGTTTATTGGACGAAGTGGCGCGTGTCGTTAGTCGATTGCTTTCGATAATGTTTCAAATGTGAGATGCAACTTTTTAAGTGATACTCATGCCTTTTTTTTATAGAATAAAGATGACAAACCAGCACACAGTCCACCTGATGGTAAGTGCATACTGTATCCACACATCTAAATTGCTCCTCGACCAATAATCAAAATGCAGATGGGTTGTCACCCAGGATCTCACTCACCATACGAAACACACCAGCATTGAGTTGCTATTTTACACTGGTATTCTGTGAGAGCAGGTCCTTCCCGGGTTGAGCCGACCCATGCCTGCAACAACCATTATAAGCTGCAGCTTGGCTCTACCCTACCACGCACAAAATATGAAAGAGAACGAACCAAAAATATATTTTTTTACGTGAGTCTGATTATGCCTCGTTATATCTCGGATGTATGTCGCTCGCTTTAAAGTTTATACGTGACCAGTTTGAATTCGAATCCTAGGCAACAAAATTGAAATTATTAATCCAACTGCGTGGCGGTAAAGAAAACCAACCTGTTTGGTCTGAGAAAATGAAAGAGACCGCAAATTCGTACTGGAGCAAAGCAACGGACATTTTCCTGCGCCATAACTTATTCAGTCGATTCCATAGATTTCAGAACTAAACTGTTACTGTTACTTAACAACACCATACTGTTTAACGTTTACCATGATAAATGGATACATTTTCTATTTGTCTACTGAGGTCTTACCCTTAGTCTAAGGTATAAACTTAAGTTCCGAGGGATGCCACTTAGTACACAGTTAAACAACAGCGGGTTTTTGTCAAGACGCCACGCTCTACACTCCACCAAAGGCTCTGTACTGAGGCCACTCCATTAAGCTAAGGATGACAAACGAAATCTCAAAAAAATCAACAAATTTATAAAAACATCTAATAGCATCGTCAAACGCATACTAATTTAGGTTACACTATCAATCGAAAGCTAATAGCTAAATAAGTAAACTAGTACCTATCTGTTCTAGACAGATGCAGTAAGCTCTAATTATCTACTCGTATCGTTGAGCAAAGCTTAAACTGTCTTTATATTTTTGTTGTAACAAAGTTGTAAGTTTGTGGATAAATTTAATATGATGAATTCTCGTGATAGCTTCCTATCCTCGGTTAAGAATGAAAATGCACAATTCATTCTCAACCCTGCGGTCTAAGGAGGAATTTCCCATTACCAGGAAAAATGTGGGTCACCGATTCTCGTCACTAAGCAAATAAATACAGCTTCATTATGCTACTGTTCTGCTATATTTTGTATAACAATGGTATACGAAATACAGCAGAAGCGACCTTTACATACTGGAAAACTTTTTTCTCGTACAATTGTCATTTCTCAGTGGTGGAGAGCATAGTCCTATGTAGTTAAGACCACCTATTCGCGCTGAAGTGTAATACAGCTCTACCTCGCTGTACTGCTAGTAAATAGTAAAGAAATTTACAATATTAAAGTGAAGAATCTTACAATATTTTATAGAAAAAAACAAATTATCGAGTCAATTACGCCGCCGATACAAAGACGCCGCAACCTTTCCGAAAGAAAATATATCAGAGGATAAAGTGGACGAGAATTTTCTATAACAAAACTTCCCTAGAGGATGCTCGCTTGAAAACTACTATATCATGTTTCAATTATCTAACCAGTTAGAATTGACGGCGCGGCGTTATCCATCATGGTGGAAGAACAAGAGTTTGTAAAAGTTATGCCTTTTTTAAATAATAACTTTATTCAGCTAGGACAGCGAATGACCACAGTATATAAATAGATACATAGAGTTTAAAATTTCTACATAAATCCTCTATTAGACTGTAATGTCTTGCAGTCTTCCCAGACTGAACGCTTAACGAAACCCATCTTCCAGAAACATGTAATTCAGTGTCGCTTGAAGATATTAAAGAAATCGCACCCGTTGCCAAGTTGTACGCGACATACGTTGTTCAGTCGTGAAACGAAACTTCCTAAAGTTCAAATGTAACACACTTGCCAGTCGGACCGTTAGAGTTAAGTAACAGAGCCTCCATTAAGCGACGCCAGCTGGTGTGCAGTTTGGACTTGTTATTTTAATTGCTGTTTAAATTACATTATTAATAAAAATTAAATAGTAAAAAACAGCTTAGCTCTAGTCCCACAACAGGCCAAAGGTGGAAATCTTATATCTGCCGTGCCAATTGCATTTTGAAATATCGTAGACATTAAAATCCACCAATATTTATCATCATAACGATGTTGTTACTCCTAACGTGCTGTTATACCACATGCGCCGAGGGCTGGGTTAATCAGCCTTTATAAAACTGTGATGTACTTTTTTTATAGAATATGGGTGACAAAAGAACACACAGTCCATCTGATGGTAAGTGGATTCTGTGGCCCATAGACATCTACATTTATCCTCGATTAACAAGTCACCCTTGAGGACTAAGATGGAAGGTCTCGTTTCCAGTAAAAAGGGTGTCCGGTTCTCTACACTCACCATACGAAACACAGCAGTATTAAGCTGCTATTTTACGCTGGTATTCTGTGAAAGCGTGGTCCTACCCGGCCAATACATTCGTGCTACAACGTTAATATAGCTACAGCGTAGCTCTACCACGTTGAAAATAATTATCAAAAATTTCACTTATGTAGGTTGTTCAAACTAGGATTGCTTGTTGATTTCTCTGTACTATTTAATTATAGTAACGAGCAATCCTTATCTTTGTCAAAAATTTAATTATTTTACTAATTTGGGTGGACTAAGAAATATTATCACAAGTTGAATGTAAGAACTATAATAGAATGCCGTCTAAATAGTTACATTCAAAACTCCCCTATTTTTCCAACCTTAGGGGTGAAATGGTTTCACCAAATTTATATGGTACCACATCTCTAATCCATTTAATAAAAAAAATAATCTATTAAATCCGTTTAGTCGTTTTCGAGAAATCGGACGTATGTTCAACGTAAAAAAATATGCATCGAATATTGGACCTCCATATTTTTAAGGCGGTCTTCTGAACAACCACAGCCCTTAAAAATAAAGATTTAGAAGAAAATTTAAAACATAAAAAATTTAATAAATTCTTAGCGTAATTTTTAGCGAGTTGACGGCAAATTAAAATTTTTATTAAAATAGATAGTCCAGCGCTAAAGCGACCACTTTCTGTCTAGGAACCACAAAACTTATTAATTACCACATTATTTTCTTATAGAATAAAGGTGACAAACGAGCAACCAGTCCACCTGATCCACCTTTCATGAAGAAGAACTAACATAATTTTATACTTTTCGAAAAGTGGATAACACTTAATATTTTGAAACTTTCGTAGAATATTGATGTGCTGCGTCCGGAGAAAGAATTCGATGCATTTCAAATGTACATATATGAATGATTTATTTTGTGCCTTCCACCTTCAAATTGTCTACGTTATTGGAATTTTATGTGATATAGTTGCAAATATTTATTACAAACATATGTAAAAAAATGTACTGAGATCAATGCTATTTTATAACAACTTTTTCTTAACTTTAATAAAGATTCGCGAATAAATGACTAATGACTAATTCATTAGTCATTTATTCCAAATACAATATCCATTGTGTAGGATTTAGAAAGAAAATATTAAATAAAATGATAAGCGGCCACGCTGTAGTTCGTAGACATTTATCCGTCCATGATTCAAAATCAGATAAAGAAAAATGTTGTTACCCAGTCTAAGGAGCGTTGCCTTTTTACTATGAAACAATAACCGAGTCTCCGGCTCTAGTCCCTAATTACAACGAAACCGACATCCAATTTTTTTACTTTCTCAAAAGGAAGTTTTCTTTCTCTTTATTTTGACACAAATAGTGATTAACAAAAATTTTACATAAACTTAACATTACCTAAAAAGACAAACAATGTTCAAACATTTCATATTTATCTTACATTATTATTCTTAAATTTAGAGCTATTACTTACTATGCTATACATATTAAACACTGCAAAGCATGCACACATTATAATAATGTCCTCCAAACCGAATTTCGGTAACGGTGGCCAGTCTCAACTAGACTAGACCTGCACATAACAGAATTATAGTGCCCGAGTGTATGCGCAAGCACAGATACATTCTCTACTCCCTCACTCTCATAGTTCGATGGGACGGTAACCCGACACGACCGAAGAAAGATCAGGGGCAGGACCAAAGGCTTTTATTTGCTTACCGAGGCACGGACGTGAATCACCCCCAACTTCCAGACTCCGGGGTACTACGAAAAACCCAATAACTGATTTCAGCCCGACCTGGGATTCGAACCCGAGACCTAATCACCAGCAATCACGTTTTACGACATTAGATTATTTGCCATATCGTGACAATATATGAAAGTTATTAGCACCCTTTTTCATCCCGTACATATAAGACCTGAAGCGGTAAAAGTAAAACCCTCTCGCATTTCGAGATGACCACTCCGCTTTTGTTTTTATTGATTTCAAAGAGCTATTAAATAGGTCATAAAAATAATTATCACAACCATATTCAAGCAGCGATGGATTGAACTGAAACTGTTACGAATGTAATTTTCATGTAAAAGAGGAAGCACAAATTGAGTTTTCGCGAGCAACGAACAAAAAGACGATATATATAATATTCTTTGAACGTCTCCCGCCGAACCAAGGAATTCTACCAATGTATTACGTAGTAACTATTATATATTAATCTGTGTTACGGGAAGGGCAGCCGCTCAAAATACATGCCGAACGCGAAAAACTCCGGAAAACGTTTTCTATTCAGGCTTTAGACTTGAAATGGTAAATGAGAATCAAAACTGGTTATGTTAAGTCTCAAGATACAAATACAAAATTATATCGCGACAAAATATACCTTAAAAAACAAAAAACAAGAAAAACATATTATTGTTAGACTCAAGTCACCGTTTACTTTTCCTTATTTGATGCAGTTTTAATTATAACAACAAAAGCGCAGTTCTCAATTTCGCTTCACAATCCACTTCATTTAAAGACAAAAGTTTCGACTTTGCAAAGCAGCTAAATGAAAAATCTTTTAAAGAGCGCTTTGTATATTTTCCTCGCTAGACAAATCCAATTTTACATTGATTGCTTTTATGCTATCAAGTTCCGAAAACTATACAACAAAATAAACATAGTACATAGTACAGTATATATATAGTACAATATAATACAATATAATATAATACAATATAGTACATAGTACCGAAACTTTAGAATGGTATATCAGTATATACCATTCTAAAGTTTTTTTTGCGGGTAGGTGTTTAATAAAATACAGTTACAAAAGTGTTCTCGTAATATTTTATGATTTAAATATAATTTTGAATATAATTTGTAGTATTCGTGCTAATATAATAACTAGTAATTTGTTTTTAATTCAGTGTTTAATAAGTATGACAATTTAAATAGTTAAATACTCACAATTCACCTCCCATCATAACCTCAATTCGTGACAACGTTCATTTGTTTACATAGTAAATAACTATCGTGGTATAAGTTCATGAATAATGGCAAATGTTATGGATGTTGAGAATATGCAGAGAGAGTTGGAAGTTTGTTGGAGTCAGAAAATGGCCGAATTTGAGAAACGCTTGAAGGATGCATCCACTCCAATAATCCCAACACTGGCACAGCTACAGGAAGAATTTTACTCCTTTAAGGAACTTGTTATCAAAATGCTAAATCTTTTACGGCAGCAGGTCCATGAGTGCATGAAGAATGTTGATACTATTAACATGTGGCATCGTCGGAAGGCTATTGTTTTAATGGCATCCCTGAGGCATCTGTGACTAATATAACAGATGAAATACTACAATTGTTGCACAGTAAATTAGGTTTAACGCATATAAGTGCCATTAGTTTGGACAGCTGCTATAGACTTGGTGTGCAGCAAAGTAACCACATTAGGCCTGTTATAGTATATTTTCGTGATCACCATACAAAACGTGAAGTGTGGAAAGTTAAATCAAAATTGAAAGGCTCGCTAATCTCTGTTTCCGAGTTCCTTACTAAAACCAGGCAATCAATACATAAAAGAGGTCGAAAACATTTTGGAATAAAGAATGTGTGGACTTTGGATGGTGTTATTTATGTTAAACATCCTGATGGTTATGATAAGATCATTGCAATGGAGCAGTTAGATGCTTTGATAGCAAAATATCCCACGACAAGCACTCCAACCAGGTCAGACACTGCTTTTAATACCTCGGATATTACAAATAAGTTGATGTCAACACAAGGTTCATCTAGCACTAAACGTGTGCAAGAAACAGTCCGTCGTACTACTACAGCAGTGACCAATAGTGATGATACCAAGAGATCTCGGCGGCCTGTAGTCAAAAAATAGAATTCATGCATCTGTTCCACTACGCTAAAGTGATTGGTGATGTAATCTTTACTTTGCAAATTTTGAACATATTACTGCATTCAATGTAATTTATAATATAGTCATATTTAGTCTTATAACTACTGCTTGTTGTGCTTCAACTTTTATGTAATATTATTTTGTTTCGTTGTTAAAATTCCTTTGAGAGGCACTGTAATTTTAATATTTGTTATTTTATCTGTGTGTTTATGATGCAATCCTGATAAGTATGAAGTGTTTTGGTAATGTTCTGATTATCAGATATATTAGTTAGGTTAGGTTAGGTTACTACTTAAATTTACTTTTTTATTTACAATGATATGATACTGCTCTTGAAATTATCGTTATTGTTTTCTAATACTATAAATACTATTTCAGATGAAATAATTCACTACGTTTATAGTATTCATTGATATAAAGTTGTTAATTTTTAGTAGTTTTTGCAACTTTGCATATATGAAACTCATGCTTTTGTTTTTCTATGTTATTGTAATTGGTGATGCAATCTTCACTTAGCAAATTTTGAACATATTGCATTCCATGTAATTTTTAATATAGTCATATTTAGTGTTATTACTCCTACTTAATGTGCTTCAATTTTTATGTAAAAATTTTGTTTAATTGTTGACGTTCCTTTGAGTAATTTTAATATTAGTTATTTTATCAGTGTGTTTATTGCGTATTCCTGATAAGTATGACGAGATTCGGTAATGTTATGATTATCTGGGTTCTTTAATTATTTAAATCTACTTTTTTGTGACCCTGCTCTTTGAATAATCGCTATTGTTTTATAATACTATAAATACTATTTCAGATAAGATAATACACAACGTTAATAGTATTACTGAAACTATGCTTATAATTTGTTTACTTTAGGGTAAAAAGAAGTTAAAATAGATAAATAAATATGTAGCATTTGGAGATTAATCTATCATTGTCATCTTCCGTCATTACTGTTATTATACTTTTGGTATATACAAAAGTATAATAACTTATATTATACTCTGTGATTATACATAGAGACATTATATGCCATAGACATTATATCCCCGTAGAGTTTTTAAACTCTTTGATGGTAAGCCACAGAAGGCACAGATGTCAAAAAGATACGGCCTATTAATGTATATGACAAATATGAACAAATTGTATAAGTTAACATCGCTGTCATTTGCATGCAACATTTTATGTTTTACTTATTTAGTGAATAGTTATTATTGTATCTTAGTTTTTTTATTTTTTTATTTTTTTTTTGTTTCACATCAAAGTATCACCAGCGTGTTTTGGCGGTTTTCATTTGTAGTATTAATAATTATATAACATATTGGTGAAGTAGTATAGCCCAATATGAGTATGTAACTACTTAATAATTTAAGCATATTCGTTATTGTATAATCCTGTGTAATCATTATGTTATCATTAAGATGTTTAATTTTTCATGTTGTGTAAACAGTCAGCTGGTGGGATGGTATTTTGTGAGATTCCTAAATAATTTAAAATTTTTAGCTAATAGAATTATAGCAATCTTCTTTTAAATTGTATGTATATATAATTATATATATTTATAATATTATTTGTAAATTTATTACATATAATAATGTCTGATACCGATTCATTTCATTCGTTTAACAGTTCTGATTCATCATTCTTGTCGTGTAACGATTCTATAAACATTTCTACTACCTTATATACACAGTTAAATGAAACTTTTCAATCTTACAATAAATCCTTCAATATCTGTCATATTAATGCTCAAAGTATTCCGAGTCACTTTTCTGAGCTGGAAGCGTCTTTTAACCCGAACTTGATACAAGCTATTCTAATCTCCGAAAGTTGGTTAAAGCCAAGTCTTCACTCTGCTTTGTATCCACTTCCGGGGTTTGTACTAATTAGAAATGACCGTGTTGGTAAAAGGGGAGGCGGTGTTGCCATTTACCTACACTCGTCATTTTCGTATGAAATTATTTTAGCCTCTCCTTCGCTTTATTCAGGCTCTCCGGAGTTCTTATTCTTAAAAGTCAGCGTCAGAGGCGTAAAGGTGATTCTTGGAGTAGTGTATTGTCCTCCTTCCATTGACTATTTCGCCACTTTAGAAACGGCTCTCGAAAAAATTGTCTCTGAGTGTGCACACTGCATAATAATGGGTGATTTTAACACTAACCTCTTGATAAATTCTAACCGTTCCCAAAAACTTCGTACAATTATTGAGTCAGTCAATCTTCACATTCTACCTTCAGGAGCAACTCATCATAATTTCGACTCCAATGACTCTTTGATTGACCTTGTTATTACAGCTTCTCCTGATCATGTGATATCACATGGTCAGTGTTCCGCTCCAGGATTCTCGCGTCACGACCTCATTTATGTTGCATACAAACTAAAATCTCCTAAATCGTTGCCTACTTTTATTCACTTGCGCAACTTTTCTAAAATTAATTTAGATAAACTAAGAAGTGACGCTTCTAATTTAAATTTTGATCAATTAAAATTATCAACCACTGTTGATGATATGTTATCCATCTTTAATAATAAAATAATTAGCCTATATAACGCCCATGCCCCTGTACGTAAAGTTAGACTTAAACATCAACCTTCTCCTTGGATGACTGAGGGAGTTCGGATGGCGATGACAAGGCGGAATAGGGCTTTTCAGCGTTTCAAAAGAGAGCGTACGGAAGAGAATTGGACATGTTTTAAGAAAGCTAGGAACAGATGCAATCAGATGGTGCGTAACGCCAAACGCCGTTATATCCATAATAATATAATTAATTCTTCGCCAGCTAATGTCTGGAAGTTTCTCAGGTCAATTGGCGTGGGTGAGATGGAGCCTACTCTGGAGTGCGCCTCTTATCTGTCTTGTGATGACATTAATCACCATTTTGCTTCTGCTCCTGTTATGGACACTACTGTACGATCTCAAACGATAGCTTATTTAGCTTCTATCCAATCTCCTCAAATTCCTTCTTTTCAATTTTCTCCAGTTCATCAGGATGACCTTAAAAAAATTGTTCTATCAATTAAATCCAAGGCTGTGGGTTGTGATGAAATCAGCAGAACTATGATAGTCAATATACTGGAGTATGTACTACCTGCACTTACTCTCATTATAAACTTTTCGCTGGACTCAGGTCAGTACCCAAATCTCTGGAAAAAGGCTTTTATACGCCCTATTCCCAAAATAACGAATCCCACATTACCTAATCACCTTCGTCCGATATCTATTTTGCCCTTTCTATCCAAAGTTCTGGAAGGCTGCGTACATAAGCAAGTCTCCAATTTTGTACTTAATCATAATCTACTCAGCGATTATCAGTCTGGGTTTCGTCTCGGTCACAGCACCACTACAGCATTACTCAAAGTTACGGAAGACATCAGACAAGGTATGGAAAAGAAGAAAGTGACTGTAATGGTGCTTGTTGACTTTTCTAATGCTTTTAACGCAGTGGACCATGATGTCCTTTTATCTATCCTGTCCTATTTAAGATTTGCACCCTCAGTCTTGGATTGGTTCTCTTCATATCTTCGCGGGCGTCAGCAGTCTGTCCATATGGGACAGAAGAGTTCCAAGTGGGCTAGTCTTGATGCTGGCGTCCCGCAAGGCGGTATACTTTCTCCATTAATTTTCTCAGTTTTTATAAACTCGATCACATCTATTCTTAACTGTTCGTACCATCTGTATGCTGACGACCTCCAAATTTACTTGCAATCATCTATCGAAGAGCTCCATGACGCTATTAGAATGTTAAATCTGAACTTGGAAGCTATTAAAGAATGGTCTAGGCGTTATGGAATATCAGTTAATCCAACGAAGTGTCAAGCTATAATCATAGGTAGCTCGAAAATGTTGTCAAAAATTGATGTGACAAGCCTACCTGCTGTCTATTACAATAATATACTGATACCATTCTCTTCCTCTGTAAAAAATCTTGGCCTGTATATGGATAACACAATGAACTGGTGTACGCATGTCACTGAAATTAGCAGCAAAGTATTTGCCACCTTACGATCCCTTTATCGTCTGAAGAACTTTCTTCCAATCAAGACTAAGCTAACACTTGCGCAAACACTTATAATACCCATTATTGATTATGCAGATGTGTGCTACCCAGATGTGAACCAAAATCTTCTTAATAAGCTAGAACGTCTTCTCAATAGCTGTATTAGATATATATTTGGTCTTCGAAAATATGATCATATCTCTCATTATCGTGAACGCCTTAAATGGCTCACTATCCAACAAAGACGAAACTTAAGAATTTTGCTTGTTCTTTTCTCAATTTTGAATAATCCAACTTCTCCAACATATCTGAAGGACAAATTCCTATATCTCTTTTCAACTCATGATAAGGTTCTTCGCTCCTCATCTAATCATAAGCTCAGTATTCCATCTCATTTCACTGGATTCACCAACAATTCTTTTACTATTCAGGCAACACTACTCTGGAACTCCTTGCCCGAAAACATAAGAAGAGCGCCAAGTAAGGATTGTTTTAAAAAGTTGGTACACGACTTTTTTTGAGTCGAAGTGATGTTCGATGTTAAGAATGGTGATGATAATTTTGACACATTTAGATGTTTTATTATTTGTAATTCCAATATATGTATTTTATTATTATATGTAACGTATATATTATATCTATGTATGATACATATTTTGTTCATATATTTACATATGTAAAGTTTTTGTATATTATACGCATATCTTAGTATGTATGTATGTATATGTGTATGTGTGTATGTGTATATGTATGTATGTATGTATATATGTATATATATATATATATATATGAGTCTGTATGTATATATGTATATATATGTATGTGTGTGTGTATGTATGTATGTATATATGTATATATGTGTGTATTTGCACCTGCCACAAAATCTCATCACTCCACGGGTTGACTGGCAGAGAATGCCGCTAGGCATTAAGTCCGCCCTTTGTTACCCTTTTTCCTTTAAGGTGTAAACAAAAAAGATTAAATAAATAAATAAATAAATAAATATATCTTAAACAATACTAATATTTCAAAAATTTTTGAAAGAGCTATGTACAAACGATTATACTCAATTTGTGAAACGTACAATATTTTCGACGACGCCCAAAATGGTTTTAGAAAAAACCGCTCGACAACCCTGGCCGCATTTAAATATTTAAATGAAGTTTTGAACATATTAAACGATCAGAAATACGCAATAGGAATTTTATTTGACATGACAAAAGCATATGAAAAAATTAAATATGACATTCTCTTAAATAAACTTTATGACATTGGTATCCGTGGTGTAGCTCATAAGTGGTTTGCTTCTTTTCTCAGCAATCGTTCACAGTACGTCGAAATAGAAATTTCCTTATTTACATCAATGACCTCCCCAAAATCATTGACGAGCTTTGTGTGATGTTTGCCGACGATTTTCCGTTGTGTTTCCTTATATTAAATAGTACCAAACTTAATGAAAGAATTGACATAATTATAAACAAAGTAAAACAATGGCTAAGCGATCATAATTTAGAAGTAAATTTCAGAAAAAACTAAATTAATACAATTCAGACCACGACAAAAACATGAACTAGATATAAATTATACATATAATCAAACAAAATTACAATGTGTTCAAAATTTTTCTTTGCTGGGTATAAATATAGATTCGAATGTTAATTTTAAATCACATATTCAAAAAAATAAGTTAAAATTATCACAATTTATATATGCTTTAAGAGAATTAAAAAAAATCTACAAATTTAAAAACGGCAGTGACAGCCTATCACGCCTACGCTCAAGCGTGGCTAAACTACGGCGTCATACTGTGGGGCAACAGTGTAGAATTACACGAACTTTTTATTTTACAAAAAAAATGTATACGCGTACTTGCAAATATCAAACAAAGAGAAAGCTGCAAACCTCACTTTCAAAGTCTCAAAATTCTAACATTACCGTGCCTATATATATTAGAAATATGTAAATTTGTAAAAAGACACCCAAGTTTTTACATCAAAATCATAGACGCGCCCCGACACAACGTACCTCGCTATAAGAATAACCTTTTGCAACCAAAATCTAAATTAAAATTACACAGTACAGGTCCTTACCCGATGTCAATAAAAATTTATAATAAATTGCCGGAATACATAAAAGCCGAAACAAATATTAATAAATTCATTAGATTTTTAAAAACTATACTCATTAAAAAAAGTTATTATTCAATTAATGAATACATGGAGGAAAAAAATTTTTAAGTGTCTGCCCCTCTCCTGTTCATTGCTATGCCTTTCGAGGTGCATGTGATTGTTAGAACTTGCATGTTTTGTTTAGTCTCTAAGTCACATGTAACGCAATTTGTGAATAAATAAAATAAATAAATAATACAAATAACTTTACACACTAACTGTTTTGTTCTTTCTATTATCTATTTTAGTAACCGTGTATGACTACATCTCTGATATATTTCGGGTATATCGATCTCAGATTAATTCGTCGTTGTCGCCGCAAAGGGGCGAACTCAATTTTTGTAATAATTACAGGAAAGCAAGAAAACATTTGTTATTCCTCGATTACTAGTTTTTTTTTTTCATTAGGGACCCCCTAGGAGTGTAATGAGAACTTTTTGCGCCTATTCAACCATGACCCCCATGACATCCTCTACATGATAGGCTATTCAAACTGACTAGGCCTAAATTTCGAGTCACCCCCCCAACTCATTTCTAGTCTTTACTTCCAAATAATCATTACTTCGTTTGTATACTATAACGCATTTTAAACGATCTGTCATTGATGGCGGTTGCGTGGAGCCATAACTAGCGACGTAGATAGCATACTAGTGTTAAACTATCGCTGTTATGATGCGGTAGTTAACTCGCCTACTCAGTCTGGTATCTAAAGTAACCTCTCATGGAGTATGTCTCACGGACAGAATGAAATTCTTACAGTTATGTTGTTAAGAACAAGGAACAATTAAATATTATATAAAAATATGCCATGTCTTGCAACTCTTCGAAGTATTAAATATTAAACAAAAGGTTTAATTCAAAAAGAGATTATAATCACTAAATACGTTTTAGTTTAATTTCTGTTATATTAATGTGACAACATCACCCTTCCAGGCCATTTGCGTTCTAAAACCTTTGAAATCATCGAATGTCTCTAAAAACTATAAGTATAATAACAATATAACTTACTCATACGAGGATGTTTCTTAAAGATACGGAGACGTTTACATATCCGTACGCGAGTTGTATACGAGTGCTCTACACGTTGCTGGGATTTAATTTAGCACGCAATATGACGCAACGCACGTTAGATGCACGCTAGACCTCAGGCCTGGCCTTATCAATCTCACATCACACAAAATGGTGTCTGAGAACTAACTTTAGATATAAATATAATGTAGTAGTTTTTCTTCTTTTTCATCGGTCTGTAGAAGTCCACTGCTGGACACTGACCTCTTCCGTTGAAGGGAGCATTCGCCTTAATCGAAACGCAGGGCTAAATTGATAATCTTAGTACCAGAAGTCTCGCGCCTTCGACGCTTCTACATTCTGAGAATATGTAAAATATAGCCTGAGTATATTATGTAAAATAAATATAATTTATCGGAATACTTTAATAAAGATTTAATTCAAACGTGTTGATTTTTACAATAAATTCAGTTTAGCGGACAAAAATAATATTTTCTTAAATAACACGCTGTTATTAGCTTCGCGTGTATCTACTGGTAACTATCTACTAGTATCTATGTAATGGAATCTTTAATGTAATTTTACCCAACTTGTAGACTATATATAGACTTAATATATATAGACTTGAGAATTGACAATACAATAATTTGATAACTTTATCCCAGTGTAATCATCAGTGACCAGGATAATTATCTCTTAAACCATCACAGCTCATGATTTCTTCAATGTGTGTATTTCAAGTTTTCTTAAATATTAATATTGCTATGTCTAAGTCTAAGTAAACTAGTCATATTTCAGTGTCGGCGTGTGCAAAAATCAGCTAGTTAGTATATCAAAAGCGACATTAGATTGCATCGCCGTCACGTAATTTGTAAATACTTCCGTGTGGAACTGGAAAGGGCCTACAATCAACATCGTTCATAATTCATATTATTATGCAGCCCACATGCACACTTTTATCTTAGCAAAGTAATTAAGTTTCATGCCATCTACCACTACCAACGGGAAGGACACAATCGCAGAAAAAGTAATTATATTAATTAACATATCATGACTAAGTTACAAGAAACTAACGTTAACCGAAACCACACACGCTAATTAAATTGATTATACTCGTATATTCATTCATGCAAACTATGAATACATAAGTAAATAAACGGAACCATGACTAAATGCAAATAACAAAAAGGATATTATTTTCCTGGGGAAAAATACAATATTTTTTTTTATAGGATAGGGTGACATACGAGCACACAGTCCACCTTATGGTAAGTGATTACTATGGCCCATAGACATCTACATTTATCCTAGTTTCTGAATCAAAATGCAGATGCGTTGTCAAACGTGAGGACTAAGATGGAATGCCTCTTTTCCAGTAAAAAGGGTCTCCGGTTCTCTACACTCACCATACGAAACACAGCACTGTTAAGCTGCTATTTTAAGCTGGTATTCTGTGAGAGCGTGGTCCTTCCCCGGTCGAGGCGACCCATTCGTGCTACAACAATCTTCGCCATTTAGCAATGATATTAAATCTGGATCTTAATATTATATACCACCAAGAGAACTGAAAAACACACAGATCCTGTACCTATACCTCAGAAAATGGTGCAAAATTACAGCGAAATATCCATACTGTAGCTTATTACGGTTATAGTTACATAGTAACTATTTTTTAATATGTGGCTGCAGAAGAAATGGGTACGTTCTACCGGAGATGCACCACGCTCGCGTAGAAATACTAGCGTAAAATAGCAGCATAACGCTCCTGTTTTTCATTTTATGGAATGACGAGAACTGGAAACCCTTTGAAGGCAACGAGACATTTCACTTTAGTCCCGAGTTTGCGAATTTAGATGTTAGTGTCTATGGACCACTACATTCAATTACCATCACTTTCTATACTATGCTCGTTTATCAATACTTACATTATAAAATTAAGAAATGATTTTCCCTTAGCTGATAGCGCACGGCTCTATCTTCTCTTTCACCTACCCATATCAAATGTTAACTTTATACGACAATTGTAATCCGTCAGCAGGTCATCATGATCATCATAATACGATAATATCATCAATAAGTTACAACACAGTATTCCAGTTCCTTTGGAACATAGATACAATCTCCGACTCATTAGTGAAATACGTACTATGGCCACAAAGTCACGCGGTATCTAAGAATCACATCAACAACATAGCCAACCTAATAATTTTATGGAGCTCTTTACTAAACGATAAAAAAACCGCAATAAATCATTGTAAAGCCGACACGCTTCACTTAATTTGATTCGTCGGACAGGGCAAATCAGTTAAACGACAATCGACGCAGTAAAGAAAGCATTATGCTCTGCGCGAGCTTGTCACAAATTAACCTATTAAGCTTTGAAGAGAATTGACAATGGAGACGCTAAATGTGTGCAGTACTTACAATAAGTAATAAAATGTATTATCGCTATTAACAGTAAATTTTCATTCTGCAGGACCATTGTCATGGAAAAAGGTAAATGAGCGACTGAGGAGAGTGACAAAGCAATTGATACCGGCAATTTAGAACGGCAGTACCGGCAAGGGACTTCCTAGTCGGAAGTTTATCGACCAGATTGGCGATATATTAAAGATGGGTCAAATTAAGATTACCCTTCATCGCCGAGCACCTACCTATGCAGTTATATGGATGCGAGAGAGGTATGTCAGGATCGTGCCAAATGGAAATCCAGTCTCTGCTAACCCTCTGGGTGACGGGCGTGAGTTGTCATGTTATGTTTTAACAGTAGAAGATCAAGATATTATAACATATACACTTTATTTGTTTAATCACAAGTAGTACAAAATACGCGTCGAGCAAACTGGTTGTGACAATCATGAACGATTCTTTGGCCCCAACTCGCGTATAGTATTGATGATTGTAATAATTTAGTTTAACTATGAGGACACAAACAATTGATGGGATTTTTTAACCTATAACCTGTGATTGATTAATTTGCGCAAATTATGAAGGTAAATATTATCACGTGAATATGCTATGTTCTAATTCATATTTCAAAATAAATGTGATAGTTGCTTCGACCAATCTATACCAATACTATAAGACACAAACGTTTAAATGAATTTGAGATAACCATGGACACTACTTGCAACGATACAAGACTTGACGTGGTAGAGCCATGCTCTAGCTACGAGTATATTACTGGTGTAGTTGTAGCACGAATGTGTCGGCTCAACCGGGGAAGGATCACTCTCTCACACAATACCAACGTAAAATAGCAACCTAATGCTGCTGTTTCGTATGGTGAGTGTAGAGAATCGGAGACCCTTTTTACTGGAAAAGAGGCATTCCATGTTAGCCCTTACGGGTAACAACGCATCTGCATTTTGATTCTTTATTGATGATAGATGTAGATGTCTATGGGTCACAGCAACCACTTACCATTAGGTGGACTGTGTGCTCGTTTGTCACCCTATCCTATAAAAAAAAAACTATTTTTAATAATTCGTGGCACATACGTTCGTATAATAACTTTTTTATTTATTAAATACAATTCAAGATATTAATCGTAATACAGTTTAAAAGTCTACGTGTTCTAAACTTTAAGCAATAAATATATAAACGGTAAATGAATTAGTTGTTTGTATTTGATCAAAACGGAATAATGGTCGGATCTCACAAATCGCAGAGTACTGAACTCAGAAATGATCCTTTTGAGTGATCTACCCTAATAACACGGTTCGCATGACGAATATAAACGAAGTGATATCCACCCTGTATACCATTGTAGCCTGTGGTCACGGCTTGAAATAACCTATGATGAGATGCAGTGATCATCTCATCATAAGTGTCGAAAAGTTCTATTCTAACAGAATTAGGAAGCAGCCCTAAAGGGTCCAAACTGGTATCTTCGTCCGACTTGTGTGTGTTATTCCTGTAAATAAACCCAAAGTGAAAGTGGGGGTTCATGTTCAGAAGTTAATTGTTATGTACATTACGTCACACCTGTTATCAAAAAGGGCTGGCAGCAAAATGTATACAAGTGGACCACGTTTACCAAGCTACATTATATTATGATGGCAACACGAATGGCTCTACTTGATCGGGAGAAGGGTCATGCTTGTACAAAATACTAGCATGGCATTGCAGCAAATTTGTCGAGTTTCGTGACGTTGGTGATTGACGAGTTCCGGAGACCCCTTTTAATTCTGGTAACGAGGCACTCCTTCCCAGTCCTTACGGGTTACCAAGCATCTCCATTTATATTCTTAGTCGAGGTTAGATGTAGGTGTCTGTTGGCCACAACTTTCACTTACCATCAGAATGGACTGTGTGCTCGTTTGTCACTCTTACTTCTAAATAAAAACAGAGTTAACAGATATCCCTTTTGTACAATCTTGACACATCTTTTTTTTTATCTACTTTTATTAAAGTACCAATTCATTCATATCATATTACTGACCTTTCGTATGAAGTTAGGGTTGCCAGACATCTTTTATTTTAAAGGACGTACTCTATTCCACAACCTAAAATTGAACTTGTCCCCTAATTCGAAATCTTTATTATAGGACCAGGCAATATCGCGGTATTCCACATTCCCTCTAATAGTTGAGGTTACATTTTAAAAATGACGCCGAAGTGACTCGCGATGTTAGAGAGACAAATTATGTTACATTACGTATTAACATATTTTTTATTAATAAATGTCGCTACTGAAACAACAACATCATTTTATTGAAAACAATATATCCTCTATTTTTATTCTACGTCCCTTATTTAATTTTATCAAACCCTCTAAAACATAAAACGGGAGGTGGCAACCCTATATGAAGGTCAGTTCAAATGCGATACGTTCGCTTGAGTGTTCAAACAATGTCGAAATACCTTTCTCAATCAGTGACAATACATCTGTCACATACTGTAATTTAACAAACAACGTTTATGAAGGACATGAATATGAATCTGCCAGCTCACTCCAGTCTTAACAAAATGGACCATTGAATTAATGAGCCGGAGAAATAACGAGCATTTCGTTGAAGCAGTGATATGCAAAAATAATGCCATACTTTTTAATACAAGAGGAACTCAAGTCTCTTTCTCTTTCATCTCTGTTTAAATTGCATGTCTTTTTAAACTTTTCAAATTGAATTCTACGCTCACAAATGATATAAGATAGAAGCGACGATAATATGAGGTATATTCCATACCTAATATTTTAACGATCCTAATATTTAGATAATTGATAATTTGCAGCGCTTAAAGTGCTGTGCAGCTATGGCCAGTTTACAAACTGGAAATAATATTAAATATTGTTAAAAATATACCTACAAGCTCCGAATCAAAATAACTTTTCCCATCCAAAAATATTTATGTTAATTCCAAGGCCGATCCCTTTTCGTTGATGTCCTTAACGATCGATGTCATATGGTCAACACGCGATGAGATGACATAGATGTCATTGTTTTCAGTCGCTAACAAAATTGATATTATATACTTTAGTCTCACAGAAAGTTTGATTCAAATGCAACGACCTGCTTTTTCCGATAAAATGGTCTAAAAAAAAATTGTGTTCATAATTTATGACTAATCAAGGACAAAGAAAATGATTTTAAATAGCAACAAACAATAAGAATTACCATGACATTTTAAATGGCTGAAAAGCAATAAATTTTTTTATATTGAATTTCTTATAATCGATTTGTTGTTGTTTTACTAATTTTAATAATGACTTGATCTAAATAGGTTGTTTTGCATGATATTAAAAATATTTACTTTTATTATTTGAGACATCACACTTTTCTGTAAAATACGTGTAGTCAGTCATAAATACGAAAAACTGAATGTAAACAAAGTTTCTAGCCGTTACACACAATAGTTGCAGAACTCTCTCGTTAGTTAACAAGCCCAATTTCAGCACTAGGTAATGGGGAAATTCATATTTTGTAGTCAAAACTGAACAAGTAGGTATTTAAAGTTTTCAGTTTAAGTTGTTTCTGAAAAAGCAGAAGTTTCTATATTTTTTGTGTATATTTACCGACTTCTCAATACCGGCTGAACCGATATAAATGTTTATTTTTGATAAGTTACACTTCATGTGTGGTTCCATAAAATTTTGAAGTAATTAGGGAATGAAGTTTTACATAACTACTACCTGGCCAGGCAGACGTTGTTCTGCCCTTTCCGACAACTCTTCCTATAAAAATCACTTATCGGGATACAAAAGTATCCTATCTCTCAAGTTGAAATAAACTGCACATGTATACAAAATTTCATTGAAATCAGTTCAATAGTTTAGGAGTTCATCGCGGATAAACAAAGTGACACGTAATTTTTATGTATAAAGATTTAAATAACATTCCAGTTGTTAAATCGAACTTGTGTATTACTTAGTCCGCTCAAAAGAGTAAAAAATTTAACTTTTAACAAATTGTAAAAACCGACTTAAAAACGAAAAAGAATTAAATAATTTCCACATAATAGCTTCAAATCTACTAAAAGTTCTGAAAATGCTATAAAATTTTATGTAAATAATTTTTTATTATGTTTTTCAATTTGTAAATAATAATCTTGTTCTTGCGGTCTTGTTTCGTGTCAGTTTTTATATTTTTGTAACGGTTTCTGTGAGAGAGGCCCAAGATCAGCTATGGAAGTTATATGGAGTTGATGATACTGATAATCATCATCATCATCATCATTATAAATCTACAGCTAAACTCCTGTCACTCACTCTAAACAATGCCACAAAGCACGGTCCTGAGCAACCTGTATCCATTGACTTCCTGCATGTCGCCGTCTCCGACGAACACTATCGTTATCGCTATTACCATAGAGTCGGGTTTATTGAAGATTCGTTATTTACACACCAAAATACATCATTGAGAAAATTTTTATGGCCGGGCGACGAATACTTTTCGATTTATCCATTCAATAATGATCTTTATGTTGCTGTTCAACGGATAACATAAAAGAACAATCGAGTCGATTAATAACGCAAAAACTTATTACCAAATCTTATGAGTAAAAATTTTAGAGTAAGTATTATTACCCTATTGTTCGAGTGAAAAATGACAAAGCCGTTCCCGGTAAGCGTCAACACAATATCGTTCGGGTGTTCACATACCTTCATATTTATCGAATATTCAAGATTATAGAGGTGAAACGGAGGACGTAATTACAATAGAAGAAATTCATAGAGATGATCAGTCAGAAGAAAAGAAACTCAGTAGAAAACGCCGTAGAAACGAGAGTGAGTGGAAAGACAATAAAAACAAAAAAATGAAGGATTCTGGAAAAAGCTACACAAACAAACGTACAAAAAAGTATATCCAGCAAAAACCATGGGACCTGTATGTTCTTGTAAAAAAATGCAAGAAAAGTTGCAAGTATGAGTCTGTTTTCAATACAGAATTCAATTACTCTTTCTTTCGGCCAAAAAAGGATCAGTGCCCAACATGTACCCTTTATAACCAAGCAGACGAAGAAAAAAAACTATCACTAGAGGACGCATAAAGAAAGCATATAAACAAAAAGGAGACGGTTCGTAACATAAAAAACGAAGAAAAATTGAGCACAGATGAAAAAAATACTACTATTGCGGCGTTTGATCTGGAAAAAGTTTTGAGTGTGCCACAGTCCGAAGTGGGCATTTTTATTATAAACGAAAATATGCAGTTTATAACTTTACTGTGATTGATTTAATGCGCAAAGCCGGACATTGTTTTGTGTGGCATATGTCTACAGAAATTGGTAGTTGTTTATTAAAATTCACCCAGGAACAACAACTGAGAGGAATCGAAAATTTTTCATTTTATTCTGATGGTTGCGCCAGCCAAAACAAAAATCGGTTTATATTCGCCCTATACCTGTATATCGTATAAGTTTATGGAGTGAAAACTATAACGCACCGATTTTTTGAGACCGGGCATAGCCAAAATGTAGGTGATAATATGCATCCTTGCATAGAGAGGGCTATGAAAAATAAAATACTGTATACTCCAGAGCAAGTTTATGGTGTAATTTTAAACGCGAAAATCTTGCATCCAAAATATAAGATCAATGAAATGGAGCAGGTGGATTTCTACGATATAAAAGATCTTATTAATGTTAAGAATTGGTTGAAAGACACCGAAGGACGAAAAATTAAGTGGTCGAAATTGATGGAGGTGAGACTTTCTCATTTGAAACCAACAATTTTACAGTATAATTACGAGCCCTTTGAGTTGAATACAAAATGGACCAAACCGAAAAGAGGGCGAAAATTCTTCGCCGACGAGGTACAAACCCTTAAAAATATTTACAGCCATCCGTTACCCGTCACCAAGGCCCTGCTTGATGACCTGAAGTCTCTGTGTGATAGTGAGGCCATCCCAAAATATTATCACAGTTTTTATAATAATTTAAATTGTGTCGACATCATACCTGAGAAACAAGAAGAAGATTTAGATTGAAATTGGGTTACCTACTTTAAATATGTCGTTTAATACTATAATAATAAATACTTAATGGATATTTTTTTTATTTTATTTCCCATCGATAACTTATTTTGGTTTTTGTTGGATGTATTAATAACTACAACTGTTATATATTTACTGTTTTAATAAAACAAATTCAATTCAAATTTAAAAGATTATAATTTGTAGCACTGTAACTTGTACCTACCTTGTACCGTCAGATTAATGTCATTCGCCTTAACCACTTCCAAACTCGCTAGATTAAATTATAAACTGACAATTTAGGTACAATTTACAGTGTTCCAAATTAGAACCATATAAAATCAATAGGTACATCCAAAAAAACTCAAAATAAGTAATGACAATTATTATGGTAGTAATAAAAACCTTTCTTTATACATATTTACACAATATTTCATTCTGAAACTAGCGGCCGCCCGCGACTTCGTCCGTGTGGGCGGATAAAAAGTAGCCTATGTTTTTAGTTTGACTAACATCTATCTATCAGCTGTGAAAACCGCATTAAAATCCGTTCTGAGATGTGCTGGAACAAACAGACAGACACGAAACAAAAAGCGCATTGTTCTCTTATATTACCTTTATTTTGTCGTTCCCTGTCATTTTAGTCCATTATCCTTAGTGTACATACAAACCTGGTTCCACTAATTTATTATAGTAATAGATAAAAGATTATGACGGTATTAAATTAAATCTTAACTCCTAAAAACGATAATAAAAAAAAAATGTAATGTATGTTTACCGTAATATTGAGGTCAGTTACATCATCGAATACAATTGCAATGACATTATACGAACAGAAAGTACATGCATATTTACCATGGAACAATATCGTAATGCACGATTGCTATAGCCACATCATTTTGTGACTTCCGTCGAACACTATCGTAAAGTAAGTTAGCGGTAACATCCTCCATAATTTATTTCAGTAATAGACATTTTCATGATTTTCTTATTTATAAAGAAAACTTTTTAGAAAAATTTAGTATAATTGTAGTGCCAAAATTTTATTTCCTATTTTTGGTAAAAGAAAGTTCTTTCTAGGTGTGATAGTTCTTATGACATTCAGTTTTTATTTGCTCCTGTAAAATTGACATTTTTCTATTACGATTTTGTTCGTCGGGGACGGCGATGTCTTAAAAGGTCGTCATTGCACCTAGTGGGGGCCGCCGTACACTTCGCATAATGCAAATAACTTGTAATGTTAAAAATAAAGGACATAAACGATGACAATACAACCAGACGACTACACTTAAATTAAAAAAAATACTTAAGTAACATACAAAAGGAATTAATGTGTGTGGTTTTAGTTTTTTTTTTTTAATATACAACTCATTTATTTATAATCTTGTATGAATAGATAAAATCCGCACGAACGCACAATGTCTCCTTACAAAGAAGCAGAAGAAATGGCAGGATATCGCTAAAGACCGAAATAAACTGGTCCGTATAGAACTCCTCTTGTTCCCACTTTGCAATGTAATTTTAATAGCGTATTTAAGCATCTTCTTAGTAACAACTGTTTATAATCACAAAACATATGTTTAAAACATTATTGGCCAAGTGCAAGTTAAGCATATTATGATGTGCCGTTCACATACTTTTATGAATACAGTGGGGAGGGATACAACAAAACTGCTTTTTTATGAAAACTATCTAATCTCTAATATATAAAGATTAATGTTTTTTTTTTCATATTTTATGCGCAGCTCATCAGATTGCTGTAAAACTTTGTCAACTAATTAATTGCTTGCACTTGCGCGAAGGTTGTAGGCATAGTACAATTAACGTACAGTAGGTAGCGCAGGCATCGTACGGCTAAATTTATTTGAAAGTTATAATACATCATTCAATTTTAATGAATGTATTATTATTATTCTCATTCCTAACTAAACATTAGGAATGAGAATGGTAATGGTAGGTGTGTACCTATTTTTTGAACTGATTTTTATTATTAGTGCAGTGCGGTCGTATCTTACGATAGATAATGCAACTCTGGTGGCAGGACGCGGGGTAGCGCGTCTCTGCAAGCTTGTTAAGACTATCGTTCAATAGAAGTACGTTATTATCTCCTTGAGCGAGAGCGGTTATTATAAACACGATTTTTGTTACTTAGGCCTTATTAGCCGACAGGCCTTATTACCCGTAGGTATTTTTTTTTTATAGGAGAGGGGGCAAACGAGCATGCGGCTCACCTGATGGTAAGTGACTACCGCCGCCCATGAACAACTGCAACACCAGGGGAATCGCAGATGCGTTGCCGGCCTTTTAAAAAGGAGTACGCTCTTTTCTTGAAGGTCCCTAAGTCGTATCGGTCCGGAAAAATCGCTGATGGTAATCGATTCCACAAGGAGGTCGTGCGAGGAAGAAAACATCTTCTAAATCGCACAGTGGTGGACCGCCAATCATCCAGATGGTGTGGATGGTATCGGGAGTTCTGCCGCGATGTGCGTTCGTGAAATTTGGCGGCTGGGATTAATCCGAACAATTCCTCAGAGCACACCCCATGGTAGATGCGAAAGAAAATGCAAAGGGATGCAACATCTCTTCGCAGTGCCAATGAATCGAGCCGATCGGAAAGGGCTCGGTCGTCGACAATTCGAGCCGCTCTGCGTTGGATGCGGTCAAGTGGAAGGAGCTGGCACTGGGGAGCCCCTGCCCAGAGATGGGAACAGTATTCCATGTGAGGCCGAACTTGCGCCTTGTAAAGTAGCAGGCGGTGTGCCAGCATGAAATACTATCCCGCTCTGCTGAGCACGCCAAGCTTTTTAGAGGCCAATTTGGCCTTCCCTTCCAAGTGACCACGAAACTGCACGTCACTCGATATGTCGACTCCGAGGATACCGACACTGGCTGAGGCAAGAAGGGGAGTGCCTTGAAACTGAGGAGATACGACAAAGGGGTTCTTTTTAGCGGTAAACGCGCAAACTTGTGTCTTCTGAGGATTAAATTGGACTAGATTTAGTCGCCCCCAATCCGAGACTTTGTTCAGCAATGACTCGACTTCAGACACAAGTTTGTTCCGGTACTCAGCGACGTTTTCCCGAGAAATATTGGCACGGCCGGTGTATAGAGCATCACCAGTGCTGTCATCCGCATAGCAATGAATGTTACCAGTTAGCAACATATCATTGATATGCAGAAGAAACAGCGTTGGTGATAGCACACAGCCTTGTGGAACACCAGCGTTAATAGGCTTGTAGTCAGAGCATGCACCGTCTACAACGTATATCCACGTAATGAAATAAAATGATGTGTCCTACCAAGTTTGAAGAGCACCTCCCCCCCTCCCTCAATTGCGTGCACTATATCCGCCATCACCAATCTCAGCTACTCTCAACACCACTACTCTAGGAAAGACACACTACCGTCTATAATACAACACGTGTTTCACCTCTACACGAGGCATCCTTAAGTGAAATAGACTCTGCGATGGCTGATCGCTGACGTTAGACACATCATTTTATTTCATTTCGTGTATACGAGTATTAGCAAATCAATTTTTAACAACTTTAACAAAATAATAGTTATCTCCATCATTATTATAGATCTTCACAAATCCACTGCCGAACATGGGCCTGAAAAAGCAGCGTTTGTTAACCCACCTGGCAAACGTAGTAACTATGGTTAACAGCCCCCAAGAGCAAATATATAAAAAAAATAATACAAGGTAAAAATACTGGTGCTGATAATATCACAGATGTAAGTTATAATAAGAAGGAAACGACAGAAGCCACGGCGTCTCGAATAATAGTGTCTCAAGGGTTTCGACTTCGCTTCTTACCTTTAACGAGTTCGCGAGAATATGGGTATACATAGAGGCGATTTCGAGTTTAAACTATAACATAACTAGACCATATTATGTTACATATATATTTTAATATTGTTAAGACTTGACGGGACGTCGCAATACTTCATTGCACTATACGTGGTAGAGCCATTTTGCAGCTATATTATAAATAATTGTAGCATTAATGGGTGGTGTGATGAAAATTATATTAACTGTACTACCACCAAGAGATTGTGTATCCATTGCTAGTGGGAATTAATCCGCAACTGTTTCATTATAATAATATTTTGTTATAATTAACTTAAATTAGATATTAAACGTGGTGGAGTCACAATGTAGATGGTTTATGGCTGCAGTACAAATGGGTGAGCTTGAACGGGGAAGGACCACGCTCTCACCGAATACAAACTTAGAATAGCAGGTTAATCTTGCTGTGCCTTTTATGATGAGTGTAGAAAACTGGAGACCCCTTTTGCTAGAAACAAGGCATTCCATCTTAGTCCTCAGGTTTTCAGCGCACCTGCATTTTGATTCTCAATTGAGGAAAAAAGTGGATGTCTGTGAGTCATAGCATCCACTTACTATATAGACTGTGTGCTCGTTTGTCACACTTATTCTATAAAAAAAGTTGTAACGTAATAATATGATGCCTATGCCTTGTTATTCTAGAAAAACTAAAATAAATTAATTAATTTATACACCAATATTTAGTTAGTACTGTATGTATCAGTAATGTATTAATTAATACAAAAAACTACCATAGAATTCTGAGTTATTCTGTCATGAAAGCTCTAAACTGTAAGTATACAATGTAGGTAGGTATACATAGGGGGTATAAAAAAATGTATCAGTTATAGTAAGAGCTAACGGAAGCAATCGCCGTCGTGGAATGTGCATTCAACCAATTATACACCATTCTGTACACATATAGCTTCGCACCTTACAAAATATCCTGTTTAGCGTCCCCACATGCTTCCTCTTTTACCGGATAAAACTTTGAAAAGAAATAAATAATAAATCTGAAACTATGATTTCATTTCCGACTGTAACTTCCATTCCGCCAGTGATGAAATGGTTTGATTTCTCAATTTATCTTCTATTGCATCGAATAAATAATATTTTTAATCATTATCACTATTATGACAGACATGCACAAGTTAGCACTATCCTGATCAATCTGTTAATCTAAGAATACATTAAAACATCTACTCAAAAATCTTATAACTAATATCAACCACTCATTATCACTTCTTTTTATAGGATAAGGGTGACAAATGAGCACACAGTCCACGTGATGGTAAGTGGTAGCTGTGGCCCATAGACATCTGCATCTATCCTCGATTACGAATCAAAATGCAGATGCGTTGTCACCCGTCAGGACTAAGATGGAATGCCTCTTTTCCAGTAAAAAGGGTCTCCGGTTCTCTACACTCACCATAAGAAACACAGCAGCATTAAGCTGCTATTTTACGCTGGTATTCTGTGAGAGCGTGGTCCTTCCCCGGTCGAGCCGACCCATTAGTGCTACAACTATACCAGTAATATAGCTGCAGCATGGCTCTACCACGTCAATATCTTTAATGTACAATATTTTTGTATATATCTCCAAAGCCTTTAACAGTCCCGGACAGATTTCATGTTGCAAATTATTAGAATGAACAATCAATTACTATTTCAAATTTTTCGATTAAAAATCACTTAAGATATTACGTGAAAGTGCTATTTTGTGGTGACTGTAGTCACATCAAGTACGACACGTGTCGACGTATTTGGCCGCCTTCAAATACGGAAATGCCGCGATTCAATGCACCCGGCGTCCGGCAGGGATATATTAGGCTGAGACTTAAAGTATTGTCTATGATTCGACTGTCTATGCCTTCCTGTACTATTATGGCGCGCTAAAGCTCACAGATGCGTACGTAATGGCGTGATGGACGAATCACTAGCACGGGATGTTTGGCTAGGCAATAAAACGGTTAATTGCCGGAAGATTTTAGGTGTCATGTACGCACATTATACCATTTATGTTATATATTGATTGAATGAATGATTTATTCGTCATTTATAATACGACGTATAATAGAAATTACAAAATATAAAAAAAAAAACGACGGGTTGCACTCCGGGAGTGCCGGCAGAAGTGAAAACTTTAATATTAACGTTGTGCATTTTTGATATTTTGGAATGGCGGAGATTATTTATTATTATCTTATTTCATTTATTTTCATTCCAAATAATTTGTTTGGTAAACCTACACCGCACATGTGCTTATTGTGATGTTATGAAAATATAGGTTAATGCTATAAAGTATAAACATATTACAAATATTACATCTATAATGTGTAAGTACATATGTATCTATATTAATAATTTCGTCAAGCAGTACAGTAGACTCGATCGAAACCTAATCTTAATAATAAATGAAAATTAATTAAACCTAACCTAACCTGAATTATACTACTACGCCGCGCCGGCTGTCTACTCTCCGTCCGTCTTACGAATTTTCGATCAGGTCACGTGACCTGAAGCGAGTTTAACATTTTTACCCATTACAAAAAAAGTGCACAACACCGCTAAAGAAGTTTTCAATTCAATAAAAACAATAGACACAAAATACATTGGTTTGTACTTTGTAGCAACAGAAATTTATAATAAGTGCCTATGCGTTTAAGCATTTATTAAACATTCATTGTGTAACGTCCATGTCACACCTATGCCGGTGGTTGTTGGAAGCACTACGCTCGAAGTTGTCGACGAGTATGTTTGGTGTTTACCAAGGACAAATAGTCCGACAACGGAAGTCTAACTTCGATCTAGTAGATGTCAAGAAACGAATTCAAGTAGGCTAGGCAGCGTTCCTGAGATTACGACACATTTTCTCATCAGGTACACCTCAAAAACTAAAAACAAGATTGTACAACCAGTGCGTGTTGCCAGTGATGACTTATGGATCTGAGACGTGGTCCTTCACTGCTGGTCGTATGAGGAAGCTCAAGATCGCTCAGCGAGCAATGGAGAAGGATTATACTTAAAAATAAGAATATCCGCAGTAGAACCAGAGTAACCGACATAGCCTAAAGGATTAGTAAGCTGAAGTGGCAATGGGCCAGCCATATAACTTGAAGAACCGACAACCGATAGGGAAGAAAGGTTTTCGAATTGCAGCCTCGTACAGGTAGGCGAAGAGTAAAGCGGCCCCCCACTAGATGGAGTGACGACCTGGTAAGACATGCAGGAAGTCGATGAATGCAGGTGGCTCAGGATCGTACTTTGTGGCATTCTTTAGGGTAGGCCTATGTTCAGCAGTGGATTTGTGCGAAGCTGTAATGAATCATCATTACAGCCCTTCACAAGTCTGCCGACTTCCTGCATGTCTTACCAGGTCGTCACTCCATCTAGTGGAGGGGACGCCCCACACTTCATCCGCCGATGCGAGGCCGCCACTCGATAACCTTTTTTCCCATGTAATGAATGAATAAATAATAATGCAACAATCATTGTGAGTTGCGACATTTTAGCAGAAGAGAAATGTAATTAAAAATCAAATATTGCGGAGAATTAAAAACAACGTCAGCCCACGAACTGCCAGGCACAGCCCTCTTACAATTTTGTACGCACAGTAGGATTTTCATAGTCCTGTTTCGTAGAGGCGTTTTACAATTTACAATATTTTTTCTAGACAAGGGACAGTTTTGTGGCCATACAAAAACCTGTTCCATGCGGGATTCGAACCAGCGTTACTCGAGCACTGCATATAAACACTTAGCCACTGCAAACCGTCATCTACTATTTATTGAATATGGATATTTTCTTGACTTGAATTTCAGTAGAAATGTGATCGCAAACACGCTTGTCAAGCTCGGCGAAAATTCCTTCCTTGTAGTAAGACATATTGTTGATTATCAGTTATTTATTCTGTGCTATGAGTCAATACAATATTTACGGGCTGATGAAGAAATTGAATCTATTTAACTGCTCCTATGTATGGAAAAATTTACCGGTTCCTAAGCGACATCTATACAGAGAAGAGCCAGAAAGAAATCTTAATAGAGAATAACCGACACGAGGTTTTTACGTGGTAGAGACATACGGCAGCTATATTAGTAGTATAGCAGGGTAGCACGAATGGGTCGGCTCGACCGGGGAAGGAACACGCTCTCACAAAATACCAGCGTAAAATAGCAACTCAACACTGCTTTGTTTTGTATGATGAGTGTAGAGATTTGGAGACCCCTTTTACTGGAAACGAGACATTCCATCTTAGTACTCACGGGTGACTACGCATCTGCATTTTGATTCGTAATCGAAGATAGATGTAGATGGGTCACAGCAACGATTTATCGTCAGGTGGACTGTGTGCTCGTTTGCCATGCTTATCGTATGAAAAAAGAAAAAAAAAGAATGGGAGATTTAGCAATTTTAATAGGAATGAAAGTAAGAAATAAGCAAAGCAGTATGAAACTCCTGTAAAATTTTGAAGTACAAATTAAACTGTTAGTTCCAATTTCAAATGCATAACTCAGTTGTGAAGGTAAACGTGGCGAGCAAACCAACCTCCTAAGCCTGAGGCTATCGTATCGAACTCTTGCCGTCTTCGAGTGCCTTTGTATAATAAGTTTCGAAGCCTTGTAATGCCCGCTGTTACGTAAGTCTTTCCTGCTACTCACTCATACAAAATCAAAAATGAGAGTAGGCTTGTGGCGACCCGAAGAATATGTTATAATATATTAGCTATTATTTTTCTTCACTGAATTGCGACATCTAATTATAACGATTTTTAATTATAATAATTTTGCAAAATGTACACAGAATAAGTTTGAATCTACTGTCACCTACCTACTACCTAGTTTCATGTTTTATTGTTAAAAACATGAAACTTAACAAGCAGTGCAGGTAACAAAGAGGTAAGTTTTAGCCGTAGAAGAGCTAGTGTAGCTGTATTTTGACTGCAGAAGTGCAGGACGAATGGATCGGCTCAACCGAAATAGGGCCACACTCTCACAGAGTGCCAACGTTAAATAGCAGAATAATGCTGCTTTTAATGAGTCAAATTTTAATCGAGGAAAGACTGAGGTTTCAGCAGAGAAATGTCAAATTTAAACATTTCACTTATTTTATTTTAAATTTAGTTAACACTTCTCTCATTTCATCTCATCTCAGAAGGTTTTTGATTTATTTAAATGCAGTGGATTTAACGCCGATTAAATTTTACAAAAACTCAACACAATACGCAAATTTTTAATTCCATTTCAATACGCATCAGTGAATGGAACATCTATTATACCCACGAAGACTCGAACCCACGACGTTCAACCGAGCAAAATAATAGAATGGTACGTAGCGATTGCGCGTGTCGGCCTTAATGTGATCAGGATAATTAATCACTCAAGAGTAGGGCTAATATACATCGAGTACTTGGCCGGACAGTGTCTTGATTTTTGTGCACTTAGTTCAATTTTTAATTCCGTGAAATTTTCTCTAGATATTATAAGGAAGCTGTTTGTTTTTTCACACATTTTTATCTTCTACATTATTTATACATTGTACCTCTAAAGTAGTGTCCTTTTAAAAGGAAATACAAAATGTTTCGATACCAAATTGAAAACCTTCATAATATCAAAGTATGTAAAGAATTCGATTTAATTTTTAATCAATGAAAAATAAGCAATTAACGGATTGAATTAAAATCGTTGGCTATCGCTTACTTGAATTAAATACTAATTATTGATCTCTTTCTATTGTCATTTAGTGAAAAGACAGAGTAACTTTAAACATTTCTTTAATTGACGTCACTTCGAAAGAAAATATATTCGAATTGATAACCTGCTTCAGTTTTAAGTAGGTACATTCCAGCCTTATGCTGGCCGTATGAGGAAGCTCAAGGTTGCTCGGCGAGCTATGGAGAGGGCTATGCTCGATTTCTCTGCGTGATAAACTTAGAAATGAATATATCCGCAGTGGAACCAGAGTGACCGACATAGCCCAACGGATTAGTAAACTGAAGGGTGAAGTGTGCCCCCCCCCCCCACCCCGCTCCACTAGATGGAGTGACGACCTGGTAAGACATGCAGGAAGTCGACGGATGCAGGTGACTCAGGACCGTGCTTTGTGGCATTCCTAAGGGGAGGCCTATGTTCAGCAGTGGACTTGTGAAGGGTTGTAATTGATGAATGAATAATAATGCAATATTCATTGTGGGTTGAGATATTTAAGCCAGAGTAGTAGAAACGTAATTAAAATCAAATATTGCGGAGAATTAAAGACAACGTCAGTCCATGAACTGCCAGGCACAGCTGTCTTACAATTTTGTACGCATAGTAGTGTTTTCTCCTGTGTTTCGGAGGCTTTTTAGGTAGAGTTGTGAAGAGCTGTAATGATAAAAGTTCAGCATTTTGTCCGAGAATTTTAATTTTCGATGTGGTAGTCCTATGAGAAGATTTTACATCTCAGTTAAGCGGATTAGTTCCTAAATTCTTATTATGAACTTTTACGAACTGCTACAATTTAGCCCTATATTTTAGATTCGGCAATCAAATAACCAAGTCGCGGCTTTTAGGTCCGACTCCTGGCCGCTAATAATTAAAAATAATTGGTTTACAGTTCGAAAATGTTTCACGACCGCCATAGGCTACCGCTTACAGTCCATGATGTATATGATATAATGTATTCAACCGTAGCTTTTATTCTAAAATATTTAATATTGAAACATGAATGTAATAAATACATATTGTGCTTGGCAATCGATGTATTGTAATATAACATTTTATTTTTAAACATTCCTTATAACCTACATTTTGTCATATTAGATTCTATCACGACAAGATCAAAGTTTTCAGGAAAAAGTGACAAAACAAATTTATTATGCAGAAATGAGTGGCATAGTCGCCAAAGGACGCCCTAGATCAGGGATCACCAATTAATTTAATTGTGGGTCCGTTTAAAAAAATATAAATTTGTCGCGGTCCGGTTCAAATCGAAATCAGAATATTTTTTATTCAGGACACATCTAATGAAAAAATAACTACGCAAGAACCTATTAGTAAGGCAAAAAATGGCATTTTTAATCTGAATTCTGTCTGAAGCCTGAAATTAAATTGGTGTAACCTATTGCCATTAAATCTTTGAGATTGTCATCGGTAAGACGAGATCGTAATTTATTTTAATGAAGTTCATCTTGGAAAAAGCTACTTCACAAATATATTATGCTCATCCAATTTTTTTTTTTTTTGCTTTTGGGTATTTATTGCCACATACTAATGTTATCCAGAAGTCTTGACAAAGAACTTCCGAATTTTGTGTTTTAAAAAAAAAGAATATTGAATTATTCTTAGATTGTTTTGGGTCCGCCATTTGGTGACCCCTGCCCTAGACGGTAGTTTATTGACCAAATTGGCGATATATTGAAGATGGACCAAGTTAAGATTACCCTTATCCGACGAACATATATGGATGTATGCGTAGATGATAATATATAGATGTGTGAAAGAAGCGAGAGTGGTGTGTCTGGATCATGCCAAATGGAAGTCCGTAGTCTCTGCCTACCGCTCTGAGTAATAGAGTAAATGTAATTGCTTCAATTTATTTACATTACTTATTTATAACAACACCCGGAACAACATTATTCTTGCATTCATTCGGATTACACAAAATTCATATTAATAATTACTAAAATTCTCGTAACCTCATGAAATGATTACATGTATACAATTTTTTTTATAGGATAAGGGTAACAAAAAAAACAAGCACGCGGCCCATAGACATCTACATCTATCCTCTATTACAAATCAAAATGCAGATGCGTTGTCACCCGTGAGGACTAATATGGAATGCCTCATTTCCAGTAAAAGGGGTCTCCGGTTCTCTACACTCACTATACGAAACACAGCAGCGTTGCGCTGGTATTTTACGCTGGTATTCTGCGAGAGCGTGATCCTTCCCCGGTCGAGCCGACCTATTCGTGCTACAACTATACTACTAATATAGCTACAGCATGGCTCTACCATGTACAAAATGATGATGCGCTTCAGACACATTTTAACCATGCCGTCATATTAAGGTTACAAATATTTTGTCATTGCGCATATCTAAAAACCTTATAATGCATTCTAATAATCGATTATAATGTGCCTACTGAATATTCAGATACGACAAAAAATTACATCAAACAGCTTTCAATGATCGAATCTGCACAGTTTCAATTAAAAATAAAAACGTTTACTCTTTCATTTTAACTGTTTCTTTTCCATATTAGCAAAGTATGTTTACATTAGTATTAATTACATGTTAACATGTTAATTCCATAAAATAATTTAATTAAATAATTCCATAATCTTATTATGATATAAAATTACTTATCTAAGGCCATTAGAGTAACGTAATGTAACGTTTCTATTTTGCCCTACATACATACATACGGGTTCTTTATATTATTTATATAATTTACTAGCTGTGCCCCGTGACTTCGCCCGCGTGGAATTTACTACGATTTCATGGATATCAATATTTTTTAGGGGAAACCTAATTTTGTTTTTGAGCAATGTTACCTTCTTATAAAAATATTGACATTAATACTAACGATACTAACGTCACTCAATTGTTTTGCCTTCCCGGAACCCCTCCACTAACACTTAAACTTTATGGTACGGTATTAAAGTTCAAATTTACTTTTAAGTATTACTACGAATCTTTTGTATGGGAATATAGAAAAGTGTTGTTTTTAGACTTTTTCAGGCAATTTTTTAAAATTTTCTCTCCGTAAGAACCATCTTCGTACTTCAAGGAATATTATAAAAGAATTAGTGAAATCGGTTCAGCTGATCTCGAGATTTGCGCTTAGTAAAACATTCAGTGATTCATTTTTATATTATAGATAGATAGATAGATATAGAACGTAGGTATAGAATGGGCTGATATTAAACACAAATAAATTGATTAAATCAACACACCACACATTTACAAATTGCCTTGACCAATAAAGCGTCGAATACTTTTAACGGTTACCAAACAATAGAGCATTCTCTTCGGCTCTCTAACCATAAAAGCGTTGATGTGTATAAAAAATAAACTTAGACAATGACATCCATTTTTTTTTTCTTCAAGTCAAATTTTATGAAAAAATCTCATTAATTTTAACATTAAGTGCAAAATTTTTCGTCGAATGCGAATTGCTCTTATCGCCACACTTAGGCGCCACAATCGAGATCTGAAAGGTGTAGTAGGGGCACATTTGAAAATTTAAACCCACATGACTGGCATAGTTTTGACTGGATCACCAAACTTAATAAGTTAGGCCGAAGTCAAAACTACAGCTGAGCAAACGTTAATCACATTCAAAATTTAAAACTTGGTTGCCCAATATAGTGAGAGAACTAGGTTAGGTTTTCTTACTTAATAAGGTGTGGTAAGACCTACCATGTCACACGGGGAAGAAATAAATATTACTTTATCAAACATCGTTTTCTACACTCTGCTCGTTTGTTTAATTCTCACATTTTTTTCATTTCATACGCTATAATGAATAGTCATACATAGTCATACGTTACAATGAAAGGTTAAACCCAATACAACAAAGTAAGAAACAACTAAAAACTTTAGAACTTAATTTTAAGAAAATTATTAAATTAATGTTGGCAAAAAAATTACTTAGCGTACATCCGCTCGATAAAATATTTTTTTTGTTTTATAGGATAAGGGTGACAAACGAGCACACATTCCACCTGATGGTAAGTGGTTGCTGTGGCCCATAAACATCTACATCAATCTTCGGTTACGAATCAAAATGCAGATGCGTTGTCACCCGTGAGGACTAAGATGGAATGCCTCGTTTCCAGTAAAAAGGGTCTCCGGTTCTCTACACTCGCCATACGAAACACAGCAGCGTTAAGCTGCTATTTTACGCCGGTGTTCTATGAGTGTGTCTAATGATGTGTGTTACCTAGTTTGAAGAGACTTCCTTACAAGTTGGTAGTGTAGTGGTGGTGAAACAATATTCACAAGCGCATATCATCCAGTGGATGTTGTAAAAGGCGACAGAGGGAAACTGAAACAGGAGATGGGCAGCAGCATTTTCCTGACTACAACCGACTACAATAAAAGAAACTCTGGTTGCAAACCCTCCCGCCAAGCATGGCAACTACGCCATAATGATACAATTTATGAGGCAATCTATGGGGAGCCCTATGTGCAGCAGCAGACTTTTAATCGGCTGTAATGAATGAAAAAAACTACAAGAAAATACGTGCACTACCTGTTTATAATGGCTGAACAGACAGACAAACGTTAGTACTCTACTGTCTGAACCTCCTAAAAGTTTGGAGCACACGCGTCTACAGCACCTCATTCAACATCGCGGTGGCAATCTGCGCGTGGTACACCAACTTTCGTCACCGCCACACGTCGTCTGAAATGCACAACCTTTCCCACCCCATCCCAAACCCATCGCAATCACTTCACCGCCAGGGGTGCTGCATCATCAGTTAATTCCCACATGCAATGTAACCGTATAAAACAGTGCAACGACATTATCCAAGCAATTAGCCCGGACACGCCCGCTCCCACGCGTGGCTGCACTGATAACACGTGATAAGGGGGTGTATCGACGAGTACATAGTTGGGAGTTCACGGGAACGCGAACAATGAAATCACTAGTTAAAATGAGGCTACTTTGAGTTCAGCGAATCGAATACTAAATACATAGATGTTTGTTGTAATTATATACGAGTATATAATTATGTTTTATCAGTTTGCTTTGTCTACCGCTGGAATAGTGACAGTAGTCTTCGACGTCTTTCATTGTAAACACTTATTTAATTTATCGACCTGGATATCTTATTGTGATTAATTTTGAGCTGACAATTCCGCTATCTATCTGTTGCCTAAGACTTTCCTTGACATCAACACAGGAAATCTATTATTACGGTAACCGCAGAACTAAGATGGTTGATTCTATTTCGCTACCAGCACCTGTAATACTTAAATAACAAAAAGCGTTTTATATTTTGTTTAGTAAAAAAAAGTTATTCTAGTTTTGATGACGTTTAATATAATACAAACCTAGTGTGCAATGGTACCTACATAAATCTAAGAACAATTACTAATTAAAGATAAAATGCTGTGTTCCACATAGTTTAAAGAGCACCTCCTGCCCTCCCTCAATTGCCTGAAATATCACTGTCACTACTAATCTCAACTCCACTACTCTCAACACCCATTCACTAGGAAAGACACCACCTGGTTTACAAGCGAAACACGTGTCGAAAATAAAGTTTTTCGCTTCTAAACCAGGCACCATCAGAAAAGACTAATTATTAGCGGTCAGCCACCAGTGGAGCCATAATTAATAAATTCTAGTAGGAGATAGTCCACGTAATTGAGAAAGTAATAGAAAGGATATTGAACAGTAACCTGCTGACAGACCTTGAAACAAATGACCTCCTCAGTGACCATCAATATGGCTTCCGCCGGGGACGGCCCACTGGGGATCTTGTGTATGTCACGCACTTTTAGGGCGAGGTCATCGAGAAAAAAGGTGAAATTCTAACAGTTCACTCGATATCTCGAAGGCTTTTGACAAGGTTTGGGCACGCAAATCTGCAAAGTAAGCTTCCTGCTTACGGCATTCCCGCTAAATTGTGCAACTGGATATCTGACTTTCTGCGTGAACGGTCGATCAGGGTAGTCGTCATAGATGGCCGCTCTTGTGACCTAATGCATATTAATGCCGAAGTTCCTCAGGGGGTCTGTTCTCTCTCTGATTCCTATCTACTCCTACCAGGTATTGCTGGGTATGCAGATGATAGCATAGTCACAGACATTCATGTCCAGTGCAAAATATGGAGGGGCAGCACTATGTTCACTCACAGAGGCCATGGCGGAGCAGATAAATGGGACCTTAAGCCTTGTCTCCCAGTGGGGTGATGACAATCTGGTTAATTTTAACGGCGCCAAAACGCAGGTTTTTCTGCTCTCCGCAAAACGGTGTCCGTTTGATCTGACTCCTACTTTCCGAGGTAGATCTGTAGAGGTTACAGATCATCTCAAGCTTCTCGGCATACAGTTGAGTGCTAACCTCAAATTTGGCGCTGACATTAAATCGAAAGCAAAACTGCGGCCAAAAAACTGGATATCTTAAACAAGGTGAAGCGATACTTCACGCCTGGACAGCTTCTAACTTTATACAAAACTCCGAACAGCATGGGTTTATTGCGGTCACCTCTGGGAAGACTCAGCAAAATTATCAACTTACCGCGCTTGACTCAGTGCAACGCAGAGTCAAGAGGCTTATCGGTGACAAAAAGCTGGTGGATACTAAGCTTCACAGCTTAGCTCGCCGCCGCCTAGTTGCTTGTTTGTCGGTCTTCTACAGATTATACTTCGGAGAGTGTGCCCATGAGCTTCATAAGCTCATACCGCCATCTCCTTTATCCGATCGGAGTATAGATAGCCTCGCGAATCATCCTTGGTAGGAATCGGTGTTTTTTTGCGAGGTTTTGTGGTTTGTCAAATCTAATGAAATGGCGGGGACGATCTTGAACATGTTCACAAACTGCAAACTTCCCGATACGTCGGTGCTTCACGTCAGCTATATGTTCTTTAACGCGGGTTTTTATAGATCTTTTTGTTTGTCCTATGTAAGAGAGACCACATTCACAATTCAGCTTGTACACTCCTGCATCTTGTAGAGGGATATGACACTTAACGGATGGTAAAAATTGACTAATCTTCTTGGGCGGCATGAAGTATGTTTTAATGGAAGCTCGTTTCAAGATGTAGCCAACCTTGTCCGTGACTCCTCTCACATAGGGTAGTACAGCAGGCACACGCTCGACTGTGGCCGGCTTCAGTCGTTCACTGTGACGTAGGCGCGGGACCCGAAGCTTGTTGTCTTGCAGTATTTGCTCGACGTGCTGAAGCTCGGCGGCAAGATGTTTTCTATCACAGATCCCTCGTGCTCTCTGAAATAGCACAGAGAGCACAAGGGATCTGTGACAGAAAACATCTGTCAATTGTGACAAAACACATGACAAAGTCAATATTTACCATCCGGCAAGTGTCATATCCCTCTACAAGATGCAGGAGTGCACAAGCTGGATTGTGAATGTGGTATGTGATGGATGGGTGCTGCCATCTGCTTGGGATCCTATAATTAATAAAATTAAATCCAAACTCAAGTATACCACTGCTAGACTTCAAGATACTGTAAGCTCATTCTGCGTAAATCGAACCAAAAATTAAAAGCTAAATTAAGCTAACATAAAAACTGGCCAGGTGCGAGTCGAACTCGCGCATGAAGGGTACCGTACCATCGTAATACACGATTCTTATCCCCTTATATTTTTTTTTTTATTTTTATTATTTGTTGTTATAGCGGCAACAGAAATACACATTCTGTGAAAATTTCAATTGTCTACCTATTACGGATCAAGAGATCTTTTGAGGACAGACAGACGGACGGACGGACGGACAGCGGAGGCTTAATAATAGGGTCCCGGTGGTTACCCTTTGAGTACGGAACCCTAAAAAGAAAAATTACAAAAAAATATGGTAATTTTATTTTAATTGTCAATAATGCGAGACGGCTATTACTGCTTACGCCAATCTATCTGACTCGCTTGGCGATTATAAAGAAAATATAAATGTTTTATAGGATCTGCGTAAAAATTTTAAAGGCAACAATATTTCATTTGACTTTTAATTTAACAACAAACCTAATAACCAAGACGTCGTTATGGATTATATCCGAAAGTACAATAACACACCGAGCGCATTTACCGAGATGAGGGGAGCTTGATTGGATTTCCACCCTCTCTATTTAAACACATAAATAAACATGAGATGTCAAGGGCACGTAGGGTATATTAGTATATTATTAGTTTACCCGAAAACAAGAAGAAAAGTTGGTTTAAATAATTATAACCAAAAGTCTTAAATTAAAGTAATCATTCACATTTACAACGCGGTAGAGCCATGCTGCAGCTATATTAGTAGTATAGTTGTAGCACGAATGGGTCGACTCGACCGGGGAAGGACCAAGCTCTCACAGAATACCAGCGTAAAATAGTAGCTTAACACTGCTGTGTTTCGTATGGTGAGTGTAGAGAAACGGAGACCCTTTTTACTAGAAAAGAGGCATTCCATTTTAGTCCTCAAGGGTGACAACGCATCTGCATTTTGATTCGCAAACGAGGATAAACGTAGATGTCTATGGGCCACAGCAAACACTTACCTTCAGGTGGACTATGTGCTCGTTTGTCACCCTTATCCTATAAAAAAAAACCGGCAAAGTGCGCGTCGGACTCACGCACCGAGGGTTCCGAACAAATCTGTAGGTATATAAGTTTAAAATTATTAAAAATATTTTTATTATATAATATAACTAAACATTTATGCTTTTCGCAATTTTTCCCATATCTGTGCTATAAAACGTTGCTTTATACCAAATTTCAAGATTCTGAGTTCACGGGAAGTACCCTGTAGGTTTTGATTCCCTTGCGAAAGTCGAAAATTTACGGCATAAACGGCTGTATCTTTTGATTGCGTTGACTTAAAAGTTTGGTTTTTTCACAGCTCTAAGGGACAGTAGACTTGAGTATTTGATATGAATTTCAGCTTGATACCTCCACACGTTCCTGGGAAAAAGGGTCTTGACAGACAGACAGACAGACAGACGGACAACAAAGTGATCCTATAAAGGTTCCGTTTTTTCCTTTTGAGGTACGGAACCCTAAAAAAATATGTAAGGTATGATATAAGTGGTTTTCCAATGTCACATGCTAATGAACGCGACATATCTAACATCTAATCAATGTAATCCATGTAATATTCAAGCTAACTAACGACACTCTGGCCAACAACTGTTGGATAATCCAAACGAAATACCGAACCCTAATTCCACAGAATGGTGATCACCTTTGACCATGCACACCAGCAGCGTGATCAGATCGAACTCGAATGGTGTATTGACGGCGATGATTTCCTTATTAATAAATTACACATACAATACTGTTGGCTATAAAATTTGCCGGGATATAGCAGTATAGGAAAATCTATTTGGTACCTTATATAGTCCCGTGGGTGTCGAAAGAGGCTACAGAAGCAATTAAACAAGAGATCAGCAGCAGCATGCTCCTGCGTGATAACAACTCAAAATAATGAACTGAAGTTGCCAACCCAGTTGTCAATGGTGGCAACAATGACAAATATTCTCCCTAAAAATCTATGGGAGGAGCCCATAATCAACAGTGAACTTTTGAAAGGCTGTAACAAGTGTATGAATATCATCATCATTCATTTATTCTATGAGTAAATCAATTAACCAACTGAATCAAATTATTTGACCTTAGTCTTAACTATAAAAATAACATTCCTATAATAATAATTTCACAAAGAAAACTTGTTACATATTTCATCTAGATTTGAATTCAGGAACCAATCGATGATTTTAAATACTAATTTATCCGAACAGTCATCCATTGCATTTGATATTAACTTGTACATGGGGTTGCATCCAAGCCGTGATCACTGTGGGGAGTTTTCTACTAAAAATGCATTCGGATGTACATTCGATTTCAGACACTCAACTACTATCAGTCAAGAATCTAAAATCATTATGCAACTTATATATATGCATGTTTTATATTATGACATATTATATATAGTCATCTTGCTTGAAAATATCAAGAAAACTTATTTGATTTCATTAAAATATCTGCTCCAATCCGTCAACGACCACGATTACTTATTTTTTTTCTAACAGATTTTTTTAAATACATAATGCTTATACAGTCTCTCATAAAGTCATGATCTTAGGTTACCTACTAAAATATCAGTTTATAAGGCGGTTGTCCTGCCAAATCTTTTATATTCCTCTGAGTCTTGGTGTTTGTATCGTAAGCACATACGAATTCTGGATAGATTCCACATTCAATATCTCCGCAATATCATGGTTATACGTTGGTCCAACCATGTCAAGAATACGACCGTACTACGCCGAGCTAACATCTGCGACATGGAGGCGCTCCAGGCTCAAGGTGGGCTGTTTTTTTTTTTTTATACGATGGGGTGACAAACAAGCACACAGTACACATGATGGTAAGTGGTTGCTGTGGCCCATAGACCTCTACATCTATCCTCGATTACGAATCAAAATGCAGATGCGTTGTCACCCGTGAGGACTAAGGTGGAATGCCTCGTTTCCAGTAAAAAGGGTCTCTAGTTCTCTACACTCACCATACGAAACACAGCAGCATTAAGCTGCTATTTTACGCTGGTATTCTGTTAGAGCGTGGTCCTTCCCCGGTCGAGCCGACCCATTCGTACTACAACTATTCTACTAATATAACTGCAGCATGGCTATACCACGTATAAACCACGCTGTGTGCTCGTTTGTCACCCTTATTCTATAATGTATAAAAATGGAGGGTATATTAAGATACTACTAGGCCCAATTCCCCCCCCCCCCCCATCAACATGGTAGCGGAATTACACCATAAACTACGCCAGGAGGATACCAGTACCCCTGGAGAATCCCTCGCTGAGCATCCACGACCATGCTATTCCACTCCTGAGCGTGGGTGCTCAGGCTGCCTCGCGTATTCGGGTGGAGGGAGGGGGGCAAAATTCCGCTCAACACAATAACTGCTCGGGGCAAACTGAACAACAATACCAAGGTGACCCCTGCCACGCTATCCGTGAATTTCTGCAACATCAGGGGACTTCACTCGAACCTAAACGCCGTCCACTACCATCTCGAGACGGCGAAGCCGGCCTTGCTCTTTCTGACCGAGACGCAGGTGTCCTCTCCGGCTGATACTTCGTATCTCTCCTACCCGGGGTACAAATTGGAGCACTCCTTTGTGCCTCGGGCTGGAGTTTGCGTGTATGTCAGAGAGGACATCTGTTCTCGACGCCTCGGCAGTCTTGAAGGTTCGGACCTGTCCATCCTTTGGCTACGCGTAGACAGCGACGACCATCCGCGCGTCTACGTGTGCCTCTATAGGTCCCATAGCGGTAATGCCAAAACAGACCGACTCATAGACCACGTCCAAATAGCTACAGATTCCTTGCTACAACAGATCCCATCCGCAGAGATCGTGATCCTTGGCGATTTTAACGCCCACCACGCCGAATGGCTCGGTTCACGTTTAACCGATCATGCGGGGAGATCTGTTTATGACTTTGCCTTGACATATGGTCTGACACAATTGGTTACATCGCCTACGCGTATTCCAGATGTTAAGGATCATACACCTTCCCTGTTGGACCTTCTGCTGACCTCTCATCCGGACGGATATCAGGTTTCCGTCGATGCCCCTCTTGGCTCTTCGGACCATTGTCTGATCCGGAGTGTGGTGCCACTCAAGCTCCCCTCGCGGTTTGCAGGGTTCTGCAGGTTGCCGCCGTGTTTGGCATTACAGGTCGGCGGATTGGGACGGAATGCGGTCTTTCTTTGCTTCCTACCCATGGGGGCGGGTTTGCTTCTCGCCGGATGATCCCAGCGCTGTCACTGATGTGGTGCTACAGGGAATGGAACTATTTATTCCATCATCTGTGGTACCCATCGGAGGCAGATCTCAGCCTCGGTTTGGTCGCTCCTGTAAGACTGCATTACGCAGTAAGCAGGAGTGTTATCAAGCCTGGGCTGCGGCGACTCGGGATGTAAACACCAGCATACTTAAAACGACCGAGTCCTCCGATCGGCTCGACTTATTGGCGCTGCGAAGAGATGTTGCATCTCTTTACATTTTCTTTCGCATTTACCACGGGGAATGCTCTGAGGAATTGTTCGGATTAATCCCAGCCGCCAAATTTCACGTACGCACATCGCAGCAGAACTCCCGATACCATCCACACCATCTGGATGATTGGCCGACCACCACTGTGCAATTTAGAAGATGTTTTCTACCTCGCACAACTTCCTTGTGGAATAGTTTACCACTAGCGATTTTTCCGGACCGATACGACTTAGGGACCTTCAAGGAAAGAGCCTACTCCTTTTTAAAAGACCGGCAACGCATCTGCAATTCCCCTGGTGTTGCGGTTGTTCATGGGCGGCGGTAGTCACTTACCATCAGGTGAGCCACATGCTCGTTTGCCCCCTCTCCTTTAAAATAAAAAAAATACTGCTGACCATCGTCTGTTCAATTTTCCTCCGTCGCCTCTTACGACACCCACGGGATGATATGGGGTAGCGGATTCTTTTACGCCGTTACTACATGGCCTACTTTCTACTTTTATACATAGTCAGTAATTAGTTACACAGAAAAATGAAAATGTACTTTCCTATGAATTTTACTTAATTGAGGTACAAAAATGACGTCCAAACATAGCGATATCATCGACATCAGCATCGTGCAAAAATACTAAAGAACCTGGCACGCTACCCCACATTTAGGTCTGAAATATTCAATGCGGTTATTCCACTATCTGCTGGATGCCACAAAATTCTCTTGGCGTCGCCTCTATCACATATTATATCTTATTTAATCCATAATGAGCTTTTTTACCGTTACCGCATATCTATGTCTTAATTTTTCTTATCAAAAATATTATTAGATTCATTAGAACTACATATTATCATACCGCTTTTCCAAGCCTACTGTAATAACAAAACAAGAAAACTATAATAGCCAACAATAACTAATCATTGTCAATCCATTTGGCTAGCGTGCCGATTAAAAGAGATCCTTCCTACAGCAGGAAACCAATAGACCTTTGGACCTTTACGGGCTGGTAATGAAGATGATGACCCAATACACGAAAAAAAGACTATATGTATATAAATTGTTTTTTCAATAAAACTGTCGTAGTATCACATAGCCACATCTCTAACTTCTCGAAAATAAAGAAATTGTCGAATTTTTGATTCGAAAAATCGTGTCACGCACGAGAAACGTGATTACACTAGATCTACATCGGAAGTGTTCTTCATCTATCTTTTTATCGGTGAATGGGTGCATTAACCCAATTTGAAGCTCGTTAGTTAGTCGTTAGTGTTTGTGGGGAGGCTGCGCGGCGCTATCTAGAGTGCCTGGAGTGGCATATAGAACCGATGAATGCATCCGCCCCCCGGTCCATCTCGGGCTTGTTGATATTAACGAGATGCGAACCAAAATTTAGAATAATTATATACAATTTAAAATAAGTATGTCTTTTAAAATTATTATTAACCACTTAAAAATTTTCAGAACGGCGACATGATCCAGCGATAATATTATGAAATGTTTTCTAGAGCAGTTACTTAAAACTGATGGTGTGAATTGAAAAGCTGTTCAATTGTATTTATTGCTGGAAGCTTAACCATCACTCTGTCAGAGTGTATAAAACTTTAATGTATTTTCTTAGACTTTCATGAAATTCATGAGCCGAGACGGGATGAGGTAATTTATTCAATAAATACCCGCCGGCACGAATAAAATTGTTAATTGCAATTTTAAGTGCTGGCTTACCACACGCTTGGCGGTGAGAGAATCTACATATCTGAGAAATTATACATATTTCAAGAACAGCTAAAGTTCACCAACTATAAACTATAGTTTCAGAAGAGTCACAGTCACAATCACAGGACATTTTGACATATAATTTACTCGTATTAATGAGCGAATTGAACAACACACAACACAATATATTAGTGGTTACTTTAAAAATTTATTAATATGACATGCCTGAGGTTTGTTCTACCTTCATGATTTTTGACAAAACTCTCTCATAGATAATTATTGCAGGCAGAGGCGGCCTTACCCATAGCGTGGCTCCGGGCGGCAGGTCTTTGCGAGGCCCTTTGTCCTTCGTGAAAAGTATGTGATGCGAAAGTAGGTCTGGTTGTTTGGTTTAGGTATTCGTCATGTTTGAGGAGGAATGCTAAGTTATAAGTACAAATAAATAAAATTCAAATTTTAAAATATTGTACATTGAAAGATTTGCAAAATTAACAAATACAGAGATGATAAGATATAATGAATTTTAAAATTGATGTTTGCGGCTTGTCCTAAGACTAAAATCTTTAATTAAAGCACTATAATCTAACGAATGAGCTACGTCATTTTCGATTGTAAGGATAGCAAGGGCTGAAAGTCGATCTTGTGTCATCGAATTCCTCAAATATGTTTTAATAATTTTAAGCCTCGAGAAACTCCTTTCAGTAGCCGCAACGGTAACAGGTGTGGTAGCAATAATTCTCACGACTATTTCGATAGTGGGGTAAACTTCAATTATTTTTTTTCTATTATGTATTTCAGCACCGAGATAATGTCGTCGTTTCCTTCATGCACATATTCAGTTCTTCGTACAATTCATGTCCGTCAATATCACATGAGTCTCCTACTGTCATAGATATTTGCAAGTCGCTGCATTGCTCCAAAAGTTCACTATCACTAATTTCCTTTAATGCTCTCATGATGCTTAAGAGACTCAAACCTTGGATAGCAGCTTTCGTGCACATTGTCGACTGACATAAAAATAGTTTATTTTGAAAACTTCTTCCGCATTCAATTAATGAGCTTCATCTTCCCCTTCATAATCAAAATGCCGTTTTTATGTCATTTTCTGACTTCTTTGAACAGTCTGTCAATATCATTTTCCTCGGCTTTTTCTCTCGCTGTTACTAGGGCTGACTGAAATCCATTTTCTCGATAATTATCGAGCCAATTTGTGAATGCGTCTAGGTGTTGTATCCACAACTAAGTGCATGTTTTAGCTTTGCCACATTTTACTTATAATATTTATCTTTGTAAGAATATCATACCATATGACAAGTGAAACTACAAATTCGTGAGTAGTTATTTCCTTTTCTATAGAATTGCATTCACTGACCAACTGACAATCTGTTGTATTTTCGGCTAAATCCTTTAAAGCATCACATGTATATCTTATTTGGTATTTAACGGCCTTCACCGATGCTACCCTGCATTGCCATCTAGTTTCAGAAAGTGGTTTTAGCGATAAAGATGTTACATGAGCATTTAAAATAGATCTCTGACTTAAGCCGGCAAACAGAGTGTACAACTTTTGTAGCAAACCAAAAAAGATTTTGCTTGGACACAAGACGATGCTGCATCTCCTATGATAAGATTCCAGCTATGATTCCCACGAGGTAAAAAATAAGCAAGTGGATTAATTTGAAGAATAACTTTTTGGACACCACTTTTTTCACCACGTATTGCATTGCTCCAAAAGTTCACTATCTTGGCCTCTGCAGTTTTGCAATGATATACCTAACTGTTCTAATTCTGCGATTATATAATTAGTCAAACTCTCAGCTGTGGTTTTTTCGACTGGTATTTGTATTAAAAAATCTTATAATAATTGAAAGTTGCACAACACGAGAAACGTCGCGAGTACAATCAAGAATAATCGAGTAATATTTATTATTTTTTCAACAATATGAGTCTTCACGTGACTTGCCATTAATTGTATGAGCTCATTTTGAATATTTTTTCCGATATAGTGGTCATTAATCGTCTTATCCTTTACTTTACTAAATCTATAAAGTTGCCGTTTGTCTCACTCGAATCTGAGTCAGATGTTAACTTCTCTCTATGACCCCTGAAGGCCAAATTGGGAGATGCTAAAAAATTTACAATTGCGATCCATCGTTCTAAAATATCTCTCCAACGTTGCCTTTCTTGTTCAATTTGTGACTGGGCCAAGAAGTCAATAGTGGAACAGCTTTTTAAACCATTCTCTAAATTAATCCATTTCAACATACAATATTTGTGCTGTCGAGTAGATTCGTGAGACTTTAGGTAATCACCCAAGTGTTACCAATCACACACTCCTTCACTTGATTCAATCTTTGTATTTTCTAGCCCGAATATTCGACACGAAAAGCAGTAAACGGCAGCCTTTGTTTGTGAATAAATCATCCAGCGCCTCAAGCTTTTCACCGGTAACTAATATCTTATTATAATGATATTCACTAAATCACCGTCCATTATCATTTACGGGAAATAAATCAACTTTAACCCGGATTGGACCTTTTAATACAATCTCAGTTTGGTCTACATCAGTAATTAATATAGGCCACAAACCGGGGTCATTTTGAGTATTCAGATTTTCCATGGATGTAGACATAGACTCGAGCTCAGATTCGTATTCTTAACTGAATAGCGTTGACGGCGGCACCGGTGACCTAAGAGACAATGATGTAGTTAATTCATCATCATCCTCGATGTTTTTATTTAATATCGGCGACAGCACCCATGATGATGTGGAAGGAATGTTTTCAGCTGGATTAGGATTAGAGTCACTTTCAGTTAATAAATGTTTTGTAGAGGTTTCTTGATCATCTCTTTTTATCTTTATATATAAAAATTACGTGTCACATTGTTTATCCGCGATGAACTCCTATACTACTAAACTGATTGCAATGAAATTTTGCACACTGTGTGCAGTTTGGTCCAACTTAAGAGATAGGATAGTTTTTATCCCTATAAGTGAACCTCAATTTTTTTTTTGCTAATTTCTGGAGTACTTTTTTTTTGGGTAAGTAAATGGTCGTTCGGAAAGGGCAGAACAACGTCTGCCTGGCCAGCTAGTATATTTATATAAATATCCACGTAGATTTTCTTTTGACAAGTCGTTTCTTTTTTGAACTACCTGACTCAAATTTTCTACCGGCATCACGATCACGCGAACTCATTTCGTAAATCTTGTTTTGTTTCGCACAAACAGACAGAAATAATTTTTAAGTATCACACAGTTTTTTTTTTACACTTTTCCAGCTCACTCAATACTTTAAATACTTCAAATACTTTAAAAACGTAATCTATACATATAATAAAACTGTAAATAGCAGATGTCTGTACATTTTATATTTTTGTAATAAAAGTGATTGAGGGGTACTAAAAATAAGTAATTAAATACATTTCTACCATTTTCAGAATTTTCTGTCTGTCTGTCTGTTTGTTTGTTAACGTATCACGTTTAAAGTACTAATTTATATCATAAGAATTGTTAAGGAAATTCTAAAGTGTACCTTCGGGTTACATTTAGTCTTTATTTCATTAAAATCGGTTCATTCCATTAAAAGTTATGATAAATATTCTGAAGTATGGGTAGGGAATTTGCTCAACGGTGGCTTTGTTTGTGTCATCAAGTTGATGTTAGCAGCGCCATCTCTCTTTAATTAAATATATACATATAATAAAAATGATGATAACATGTTGTGTCTCTTTCTGTACATTGTATATATATTTTGGTGACTAAAATCATTATGGGGAACTAAAAATAATTAAATAAGTACATTTTTATAATTTTTAGAATTGTCTGTCTGTCTGTTTGTCTGTTTTTATATGAATGCATCACGTCTAAAGTAAACATTTTTTTTTCAAAGAAATCGTTAAGAAAATCATAAAGCGTATCTTCAAGTTACATTTAATCTTTGCTTTATTAAAATTGGTTAATTCTATCGAAAGCAATGATTATTATTTTAAAATGTAGGTTCGAATTTGTTCAATGGCGCCATAAAAATCTCAGAAATAGTAATAAAAAGATTTGTGTGTAAAAAAAACGTTCCATAATAATTAATATATTTATACTTAAAACATAAAAAGAGATTTAAAAAAGGATGTTTTCTCACACAAAGGACGTAATAGATGGAGTTGTACAAATTACAAACTTTTCTGATTTGCTGTGTTGAGATTTTTCGCCGATGAATCGTATTGAGACTTACTGAAGAAATTTGTATCTATCGAAACCATACAACGGAACCCGAACAAAAATAACAAAATTGCAACGAAGTGTCGTGATATTGTATTTATAATATACGCAAAATCACTACTGCCATTTTAGCGCTTTGGGAACTAGATTTAGCGCTTTTTTTGAATGTATAGCGGCATTTCGAAATTTTAGCACCTAGCACTTAATCCAGCGCTTTTTGGTGTATTTAGCACACATTTCAAAATTGTAGCGACTAGCGGGTTATTAACTCTTTTATAGCAGCACTGTTAGTCCACATTACCGATAATAATAATAATGACCTTTATTATTTTTTTCCACAAATAGTACATTGCAGTTTATCTTTTTCAAACATATTTTTCCACAAAACAAAGAGCATGGGAGGCGAGTCCAAACTAGGATACCCTCTGCTATGGATCTCCCGGCTTCCCCTTTAGGATGATCAACTTGATTTTTTTTATCGACGACTATAAGCGGGGAAATCCCCTTCATTAAAGTTTTCGTTCATGGTTTTGGCAACGCATTTATTTTGCTTTATTCAGTTTTAGTCAGTTGTTTAGAGCACAGCTAAGTTAAAAGTTACTTAGAGTAGTACTAACTACTGTTGACAGCAATTGCCATAATTATAAGTCGATGTCCTGCGAAGTATTGATACATCAAAAAATATTGCCAGAAAAAAACTTAATGTTGTTTTCTTTATTATGATTATATTTTCTTGAATTATAAATTATAATAAAAAACACAAACTTTGTAGTTCATTTAGCGCGAAATCTAGGGCATTTTTAAAGCGCTGTTTTCATGAAATCTAGCGCTTTTTGTGTTGTCCTAGCGCTGAATGAGTTTTTTTGATCTGGCAGCACTGCCAAAAAACCCTCTATTAAGAAGTAACTTTCCTTTCAGTTTTAAGCGCGTTCAGTTCCCAGTTACAGTCAGCGTGTGTTATGCGATGACCGTTAATAAAGCGCAAGGTCAAAATTTACGCGTTGTAAGAGTGGACCTCAGTACTGACTGTTTTGCACATGGCCAACTCTATGTTGCTTCCCGCGTTAGTAGCCCCCGTAACCTTTTTGTATACACCCCGTCTAAGGCCGGGCACATACATACGTAATTCCGTTTCGGGATTCCGTTTCGATATTCCGATTCGGAATACCGAACGCAGCAAGTCCATATAAAATCTATGACCCGCCACACACGTACGGTCGTTTTCCGTTCGAAAATTTGCGAGCAAAACGGGATTCCGTATGTGTGTGGCCGACCCGTTCGGAATTCCGAAACGGAATCTCGAAACGGAATTCCGTATGTATATGGCGGGCCTAAGTCTACTTCTAACGTCGTTTACACCGAAGCTCTATCATAAACTACTTAGAACTTTGATGATAATGATTTATTTGTTACCACTTATTGATACAGTAATGATATAAATCGTTTAATATTCTCTTACCTAAACGACAAATTCTTTATGTAAAATCTATATACGCGAGCTACGCCGCGGGCACAGCTAGTATTCAATAAAATTTAAAGATACGTACGGTACAGAAACGATTTTGTAACTATTTTGCTTGTATAGGGTGAACTCATCCAATTTCGTGATAAAACAAAATATGTAATAAAACTTCGATATTTTAGTAAAATCTTCTTTTTTATTTTAATTAGGAACATTAATCAGTCTTTCATTTACAATAATTAGGATAGTAAACTTATTTAGGACTACTATTTTTAGACTTATAGCTTGTTATAGAAACCTCGTTGACTTTAACAATTTCGTGATGATCACTTTAAGTCCGTGATACATACTTAGTTAATTACGTCATCACGGAGTTGCATGAGCTTTTTACTTTAGAAAAATATTTCCTGATTTTTGTCAGATTAATTGATAAATGTGTAACACTAGTAATATCAATTTAAAAGTCCCAACCCAACTATGTAGCTAGATTTAAAGCTAGTGATCATCATCATCACTATCTATCACACTGCAAGCGTCACACATGAAGATTTGTTGTTGGCTTCCTTTTAGTATAATATCTTGACTTTGGCAATGCACGTGATAGGGTAACGTGCAATAAGAACAAGTTATCCATTCAGCTCCGTTTTCTGAGGACACATCGTTGGAGTACAGTCCATCACACGTGTGACATGTCCAATCGTCGTCTTCTGGCAGTGATAGTTTGCGCTTCTTTTGAGTAACTGATTTACCTTTTCCCTTGACTGTTGTTCTTGTAGGTTTTTGCTTTGGCTGTTGTGGTGTGTGGTTAGTTTGCAGTTTGGAAGTTGACGGCTGAACAGGTGTTAAACATATAGCTTTAGGAACAGTCCTTTTAGAACCCTGCTTCTTCGCATTAGGTATCCATTTAGGTAGTATCAAAATATCGTGAATTTCAATTTTCTTTGGTTTAGGAGGCGAAGAATTTGCTACGTTTGAGTCTGCCTTCGTAACGCATGAGCCCATATTGCATATGGTGGTAAATTCTTGTTCTCGTTCTTGTGATGTCGAATCATTGAGGGGGTCGCTGTTAGTTGTTTCGATTTTGGTGTTAGGGATCGAATCTTCAAGGTCTTCTTCGATCAGAATTTTTTGTATTGGCTCCGTGGGAAAAGGTTTGTCTGTAAGTCGGCTGGGCGCGATTGCTTCTGGACGCACTGTAGTTCTGTTTAATGGATAAATACCTGTCTTTTCAAACCCTGCTTTTATGTTTGATGGTGTGAAACTTCTTTCATACGCTGGAGTCAAAAATTTATGAAAGTCAAAACGTGTCGGCACTGAACTTGGATGTTGCGTTTTGTGCTTTTGTAATTCAGCACGCCAAGCTGCTTTTAGCGGCCGAAAGACCCCGACGTCAAGTGGCTGCAAGATGTGACTTGTGTGTGCTGGCATTGTGAATAATATAATATTGTTAGATTGAGCATAAGCTAAAACATTCGGGGAAACGTGGCTGGCATGTGAGTCCATTATGAGCAAAACTGGCCTTGCTGGAGGAATGTTTTTGGAGAAAAACTCCAGCCATTCCAAAAACAGATCTGCATTGATCCAACCTTTTGGAGAAAGTCGTGTCAAGCTATTTGGAAGAGAACCAGAACTTAGTTGTGGTATATTTCGTATCCCTTTGAAAATCGTCATCGGTGGAAGAAAACATCCAGAAGCATTGATGGCAGCTAGTACTGTAGTGGTGGTACCTTTTTCAGCGTATGTACGGTTATAAACATACTGTTTGCCAATCTTTGATACTATTTTGAAAGGTTTGTTTACGAACATTAAGCCTGTCTCGTCGCAATTCCATATTCTATCCGGGGATTGTAACAAATCGTGCTCTATCAGGGTCTTCTCTAACTTTTCATAAAAGTCAGCAAGGATAACAGGATTTGAACAACTAGCTCGGCCAGCAGACAAATTCTCCGGTATTCGCAAAGATAAGCCATAACGTTGTTTAAAACTGACCCACCAGTTCCAACCAGCAAATCCTTTGTCTGAGCTAAAGCAATGCTTAGGATTATTTGCCTCTGCCAATGAAAAGGCAATTTTTCGAATTTGATTCACTGTGAGGCCAAACCCGAGCTCCTGCATTTCAATTATATAAGCAACTAGTTTTTGCTCTATTTCAACCGTTAGTGAAAACGGTCTTCCAATTTTAGACATAATAAATTGAGTTTTGATTCCTTTATCTTTTTCTTCTTTCGCACGAAGAACATTATCTTTGAGAGTAGTCCATGGAATACCGAATTCTTTAGATGCGCGGTAAACAGTCATATTTTTTTCTAATACATTCTCGACTGCGGTTCGCAGGGTCGCTTCATTGTATTTTCTATTTTTTTTATTATCTTGTTCCTCCATTATATCTGTAAAAATTCATTGAAAGTCAGGAAACAATATATAATTCAAGTCATTTAATTCCGTGATAAAAATTCTGAAAGTTTTTTCTATAGGTATTACATTTTTTTTATTTGGTTTTACTTGACGTAATTGTTCACATTAACTTAATAAATCACGAAAAACAATAGTTTCTAACCCCGTTTTTTACGTACATCACATTTGCCTACGTTAAATCCGTGACACAACTCCATTTCAAAACTTGAAAATTCGTTAATTTTATGGGTTAACAAAATAAGAAATTATACCAAAACCACTCACCCTTTGCTAACACCAAGCCGCAAATCACAATCTGCAATGGTCTGACTCTAAGCTATGTAAGTTTTGTTGCAATCTATGCACATTTAGTATTTATTTTTAATTATTTACCTGAACACAAATGTTCTATGGCCACGCAGCGCACAAAACTAAGCGCGGGCGGACAAATCTGTCATTTGTTACTATCTCTCTCACACGATTCGAACCAAACTTTTCAGAGAAAAATAAGACTTATTACTCTAACCTAAGGTTCACATTAAAGATGTGTATTTGTCTCACTTAACTAAGTGCAAGCTTTGAAACAGACTATCACGAAATTAGCATTATCACTTATTTGCGTGAGTTTACCCTACTACAAGCAAAATAATACCAAGGTGACAGGAGTTGACGAATGAAATGAAACACGGGAAATCCCCGAGCGATAGAGGAGCAGAACATTATGTTCCGAATACCGAGCTGACCCGAGTGCTATGCGATTAAATAACCGATCTTCAAGTGTTTTGAGGCGCGATATTCAAGTACTATCTACATAATGAATTTTTCAATTATGTTTTGAATGAATGAATTAGTTAACTTTATTTTAATTTACCGTTATGTTATAACCTTAATGAGTAAAGGATCAAACACAAAAGCTTTAAATAAAAAAACAGTAAAAAAATCTATATTTTTAAAAATTTGCTTGGGTTGCTGCGCGAGGCTCCTGCAAGAGCGAGGCCCCGGGCGATTGCCATGTTCGCCACCCCCTAAGACTGCCGCTGATTGCAGGTATGTTTGCATATGTTCGTTAATATACCCTGATGATGCCGTGAGGCGAAACCGATAGGTTTTTATAATTAGTATATTAATAATTTAAAATTAATATTGTAAAACTAAGTGTTTATCTAAATCACAAAAATTCAGAAGAATCCTTCACGCGCAAAAGTCCCTTAACAGTGGCGTCACAATCTACGCGAATTAAAAAATATTTTAGATCGCGTCTTTCCAGGGGGCTACTTTCGCGAGACCGATTATAAATAGTTTAAACTTGAGACTAATTGTGAACTACTTTTTATAAGACGGGCAATATTTAATTTCGGTACATCATACAGATATCCTAAGCTTTATTGTTCGTTTTATGGCATATTATAGAAACAACAAAGAGCCGTGAGCCGGGAAATATTACCGCAGAGAAAATAAATAATAAGTGAAGCAAGTCACAGTTGGAAGTGGCCAATAACAGCGGACACCCAAGTCGAAGGGGGACGTGATTTATGTGCAAGATATTTGTTAGCTCATGCCATAAACCCCACTGCTTTGGCTATATCACTAGCATTATATTTATCCTAATTCGACAATTATACTTCGGAAAACAAAAATCTTTCCAAATATTGGTCAAATTATATGACGTCATAACAGAAAACACTGTATGCGAATTAGCTTAGTTATTTTGTGTCGTTAATTGCCTTAAATAATTATCAAATAACGAAACAAAACACATCACTATGAGAATGGCATACGCAGTATGAATACGAAGGAGCGCGATCGATCGAATCAAACACGAAATATCACAGACGTGTACGCGTGTCGTGAATACATTAGAAGTTCCTTCCTTTATGTGTTTATGTAATAATCAAGGGGTGTCTTTAGTGTCGTTTGACTTTAACAAATGCTTATATGGAGTTCTCGTGAATATGAGAAATCATAATACCTGCAACAAACTAAAACTGATATAAAAAAGTTAATAGCCATCAGAGATAAATATTGCAGCTTCAAATATTTTAAATTGAGTTTTGCATTATTATGTATGTCAAGAGGTCAACCGATAAATCAAATTCGAATTAGCAGCCGTCGGAAAATTCCGACATATTAACATCTTTCTTAGTTTGCCTATATTACTTAGTTTTTTTATAGGATAAGGATGACAAGTGAGCACTCAGTCCACCTGATGGTAAGTGGTTTTTGTGACTCATAGACATCTACATCTATCCCCGTTTTCGAATCAAAATGCAGATGCATTGTCAGCCGTGAGGACTAAGATGGAATGCCTCTTTTCCAGTAAAAAGGTTCTCTACACTCACCATACGAAACACAGCAGCATTAAGCTGCTATTTTACACTGGTATTTGCAGAGAGCGTGATCCTTCCCCGGTCCACCACCACGCTGTGCTACAGCTATACAATTAATATAGCTGCAGCATGGCTCTACCACGTATAAAATATATATTTTTGTCCGATGTATACTTCATAGTCTTTTGAAAATCGTATAAAAAGAAGGAATACTGCTTAAGGGGCGTTTATGAGAAGATTTCTTAAAGTGACTCCACAGTAAAAAGAGGAATTTGATCCCAGGATCTCGAAATTCCAGACCCAATTTTCAGTCCCAAAAATTTCGGGATTAAGTTTCACGAAACCAGATTGACATTGAAAAATACAAAAAACAGGTAGACAATTCTCATGAAAAGAAAACGTAAGTACTCATTTCACCTGCCACTATGTCTGCCACCTTGTTTTGACAGCAGATTTTAGAAGAGTTCGTGCTGCCAAACAGAAATTATATCAAAAGATATTTTGATGTTTTTTTTTTTATTTCAAATTTATTGGTGATTAGTATGTCCGTATGTTTCTAAATTACTTAAGCACAATATCGATTAAGTTTAAAGGTTTCTGCACAAGTTCTCGAGTCCGCTCAAATCGACAAAGAGGGAAACCTCTTAAATGTTTGCGTAATCGACACGAAGACCCTTCCGAAAATTGATTCAAGTTTGATTTTCAATTCAATAAGTCTGGATACAATTGTTGTGCAGCCGTCGGAAGACAAAAATTCTATGTAGCAATTTTATTTCTATTTTATTTACTTCTTTAGAATGCAAAACATAATAAAATCAAATACGAAAAATGTTATGATTTATTGTATTCCAAATCAAGTGCTTCAGCATTAATACAATATATATGCAACGGCTAATATTAATGTAAATTACTTACCGCTAAGATTTATTTATTAATAAGATAAGACTTAGCGGTTAGCCACCGTAGAGTCTATATCACCTGAGGATGCCTCGTGTAGAGGCGAAACACGTGTCGTATTATCGTCAGTGGTGTGTCTTGCCTAGTGTAGTGGTGTTGGAAGTAGCGGTGCTGGGATTAGTGGTGACGGAGATAGTGCACGCAATTGAGGGAGGGCGGGAGGTGCTTCTTCATACTAGGTAAGACACATCATTTTATTTTATAACGCGGATATTTGCGAAGTAAAAAAAAAAATTTTGTAAAAGCTTTTTTTTTGTAAATTACTTAGTTGGCTAATATTATCTTTTTACTAAGCCTATTTTCATATAACACACAGAAATATACATAAGAGGACTAAATGCCTGAGGCGTTCTCAAACAGTTCGTCAGCGAACGAACAGTTTGAGAACGCCTCAGTTCACCTGATAATGACTACTGTCAGCTATTGACACCAGCAAATTATAATATACGTGAGAAAGCCTCGCTGCAGCTGATTAAAGGTGCATAGCTTAAAGGCATTAGCATAGCTTGTGTCAGATGAAAGTGACTTGTGTCAGATGAGAGTGACTTGTGTCAGAGCCGCATAGGCTGACGGGACCAACATCACAGAATATAGACGGTACGATGAGGAAGGACGACATTGTCACAGATTCTACTACCAGCACAAAGTTTCAGCATAATGATATTGCCTTTTTTCTCATTATTACTTTACTTTTGCTGCACTACCTGCCATATGTTTATCTCTGCTTAGCCTAATGGTTTATGTCTTAGTCATATGTACGATTTTATTTATTGTGCATAAAAGTTTAAATAAATAAATAAATACTATGTTTCCTATTGTGTATGATGAGAACCCGAGAACAATTTAATGAGAAACAAGATATTTCGTTTCTCAGTAGTGACAACGCATCTGAATTTCTTACATTTTTACTAAGTACTAGAACTTGAACATGGGTTTTATTTTCTCATATATCGTCTAACTGCTGTATATGTACAAGTTCAAATTTTTCGTTATGATTAATAATACGTTAAATAGGTTATCAAGGCTATTACAACTCGAACAGCCAAGTGTTAGTTTAATTAATATAAAAGGGAAATAATCTAAACGCCCTCGTTTTAAAGCCAATGACTCACACCAGGGTGACCAACAGTAATAACACCCACCCCACTTTATTAAAAAGGATGTGATGAGGGTACGAACATCTGCCCAAATGTCATGCATTCGTTGCGAATTGGCAAACACTAGATACCTCAAGTTAGTTTTGTATTCAGCCTGCGAAACACCAGTGGAAAAAGGCCTTCGATAAAATGGAAGTGTACGACTCAGTTACGCAGAGACCAACCTTACGGCTGTGGCACTGCGGTTTGTATGGCCTACAAATTTTTTTTTTCCGGACATAGATCTAGATATTAGTACCAGTAAGACACGCGTGTAACACGCGTTCACTGGTTTATGTAAGTAAAACGCTTCTAAGATACAAGAGAACATCCTAGTGTAGGGTAACGCTTTCTTACGTGGTAGAGCCACGTTGCAGCTATATTAAGTGATACAGTTGTAGCACGAATTGGTCGACTCCACCTGGAAAGGACCACGCTCTCACAGAATACCAGCGTAAAATAGCAGCAAACACGCTACTGTGTTTCGTATGGTGAGTGTAGAGAACCGGAGACCCATTTTACTGGAAACGATGCATTTCATCTTAGTCATCAAGGGCGACAACACATCTGCATTTTGATTCGTAGTCGAGGATAGATGTAGATATCTATGGGCCACAGCAACCACTTACCATCAGGTGGACGGTGTGCTCGTTTGTCACCTTATCCTATAAAAAAAGACAAAAAAGAAAAGAAGGGACAAACCACAGCCTCTACGATAGGCGTTGAGTGACGAGAACGTGAAATAAAACCATTCACACTGTCCCCATGGTCAAATTGGATATGATAAGTCATCGAGCAATATGTGCTACGTACTGGAACAGACACCGCGAATAATATCTGTGCAGTTGTGCGGGACACGTGGTCGACGGCACTGACTAAGTTAAAGTAAGTTTGAGTCCATGGGCTCTAATACTTGTTGCAAACAACCTCTATTCTAGTACGTAGTCTACATTACTTCAATGTAATAGGCAAGCATATTTGCATTTTTGCTTTTTACCATACGTGACAACAAATTCTCCCATACTTACGAAACATGTGAGGTATAAAGAGCCATGGTAACTCAGGGGCTAAGCTGTCACCGTAAATATACACATACAAATTACGCGAACAAACCAGGTTTGATCCCCGACGACATCAATGAAATTGTTGATTACATATCACGTGCTCCGTAGTGAAGGAAAATCGTAAATAATCATATTTGAATCGAAAATAAAAACCACGAAGACTCATCAAGACGGAGATTTTGTGGTTAGTTTTTAAGTACTTTCACTAGTTCCTTGCCTTAAAACCAACCAACCCAAATTCAGAAATGAAAAGAGGTCTGTGTCCAGCAGTGTGACGTATATATAGCTGAAATATGTAACTTTACTTTATTTCCGAAAAATATAATACAAGAAAATGTGAGTCGTTAGCAATTGAATGTTACCTAATAATAATCGTCACAAAACACAATCCTGAGCAATCGACAAATCGTCACTCGATGTAGTAGGGCTCATCATACATTATCTATCTTACACCAACATGATTCTTTTTTTATTACATTTTGTTTATGTGCATGGTTTAGACAGTGTATATATTCGTAGAGGATATTCCGAGATCCGGCTACGATTAACTATCCGGATTAAAGCAGTAATGATGTGTAAAAAACATGTTTTTATGTATTATAAATAGCTGGACATTTCAATAAGAATTGACTTATATATTGAATAGACTTGTAATCAATATTGAATGAAAATATTCTAACCTAGAGCAAGTCCCTTGTTTAATATAGATCCCCACCATGGGCAGTCACAAAACACGGTATTCATCGACTTCCTACTTATCGAGATGTAATTTTTTGTGCCATTTTTTTTTTAATTTCAGTAAGTAAACAAACCTTTGTTATGTTAAATGAAAATTAAAAGATTTAATGACGAAATTCAAACATTATTTTCACATCAACACAACATAATTGAAGGTCTCTGGGAAAATTAGAGTCTAGTCAGTCATCAGACACGACATTATGGTGATTTGTTTCACCTGTTTGACTAAATTACAAACTGGTTTACAGTTTACACATTTTATTTTGTACAATATAAAGATTTTCTACATAAAACAACATGAAGGCATACATGCTTGTTGGTTATGCATTATTTAATTTTTAAAAAATGTAATCAGATATGAATCTATTTTTTTTTAATCGCCAAACAACATGTATTGGCCCAATTAGCGTGGTTGGGTTGATGCAATATCGACTGATACTTTGAGAACTCGAACGTTTATGGGCTACTTTACATTTTCGTAAAAAGGATTATAATTAGACTTGCAACGAATATTCGGCTATTTTTCGGTATTCGGCCTATTCGGCTACTTTTCTACCGACTTCCAAAAGGAGCCGGTACTCAATTAGACTATATATGTTTTTTTTATGTGTGTTACCTCATAACTTTTTACTGGGTGAACCGATTTCGATGATTCTTTTTTTATTTGAAAGCTGGTGCTTCACATGTGGTCCCATATAAATTTTATCAAGGTCTCACCAATGGTTTCTTGAGTTATTCTTAATAATTTATATTGAAGTCGGTTCTACAAAATTTTTAATTTTAAATTATAACCTATTCGGTTGAATACCGAATATCTATTCGGTTGAATACCGAATATCTATTCGGCCTAATACCGAATACTTAAGTAAAATGGTTTATTGTAGTCAGATAACTGGTAAAATGAAAACATATATTTATTTTATTATTTTATTTTCTTGCCATCATTAATATAGTCATATGTACATAATCAACTTCCATGTTATAAAAATTAAAAAAGAACTATCCGATAAATGTCTATGCACTCGAATTATCGTAATTAAAATGGAAGATAATGGTGCAGAAAGACAAATTTTTCTTCATCTTCAGGTTTACTCCTTTTCTTTTTAAAGACAATCCCAGCTTCAGAGAATAGACGCTCTGAAGAATAAACACTACTTTCGGCACAACCGAATACTTTCGCCTAATATTCGGCTATTCGGTCAGGAAGTACGCAGAATGTTCGGTATTCGGCGTGCGGCTATTCGTGATTATTCGTTGCAAGTCTAATTATAACTAATTTACTCTTTATAAGGCGTGATCCATTTCGAGGTTCCCTACTTTTTTAAAGAAAAAAACACAGAAAATTCAAATTTACTGGAGAATGTTTATTATCATTTGAAAGAATATTCTTTGGCATTTATATTTTGAAGATTATGTTTATCAAATGTTGCCTGTTGCTACGTCGCAGATGGTCCATCCGATGAGTCCAATTTTCGATGACTCGTTCGAGCATTTCGACTGGTAACTGGCGAATGACACGCGTGATGTTTTCCTCCAAGGTCTGAATCGAAGCGGGTTTGTCGCAGCGGGGTGTGAAAAAGTCTAACGGTGTGATATCACACGATCTTGGTGGCCAATCGACCGGCCCAAAACGTGAAATTATGTGCTCGCCGAAATGTTCTCTCAGTAAATCCATTGATTGATGCGATGTGTGGGAAGTGGCGCCGTCTTGCTAAAACCAAATGGCGTCGAGATCACGAGCTTGAATTTCAGGCATCAAATAGTCGGTTATCATGGCACGATAACGGTCGCCATTGACGGATACGTTCGCACCTGCATCATTTTTAAAGAAATATGGACCGATGATTCCACCGACCCACAAACCACACCAAACCGTTATTTTTTCTGGATAAAGTGGCAGTTTTTAAATCTCTTCAGGTTGTTCTTCGTCACAAATGCGGCAATTTTGTTTGTTACATACCCATTGAGCCAGAAATGGGCCTCATCGCTAAACAAAATTTGCCTCGAAAACGTCGGATCTTCTTAGAACTTTTAAGGGGCCCATAGAGCGAAGCAATGTCGTTTGGGAAGGTCGAGAGGCTTCAGTTGTTGCACAAGCTGTATTTTGTACGCTTTCAATTTAAGATCTCGACGTAAAATGCGCCAAGTCGTTCCATACGTCAGTCCAAGTTGCTGCGAACGGCACCGAATCGACTCTCCACGGTCTTCGTGTACACTCTCAGCTACGGCCACTATATTTTCTTCACAGCGTGCTGGACGTGGTCTATTCAGTCGAATATTATCCAATAATGAATGCTGGGTCTCAAAATGGGTGATGGTGTTGCGAATAGTACGCTCAGTAGGCCGATTATGTTGACCATATGTTGAGCGAAGTGCACGAAACACATTCCTCACAGAACGTGAATTTTCGTAATAAAGTTGAACGATTTGTAAACGTTGTTCAGGCGTAAGTCTTTCCATTATGAAATGCCAAACAATACTAAACAAAACTAACATCACAGCATGACACGACTCACACGTGATCTGTCAAAAAAAGGCTATTTAAAAAAGTATCTCTACTTGAATCACCCATTATTATGACGCATACTTGAATTACGTATTGTACGTATCAAAGGCATCCCGGTCCCTTTAGCGTACTTGCGAAAACCAAGAATTCGTATACATCACTCAAAAGTTCACCAGACACGATATTAAAGAAATTATTTTTATTTATTTGCCTGAGTTGCCACGCTTGGCAGACTGGTTGGCAACCGCAGGTTATTGTTGTTTAGTTGTTATTATGAAGACACTGCTGCCTGTCGCTGCTTGCCTGGTAGGTTTCCTTCTGTCGCCTCTTAGGACAACCATGAGATGATATGGGTTTTGAATATTCCAGCACTGCTACTAAATAACGGTTGCCCCCCCCTATCCATATCCTCCTGTGAGGCAATGAAATGAAAAGCAATTATAATTATTTGATCGACTCTACACTACTTAGTGTATATGAAATAACGTTGTTAAGTCAACCTTATTAATTATGGTACCTTATAACTAGGTATTGCGTTTGAACCAATATTTCAACATTTGTGCCAAAGGAAAATTGTTAATATTCATGCTTAGATGAAGCGTGACTGTATTATGTTTCTACTGCAGATCAAAAACCAAAGGAGATGAGTCCCTAAAAGGAGCAGCTGTTCACAATTATGGCGCATATGGCAGCCATCTCTCCTACATATACGTATATATTTAGATATGTAGCAAAACATAATTGATGAATATTATTAAAGTAGTTACAAATAATTTAATTTACACATTAAAATATTTATCGACTTCAACACACCTTGTTGTACATGGACCTTATGTCGAGGTTTTATGCAACTTAATTTATTCATGTTACTATGATGTTACCTCATTTTAGGTTGGTTTTATTTTGAATCAATATAAGATATTAGTTTTAAAGAACAGAAACATTTTATTCGCTACTTATGTCACTAATTTACTCTATATTATAACACAAAATAGAATGAAAACAAGCTGCAAGCCCTTCGACACCTTCAAACAACTTCAAACAAGAAAGACCACAGCATTGTCATTCCTGAGGACCTGACCTGAAGATAAAATGCCTTACACTTTGAAAATGAACACAGCAGTGGCTGCTTAGCGGCAGTATGGTAGGAGATTGGTTCTAACCCAGATATACTGCTGAGCAAAAAGGAACTCTACCATCAGTGCCCACAATTGCTATGGGGACAAAACAGGGGACTACTGAAAGATACTCTTGCAACAACAATCTTAAAACAAAAATGAATGTTCCATACCAAGTTCAAAAATTTTAAGAATACTTATTGCCTTTGCAAAGGGCAAATAAGCATGCAGTTCTCCTGATGGAAAGTGACTATCATCGCTCGCGAGAACTACTGCAACACCAGGAGAATTGCAGGTACATTATAGGCCTTTTAAAAGAGAGTAGGCTCTATATATTCTTGAAGGTCCGAAGTCATTATGGCCCAGAGAATTTCTGATGGATTTCTCTCTTACTAGTGTCATTTCACACATATTTTTACAAGGGTTCCATGGCAAAATACTATACCCATAAAATTATGTTGTAAAAGCATCTAAATGTGTGTAATTTAATTTAAGCATAATAAATATTTTTAACTTGAACAGCAAGCAGAACTCTAATATGTACTATAAGAGACAGAATGATTTTTCAATAACCCATAATGTCCAAGGTAAAAAATACATGGTAAATTTAAACATATTTTGGTAAAATTAAATAAAAACATTTTAATTATTTTAATTTTAATGTAAGATTTTGTAATCCAATATACTATTCTATCATAAAAAATATTCGGAAGTAATATTATGTATTTATTTATGTATTTATTTTGTTTTATTTTTATGCCCAACTCATCCATCCAGTTTTGGTTTTAAGTTATATGCACAATGCATAACACACATCAGTAATGCTTACAATTACTGAAACTGAAACAAGAAATTTATCACACAATCGCCCCTACCCCTAGTCCTCCACTTAGTCGAAGGGTGTTTCACCGTACGATCGTGTGTACGATCCCACCCGCATGCATCTTCAAATGAGTAAATTTTAAAAGTTATGACAAAGTTTGACGTAAGATATAATTAATTATTCATAATATTTATTAAGAGGCTTCAGAAAAAGAGCATTTACCTCAGAGATGCAATAAATGAAGAATAATGTAGCGAAACAGCTTAGGCCGGGAACAAATCCTTGCACAACGACTGAATTCTATGGACACGAACTACACAAACACAAGCAGTTCACTTTTGAGTAAACAAAACATGTGTAGAAATAATATCACAAGCAAAATGTGTCAAAAACAGACCAAAAGTCAGTTACAAAACAGATTTTTTAACATTTCCCAAAATTAGTAAGAGCACACAGTTAACACGACCTACGCATAAAAAATCTTTACAAAACTGAAAAACATACATACTAGGCGCTAGGCAGCGCTACGATCGTAATTTGGCGCACGCGCTGTCAAAAAGTAGGTAAAAAACAAAATTAGATACTTGGTATTTGAGCACTACGTTCACCGTGAAGAAATATGTACTTTTTATTTAAAAGACATAATATTCTAAATAATTATAATATTTAATATGGAAATAAAAATTTGCGGAGTAATTTAATGTTATTCTTTTTTTCACTTTGTAAATAACTGAAAATATGAAACGTGGTAAAGGCTTTTTATCATATTTTAAAACTTTGCTCATTAATATTCATGGTATGAATGATATTTAAAATATTTATTTCATAGCATTATATATATAACATATAAGATAGTAAAACAATATAATACGACACTGTTAGTTATATGAATTGTTTTTTTTTTTTAATGAAAGAACTATTAAAAATACAATTAAATTTAGAGCATTGATTGCGTAGGATCAAAACAATAATAGATGTTGAGTTCGTCCTAATCAATCTTAGATATAGTGCTTGTACACCGGCAAACCTTGTGTACAGTTGTATGGATTATTTTTTCGGTATTTAAGGATTTTAGGGTATTTGTTACATGGTTTTGACATTCAATTCAATTTTTAAAAAAAATCGTATTATGCTGATTTGTTAAGCTGTCGTAAAAACCTTCCAAAAACTTTGCAATGTAATATGCGTCAGCAAATTCCGAAGAATTTTTTGAATAAAATACACATCAGATAAAGCTGTATGCTCTAAAACCTTTGCCATTGTGACGACCATTTAAAAAAGTCGTTATAGCTTATATATCCTCAGGATTCCACACTTATGGGTTATTATTTACCCTTAAATTTAGGGGGTAGATAAATGGGATTGGACTTTTTTTAGGGGCTTTATATTTTAAGAGACTTTTATATTTTTTCCACTCATGCTGATTTTTGTTTAGAAGTGCAGCTGGCTGTAAATCTTATAAATTTTTTTTCAAAAATCGGGTTATATGTTTTACATTAACTATCAATTGCTTTTTGCAATTTGTTGTTACCTATCGAAATGCCACCAAGTGTAATGTTGATCTGATTCGCATTGCAACGAAATAGGGCATCATTTATAACATTTAATCCATTAACTATAAATAAAATATTTGTTTATTTAATATCCAAATGTATGATTTTAATACGTTGGAAGCATCAGAAAAAACGAAAGAATATTATAAATATTAAATAATTTATATATAAAGAACATTGCATAGCATTGTACTTATTTTTAGAGGATTTCCAAGTAAATAAAGGTGATTTTAGGGGTTTTGACATTTAGGGGTAAATATTTATTGGAGTTGGTAGCACTGTATTACATTTTAATTTGATAATGGCCTATATGTCCTAAACCTAAAGGTCTAGATACCAGGCCATAAACAATAAACTCCAAAAAAACATTAATTTGATAATTTGTAAATAAATAATACGTCACTCTACATACAACTTTATAATTTGTCCGTCATTCTACGTAAAGTTTAGTAAATTTTGCTGTTATTTTATTTAATTTTAAAATGTTAGAATCTGTAAAGTGTGTGATATTAATTCTATCAGGAAAAGGAGGTGTTGGAAAATCTACAGTGAGCACTCAATTAGCTCTTACGCTTAAGGAAAAGGGATTTAAGGTTAGATGTTATCATTATAGTGTAGTCATACCGAGAGACTAATTACGTTTAAAAAACCAGAAATGTTAATTTTCAATAACCTTTTATATAAAAACATATAATGGTCAATAAATATAAACAGGTTTCTTCGTAAAAGTTTCTATAAGACTTAAGGCCGAGCTACTTGCAACCATCTTTTTGTCTTTTTCCATCTTTTATCCCATCATAGATTTGAAAACCAATTTAATAAAAATCTTTTTGGATTTTACTGAGAGCACATTATCATTATAGGTTGGGCTACTGGATGTGGATCTGTGCGGCCCGAGTGTACCTTATATATTAAATTTGGAAACAGAAAACATCCATCAGGGTGCTGAAGGGTGGATTCCAGTGTATCTTGATAAGGATCAAAAATTGGGTGTTATGTCTATTGGATTTCTTTTAAAAAATCGTAATGATGCTGTTGTTTGGAGGGGACCCAAAAAAACTGCCATGATTAAACAGTTTCTTGAGGATGTGTGTTGGCAAGACCTTGATTTCTTAGTGATAGACACACCTCCAGGTACAAGATTGTATTAGTAAACAGCTTAACTTTGAATTCATATGATTTTGACTGATATTTTACTAATAATTAATGATCACGTGAGCTTAATTATTAGATAAAATTAGAAACATGATTTCACAGGTACTTCAGATGAGCATATTACAGTCATGGAGAACCTTCGTCAAGTGCCACAATGCTCAGCCATATTGGTTACTACACCACAGGAAGTGGCCATCGAGGATGTTCGAAAAGAGATAACTTTTTGTCGTAAAACTGGCATTCCAATTCTTGGAATCATTGAAAATATGAGTGGGTGAGTATAACCACAGAGTAAATAATAGTGCAAGAACAGAAGGATCACTCTCTGATTGCAAACTTGCAAGTTTAAACCTAGTTACAATGTCTATAGTGTTCATAATACATTGCACGCCTCGGATACAAGCTTCGTTAAAATAGCCTACCGATTGTTGAGGGGTGTGTATTAAATTAAAATGCACCTTACATCTGTATGTGAGAGTCTGTATCACTTAGCACATTACACACCTTTGTTAAGGCCGCTCCTACTATAGAGTTAGGTGTTGTGAGAAAACAAATTGAATCCTTTGATATTAGTTGGTAGAATACACTGAGGTGTCATGCAAATATAGTGATTTGCTGATAATAAGAACATTATTGTTCAATGTGAGGAAGGTTAATAGGCAACATCGAGAAAAATTAAGATTATGACAATGTGAATGTCATTGAAACTCAGATAATTTACCTACTTACCACTTTCTGTTCCACATTTTTGCAATTTACAAACATGTGACATGCGACGGCATTATTCATGACAGAGTGGCAATTAGAAGTGCTGCTATTTTTAATCTCTTTCTTTTAATCTTGTATTAGTTGGCAGTAACTTGTATACTTACACTGAACCATTTTTAAGGTCATTGGCATTATACATGAAAAAATCGAATACTGCGAAGCTGTGGTGGGGTCGCTAATCAAATAATAAATATGTAACTATGGTGTCAGTAACTAGGTACCTAATTATCTAGATCTACCTATAAATAATAATATCTTACCTTTTGGTATCCTTAGGAACAGTAAAGAATGAAAAGTCGACATTCCTATTGTTATTTAAGCACCTGCATGCTATGCAGTACTTTTGGCTTTTTGAGAGGCCATACTTGAATACAAACTCAAAAATAAATGTCAAAAGTGCCTAAATACATATAAGAGAAAAAAATACTATACGTATGAGAGAAAAAAATACTTTTTTGTTAACGTAAGGCGCGCGTCAGCTCGAGCGCGCGCGTGATAACCTCACGGAATTAGTCCCTTATGTGGGGCGTGCAGCGTAGGTATATTTTCAGGCCTTAAACGCGGAGTGAGACAGGTCTGGTATAACACAAAAACATTTGTAAGTTGTAAGGCAATGGCATCAAGATTGCCTCAGCTTAGATGATGTCTTAGTCTAGAAAGCGAAAAAGACAGATTGGTATCGCTACTGCTCTCTTGGGCCAATACCTAGTATAGTATATTACTCTACTATGTAATTGTTTGCCAGCATTCACTTTTATGATATTCGCAGTGCCTTCCGATTTTCCCATAGTTAAAAAATATTACATACTTTTCTAATTAATTCTAAATATGTTTATTGATGAATGACTTGTATGCCATACAAATACTTGTATGTTTGTCATAGTGAAATGTATGTATGTAAACTGCCTCCACTATACACGAGGAAATCCTAGTGTAGGGATAATTAGTTATAACAGGGTTTTATCATAAAATAAATAATTAAAAAAAACTTCCATCCTCACCCAGGACCTAACCATTTTTAAGATGCTTGAGAACCATACTAATCTTGCTCAGACTGATATCATCAGAATAGTGTTGGATGAGATTGAGCCAGGCCATTATTAGTAACCAAATTATAAATTGAGTTATTTTTCTTTAGGTCATTTTGTTCGTAACAAAGTAACATTAACAATTATGTGTAAAGTTTATTACACATAAACATAATAATACTGTACCTAGTCAGGTCATAAGTATTGTCACACAGTAAAAACTTTTCTTTTAGAATGCTGGCCACAAAAAAGTTTATTGAATTCGAATTTCGAATTGTTCATGAAAATAAAACTGTATACTTTTTAGAATTTTACTCATTTTTAAATATGGAGTGGACGCTTAAAAAAGACTGTGTTGCAATTATTGCATTGCATCGTTGCAGTTACGCGCCAATTCAAATGTTTGACATACTGAAAAATTTGAATATAACCAAAAGATTCGTTTGTCATACTATCAAACGATACAATGAAGACTCTAGTGTAGATGACAGGTCAAGAAGTGATCGCCTTCGGTCTGTTAGGACTCCAGCAGCAGCTGTGAAGGCGCGAATTCAAAGAAATCCCAAACGTAAGCAGAAACTGGGGTTAAGCAGAACCACAGTGAAAAGGGTGTTAAATGAAGACTTAGGGCTTCGGGCATATCGAAGAAAAACAGGACATTGTTTGAATGCTCGTCTAATGGACCTGAGACTGAAGAGATGCCACGCTTTGTTGAAGCGGTACGTGGGAAAAAAATATCGGGAAATTCTTTTTTCGGATGAAAAAATTTTTACCGTAGAAGAGAGCTACAACAAACAAAATGATAAGGTGTACGCACACAGTAGTGAAGAAGCGAGCAACCGTATTCCGCGTGTCCAACGAGGTCATTTTCCATCCTCGCTCATGGTATGGTTGGGAGTTTCTTATTGGGGCTTAACAGAGGTACATTTTTGTGAGAAAGGTATAAAAACGAATGCAGTTGTGTATCAAAATACAGTCCTGACGAACCTTGTGGAACCTGTTTCTCATACCATGTTCAATAACAGGCACTGGGTATTCCAACAAGATTCGGCGCCAGCTCATAGAGCAAAGAGCACACAAGACTGGCTGGCGGCGCGTGAAATCGACTTCATCCGGCACGAAGACTGGCCCTCCTCCAATCCAGATTTGAATCCGTTAGATTACAAGATTTGGCAACACTTGGAGGAAAAGGCATGCTCAAAGCCTCATCCCAATTTGGAGTTACTCAAGACATCCTTGATTAAGGCAGCCGCCGATATTGACATGGACCTCGTTCGTGCTGCGATAGACGACTGGCCGCGCAGATTGAAGGCCTGTATTCAAAATCACGGAGGTCATTTTTAATAAACTTTAGTGTCATAAGAATCTATGTTTTGTTAAGTTCATTTTGGTATATAAATGGTTACATAATGAATAAACTTGTTTCAATTATTTTATATTAAACATGTGACAGAATTTATGATCTGACTAGGTATACTTGTAATGTGTACTTATAGTTGATTATTTTTGTTTCTTGTTGATTTTAAAAACTTTAAAAGTTTGAAAGGCTAATTATTTAAAAAATATTTTCACTTATTTCAATCAATTTCGTCATCATCATCATCATTATTAATGTCTACTGCTGAACATGACATTCCTTGGGGTGAGGCTACAAAACATGGTCCTGAGCCACTTGCATCCATTGACAATAAGAGGTTACCCTACATTTCACTTCCAATATTGATACAATTAATACAATTATTCATTATAATGCACAAACATTTTCATAAATACAGTATAAATACAATTTATATTTATATTTTTACAAATATAATATTTATTAAATATGTTAAGTGTTTTGTATTACAGATTTGAAAAATTATTAAGAAAATAATAAAACGGCAAAATTTCTTTACAGGTTTCAATGTCCAACCTGCAATGAATGTACCAACATATTTTCAAGTGGCGGAGGAAAAGCTCTGGCCGACGTTGCCAAAGTTCCTTTCTTAGGGAGTTTACCCCTTGATCCTCGAGTCGGCAAACTTGCGGGGCAGGGTGTTGCTGCTGTAAAAGAGCTTCCTGATTCAAATACAAGCAAAGTGTTTAACCACCTCGTAACTGTGTTGACTGAATCAACACAGAATGGTTCCTGAAAATCAATATTCCTATTGTATTTAAGACTTGTTGACTAGTAAGTAAAGTAAAACAAAGAAATCTAGTGATTGTTTAAGAAAAAACCTATAATGATTGAAGTAATTTTTGTTGAAATATTGGTAGAAGAGTGTTAAGATATACTGACTTTTCATATTTTTTATAGGATAATGAAGACAAACGAGCACACAGTCCACCTGATGGTAAGTGGTTGTTGTGGCCAATAGACATCTACATCTATCCTCAATAAAGAATCAAAATGCAGATGCGTTGTCACCCGTGAGGACTAAGATGGAATGCCTCGTTTCTAGTAAAAAGAGTCTTCAGTTCTCTACACTCACCACACAAAACAGCAGTGTTAAGCTGCTATTTTACACTGGTATTCTGTGAGAGCATGGTCCTTCCCCAGTTGAGCCAAACCATTCGTCTACAACTATACCAGTAATATAACTGTGGCATGACTCTACCACATAAAACATGGTAGAGAGGTACTATCAAACATAACAATGTAATTCAATCAATTAATTTAAAATACACAAATAGGAGAGGAGATTAAAATATACTAAGCACATGAGCTCATCTATTTTATTTTATTGATACCGATATCTCATCAACCTGTTGAAGTACTTTGATAGCCAACACTACTCAAATTTTTTATTGCAAATGTACATGCTGATTTAAGATGAATGAGCAATGTCTGAGATTATATTTTGAGGACGTGTAAAATTCACAACATGTACCGGAGGAGTGTGGTAAGATCTTCTTACTTCATTACATGCTCCTAAGTGAGAGAAGTTTTGACATGTTGTTAAGCAATTACTATTAACAATTAATTATATGGCTGTGCAAAAAATCACTTTGGTAAATTAAATCCCAAGCTTTGTCTTTAAAATTGCATAATTTTGTATCTTAAATAATCACACTCAAGAGCCATTCGTTATTTATGTACATAAATAAACATTTTGATTAAATAAAATAATTCATTTTGTGTGAACCTTACATTTGACATACACTCTAATAATTTTTATTAACAATCTAAACATATTATATAAATTTGTAAACTGAGTATGTTAATAAATTGATATAATATAATATATTTGATTTCACTTTTAAAAAGATAAAAAATAGATTATGGGAAACAAGAGATGGGAAACGCGAAACATAATATTATATTTGAAAACTGGTTGGCCCTAATAAAGTGGTAGATCACTTACACTCTTTTCTCTCCAGAATATCCAGAAAAAAAGTATTAATGAAATCAACAATTTCTTTGCTAATAAGGGAAGGAATCTGGCTAAGGATGTCATAAACTCCGCACATATACTGAATTGATGTGTGTGAAAGTGATGAGAAGCACTGTGTCAATAGATATAGGCCAACTAAATAAACAAACATTTAATCAATTTCCTAGAAGGAAATTATCATCGTTCACCAGCTCAAAATTCCGGCAAAGCACATCAACGAACAACGCGGTACACGTGTTTGCGAACCATGTTTGATGATGTTCTTTGATTTGGCAAAGGCGTTTAACACAGTCCCTATCCCAAATCTAATAACTTAGCTGGAAAAAATTGGTGATAGAGGCTTACCTTATTAAATGAAACTAATTTGGGGGGGGGGGGGGGGTTGACATCCTGATTGAGCTTTTGAATATTAATTTTAGATACGATCTACGCAGAAAGAACTTACAGTATCTTGAAGTCTTGTAGTGGTATGCTTGGGTTTAGTTTTCTTAATTATAGGATCCCAAATAGATGGAAGAACCCATCCATCTTCTCAATTGAAATTAGGATGTTTTTTTTAATTTCAATGGCCTCGCGAATCCTCCTTGGTAGGAATTGTTGTTCTTTTGCGAGGATTTGTGGTCTATCAAATCTAATGTAATGGCGGGGTTGATCTCGTACATGGTCACAGACTGCAGACTTCCGGAGACGCTGCTAGACACCGATTCCTAAGAAGGATAAAGAATTAAAAAAACATCCTATTAACCATGGGTGCTGTAAAGCTCCCGAAACTTTGGAAATTAAAAAATTAACGTTAATCGCGATAAAATCCGTAAAATTAGTTTAATTTAATGTGTAGTATTCGCGTAAATATAAGAAATCATTAAGAGGCTATCTCTACAATTACCTGAGTGGAAGAAAGCCGAGACTTGAAATAGCGATTAAGATAAGTAAAAAATAAGACAAGTAAATCGGTCATATTGCCACTTGAATGTTTGCTTCGAAGATTGGATATAGTGAGACCCTTCAGCTGTAGAGCAATATGATTTACATACATGGGCTGATCATCATAGTCAGCCCTTGTATACAAATTTGAGAAACATTTCTCATTCATCATGCTATACTAACCATTTAACGCATTTGCGGGGTGTATTCGATATTATTAGTCCCACGCTGGGATAACATTATTTACATGGTAGAGCCATGCTGCTGCTACATCTATACATATAATAAAAATGTAAATAGCAGATGTCTGTACATTTTATATTTATATAATAAAAGTGATTGAGAGGTACTAAAAATAAGTAATTAAATACATTTCTACCATTTTTAGAATTTTCTGTCTGTCTGTCTGTCTGTCTGTCTGTTTGTTTGTTAACGTATCACGTATAAAGTACTAATTTATATCACAAGAATTGTTAAAGAAATTATAAAGTGTATCTTCAGATTACATTTAGTCTTTATTTCATTAAAATTAGTTCATTCCATCTTAAGTTATGATAAATATTCTGAAGTATGGCTACGAAGTATAGGTACGATTTGTTCAATGGTGGCATTCGTTGAGTCATCAAGTACATTTTAAACTAATATCATATTATAAATCATAATTAAATTATGTAAAATAATGTTCTATAATGATATAATTATACCTAAAACGCAGTAAACAAAAGTATTATATAAAGAACGTAATAAATGTATACAAAAATATATTAACCTTAATCTAAATCTATAGTACAATAATTAACTAATTTCATCGATAGATGGTGATGTTGCACAAATGTGATACAAAAAAGCAGGTTAAGGTTTTTTTCCTGTAGAGTTTAGATGTGTTTCACATTTGCTTCTAATCTTTATATTACACGCTGCCGTACTGCGTGTTGACAATCTCATTTATTTTTTTACCGCCGAGTACTCTATGTGGTAAATCAAATTTCAAAAGAGCTATTAACAATTTCGTTAATAGTTCTTTTAACGAAATTGTTAATAGCTCTTATTATATTATATTAATTAGGCATCAGCGACTAATTAATATAATATTACCCCGTTATAAGTTCTTTTATGTTTTTATTGTATCAATCTCTTATTTTTAGAATTGATGTTTACAGCGCCATCTCTCTTTAAATCTATACATATAATAAAATGGTGATAACAACATGTTGTCTGTTACTGTACATTGTATGTACATTATGGGGATTGAAAATCATTATATAAGTACATTTTTATAATTTTTAGAATTGTACTGTCTGACGGTCTGTCTGTTTGTTTATGAACGCATGATGTTTTGGGTAAACATATTATTTTCAATGAAATCCTTAAGAAAATCATAAAGCGTATCATCAAGTTCATTTAATCTTTGTTTTATTAAAATTGGTTAATTCTATCGAAAGTTATGACTATTAATTTGAAATGTAGGTTCTAATTTGTTTAATGGCGCCATAAAATCTCAGAAATAGTAATAAAAAGATACGTGTGTAAATAAACGTTCTATTATAATATATTTATACTTAAAACACAGTAAAAAGAAATATGTTTTCCTTAAATTAAAAAAAGAATGTTTTCTCACAAAGAACGTAATAGATGACGTTGTACAAATTGCAACCTTTTCTGAATTGCGGTATTAAGATTTTTCGCCGGTGAATTGTATTGAGACTCACTGAAGAAATATATCTCCATGAGTCCGATCAAGCTGTAAGAGCCGTGTAGGCTAACATCACAAACATTAACAGAAACAAAAATCAGAAAGAAAAAATACTACGTACGCCCAAGTTATGCAACAAAACCCGACTAAAAGTAGCAAAATTGCAATAAAATGTGGTGATATTGTTTTATACCCAGAATCCCTCTAATACCAAATAACTTTCGTTTCAGTTTTAAGATAGGGATGATCGATGTTGCAGATGCAGAAACATCGACGATGACATCGATGTTGCAGAAACATCGATATTGGCATCGATAGCTCAACATCGATGTTCGATGTTTAGCATACTCAAAACATCGATGTTGACCATTATCGATGTTTTTTGTATATATGTAGATACTTACACATTGTTTCAAAATTATGTGGGTATACACAGCAAGGGAAAAGTAACAACTTGGATATCAATTTACGTAGAATAGTTATTATGCAACAACCGACAACGACACTACAAATAAAGCGAAAGCAGTGACCATTGTGACATTACAGGTGACACTTGACGATTAAGTTTGACACCATAAATGAATTTTTTTTAGGTTAACGATGCGTTTAGGAATTCTGAATTATTTAACATTTTTAATCTTCCGAGCAGATGCAAGATTTATTTGATATTGATTTCGCGGGTTCGCATTGTTTGCAAGTTCCTAATTATCGATTATTGGTTCATTGACAACGTTGTTTCCATGTTTGACATGTGTCATGTTTAATTTTTAGCATCGACGATCATCGAATAGCTGAGTGGGAAAGACGCTTAAAATAGGGATGTATTTTAAGAGTGTTTCCCACTCAGCGTGTGTTATGCGATGATCGTAAATAAAGCGCAAGGTCAAACTTTACGCATTGCAGGAGTGGACCTCAGTACTGATTGTTTTGCACATGGCCAACTATATATTGCTTTTTCCCGCGTTAGTAGTCCCCGTAACCTTTTTCTGTACGTCCCGGCTAAGTCTACTTCTAACGTCGTTTACACAGAAGCTCTATTATAAACGACTTAGAACTTTGAGCATATCGATTTATTTTGTTACCACTTATTGATACAGTAATGATATAAATCGTTTGATATTCTCTTACCCTAAACGTCAAATTCTTTAAGTAAACTATATACACGAGCTACGCCGCGGGCACAGCTAGTTACTAGTATAGTTGTAGCACGAATGGGTCGGCTCTACCGGGGAAGGACCACGCTCTCACAGAATACCAGCGTAAAATAGCAGCTTAATGCAGCTGTGTTTCGCCTTGACCCTTTTTACTGGAAAAGAGGCATTCCATCTTAGTTGTCACGGGTGACAACGCATCTGCATTTTGATTCTTTATTAAGGATTGATGTAGATGTCTATGGGTCACAGCAACCACTTACCATTAGGTGGACTGTGTGCTCGTTTGTCACCCTTTCCTATAAAAAAAATATGACAGAGTGGTAAATGCTTGGTCGATTCTCATGAAGAGTCGTTTCACAACTATTGTTCGCGATCTAATCAAAGAACATAAAGGACCATTTAAAATACCAAGTTGACCTTCGGGTAACTCAATGACCCTAAGTGCGATGGATTTGCATGATCTATGTTCAACATAAAGGCGTTATGATTTCTTATATTTACATGAAGACTACAGCACCCATGGTCACGGGGGACGGGACCATAGGTGCTGTAAAACACCCGAAACGTCGGGAATTAAAAATAAGTATAATTAAACGCGATAAAATTCGTAAAAGTAGTTTTATTCAATAAAGCCGTTAAACAAGTTTGTTGTAGCAAAGTAATTTACAAATTTGTAGTAAACGGCCAGGTTGGTGAAGGTTCTGTGAACCGTATATATAAGTATATCCACTATATCCTATATCGCCCCTTGGGTGTTGTAAGAGGTGACAGGAGGTTATTGAAACATGAGATGGGCAGCAGCATGAGTTTATTATATTATATTAACGGTAGGGCACCATGTTCCTGATAACAATTCAAAATTATAAAAAATAAACTGCAGTTGCCACTGCCAAGCGTGACAACTATGTTAAAATTCCCCCTATTAGGCAATCTATTGGGGTGGTCATGTTCAGCAGTAGAGTTTTAATGGCTGTAATAGATGGATGTAAACGTTTTGCGGATTCCAGATTTCCTTCAAAACCAAGACTTAGTGTTGTAGTGGAATCTCTGTGGTGGATAGTGAATTACGAGAATCAGTAGGTCCCTCAACTCTTGAATATATGCGGATAGGGAAGAACCCCCGACTAAATTAAAAACAAACTTCTGAGGGAGATGACACTAATATTGAGAGAAAAACTGAGTCCTAGGTCGGTATTCACAGGCAATCGCGAGCTTAAACTCAAATTCTACAATGTCAAAATATGAATCTAGACCATAGAATATTTGCTGCACAAATATGACATTGTGAAGTTTGTGTTTAAACTCGAGATTGTTTCTGAATCATTTCATCCTCATTACAGACCTTCACAAGTCCACTTGTGAACATATCACTTCCCCAAGGAATGTCACAAAGCACGGTCCTTAGCCACCTGCATCCATCGACTTCCAGCATGTCTTACCAGGTTGTCCCTCCATCTAGAGGGGGCCGCACCACACAGCCTACCGGTACGAGGCTGCCACTCGAGAACCTTCTTGCCCCCCATCGGTTGTCGATTCTTCGTGTTCTATATGACCGGCCCATTACCACTTCAGCTTACTTAGCTTCTGAATATACTGGTGTACTACGAATGTGTAGACCAGTTTTTTCAGAGACAATCTCGAATTAGAAAGTCTTACGAGTGAAGCTGGGAGGTTACATTTTGCGAGTTTCGTGTTACAAAGCAGTCGCTTAAACCATCGAAATATGATTTCTTTTCTAAATTTACAATTCAGTTTAGACACACTTACACGTCCGACATTAGCTCTGAATTTGCACTGGGCAACGTGAATGAGTTGTTAGCTAATTGTAATATAGTATAGTAGGTACTCTAGATTCAAAGCACGAATCCGTAACACTTTCTAACGACAGATGCATCAGATCTAGCATGGGTGCATAGTTGAAAACCGTATCAACCTATCCTATCCCATTCCACCATCGGACAATCAGACGGTCGGTGGGTCTCCACTCTGTTATCAATATTCTATTATAACCTAACTGCTTGCTTTTGTAATGCGTACAGCAAAGAATATCCACTACCCCATATCTTCCCGTGGGTGTCGTAAAAGGCGACAAAGGGAAACAGGCAGGAGATGGGCAGCAGCATCTTCCTGATAACACCAAACTTACAATAAAAAAACTGCAGTTGCCAACCCGCTCGCCAAGCGTAGTAATTATGGCAAATACCCCCCTATGATGAGAGTAACAAAGAAACGGCCCCAGTCCCCGGCGGCCCCGCTATTCCTGGCTACGGTGGCTACCATGGTAACGACGGGGCAGGGGGTGCTATGAATCTCCGGTGGAGGTTCGGTTGCCACATAAAACGACTCGACCTGGGAACATACAACGCACGCACCCTGAGGACTGACGAGAAGATCGTGGAGCTGGAAGAAGAGATAGACAAGTTACGCTGGCATATATAGGATTATCCGAAGTCCGAAGAGACGGGGAGGACACGGTAATCCTCGAATCCGGCAACTTGCTCTATCACCGGGAGGGCGACCATCTGTCCCAAGGAGGTGTCGGATTTATCGTCCACAAGTCTCTCGTTAACAACGTTGTAAAGATTGAGAGTGTGTCGACGAGGGTTGCGTACCTTATACTCAGAATCACCAAACGGTATTCGCTGAAGGTCATACAGTTTTATGCACCAACCTCGGCACACCCCGATGAGGAGGTGGAGGAAATGTATGAGGATATCTCTAGAGCCATGCATTCCTCCAAAACCCAATATACGATGTTAATGGGAGACTTCAATGCAAAACTAGGCACAAGAAAGAACGGTGAGCTGAAAGTAGGGAAATTTGGAATAGATCAACGGAACCCAAGGGGCCAACAGCTTGCCGACTTCTAGGAGAAAGAGGGACTCCTTATGATGAACTCTTTCTTTTAGAAGCGGCCCCACAGGAATTGAACCTGGTCGAGCCCCGACGGTTCCACAAAAAATGAGATTGACTTCATTATGACGACCAGACGACAACTGTTCAGTGATGTCTCCGTGATCGCGAGGGTGAAAACTGGTAGCGATCACCGAATGGTTAGAGGCACACTGAACCTAAACGTTAAGTTGGAGAGGTCTCGTCTAATGAAGTCAACGCTCCGTCCCCATCGTGCTCTTATCCAAAGTCGCACAACCTTTCAGCTCGATCTACAAACCCGTTTTAAGTGCCTAGAAGATTGCAATGCAAAGGACGATTTGAATGACAAGCTCGTGGAAACTGTCCATGCGGTCGGAGCTAAGTTCTGCAAGACTCGCCGCAGAAGAACACAAAAACTCTCCGATAACACTCTTAATCTCTTGGTTGTTAGACGGGAGATGAAGCTACATTCTTCAACAGATTTGACAGCATACAGGCAACTGAACAGACAGATCTCCAAATGCATGCGGCGGGACTTACGCAACTTCAATACAGCTTGTATTGAAGAAGCGATCGAGCGGATCCAAGGCTCCAAAGTCTTTGCCAGAGATCTGTCTGCCAGAAAGACCCAACCGTCAAAGCTGAAGACCGAGTGTGGCAGCATCGTTTCCGGGGCACCTGAGATTTTGAATGAGATTGAGAGGTTCTATGGGTAGCTGTACACGTTATCGTTGGAGCCACACGCAAGTGTGAGTAACGATCCAAGAACGAGTCTTATCCGACACTATTCCGAAAATATCCCGGACGTCAGTCTGAGCGAGATTATAATGGCGCTCCAGCACCTTAAAAACGGCAAGGCCCCAGAATTACAGCGGAGGTACTGAAAGCGGGTGGAAAACCGGTACTTGAAGTCCTTTAGAAGCTCTTTAATTCCGTCCTTCATGGCGGCATTACATCGGAGGCGTGGGGCAGAAGTGCGGTGGTCTTGTTCTTCAAGAAAGATGACAACGCTCTCTTGAAGAACTACAGACCGATTTCCCTTCTGAGCCGCGTCTACGTGCTGTTTTCGAGAGTCATTACGAATCGTCTCGCGCGCAGACTTGACGACTTCCAACCTCCCGAACAAGCCGGTTTCCGAAAGGGTTTAGCACCATAGACCACATACATACCCTTCGGCAAATTGTACAGAAGTCCGAGGAGTACAATTTGCCACTATATCTGGCGTATGTGGACTATGAGAAAGCCTTTGATTCCGTCGAAATTTGGGCGGTGCTGCAGTCCCTTCAGCGGTGCCAAGTTGACTGTCGGTATATCGAAGTACTGAAGTGTTTGTACAGTAGACCTACGATGGCTATCCGAGTACAGAACCAGAGTACGAAACCTATCCAATTGCAGAGAGGTGTAAGACAGGGTGATGTTATATCCCCGAAACTCTTCACCGCTGCATTGGAAGACGTTTTCAAGCTTCTGGACTGGAAAGGATACGGTATTAACCTCTATGGCGAGTTCATCACTCACCTTCGATTTGCCGACGATATAGTCCTTATAGCAGAATCGCTGGAGGACCTAAGCACCATGCTCAATGACCTCAATAGTGTCTCCCAACGAATAGGTCTTAGGATGAACATGGACAAAACAAAGGTCATGTTTTGTCCATTTCACACCTATGCCGGTAGTTGTTGGGAGCACTAAGCTCGAAGTTGTCGACGAGTATGTTTACATGGGACAAATAGTCCGACTAGGTAAGTCCAACTTCGACCGAGAAGTCAATCGACGGACTCAACTCGGCTGGACAGCGTTCGGGAAACTACGACACATCTTCTCGTCAGACATACCTCAAAACCTTAAAACGAAATTGTACAACCATTGCGTGCCAGTGATGACTTACGGATTTGAGACGTGGTCCTTCACTGCTGGCCGTATGAGGAAGCTCAAGGTCGCTCAGCGAGCTATGGAGAGGGCTATGCTCGGGGTTTCTCTGCGTGATAAACTTAGAAATCAGTATATCCGCAGTAGAACCAGAGTAACCGACATAGCCCAACGGATTAGTAAGCTGAAGTGGCAGTGGGCCGGCCATATAGCTCGAATAACCGACAGCCGATGGGGAAGAAAGGTTCTCGAGTGGCAGCCTAGTACCGGTAGGCAAAGTGTAGGGCGACCCCCCACTAGATGGAGTGACGACCTGGTAAGACATGCAGGAAGTCCATGGATGCAGGTGGCTCAGGACCGTGCTTTGTGGCATTGTTTGGGGGAGGCCTATATTCAGCAGTGAACTTATGAAAGTGTGGAAAGATGGTGATAATTATGATCATAAAAGCGAGCTCGAGACTTGTTTATTCAATAAAGATTATAAATACCTAATACTTATTGAAAGTTACTCTTTTGTTTAATTACCACTGGTTCGAAATAACCTCTATCCTGGGAAGAACAAGCAAGAAACCCAGCGTGACTTTTTTTTTTAATAACAGCTTACAATTATGTTATGTTACACAATTCACAGCACAAATTAGAAATAGCATGGTTGCGATCACCTCATACCCAAGGATATTATCATCCATAAATTCCTTAATATTATAATAACACTTTTTATACAAACTTGGTTTAATAAAGTTTATGAACTTTGAGCAGGTCATATTTTGTATATTTTCTGGAATTTTGTTGTAAAAGCGTACCTATACATCGTCCCAAGAATATATTGTTAGGAATGAGGGTAAAATAATAAAATAAAATAAGAAATATTGAAGGTAAAATAATAAAATAAAGGAAGAAGAACTATAATCTCCCACTTGTTTCAGCAGTATAAAGTATCAGGCAGTCGACTAAGAGGGATCAGTCAGTCTGTAATTCTACGAGTCTCATATCGTTATTATGACCGTTGGGCTAAAACATTACCTCCACACGGAGATTCTGCCTAAATAAGACAAGTGATGTGATTCTATTCGTGTAGTAGTTCTTCTAATGTAAGCAAGGAAGATCATGTTGCTGAGAGGCTGCCCGGTGTTACATTGTGATAAGTAGTGTAGCGGTTGCTTTGCATAAGTAGTGTAGGTGTTCTCATGTAATTGTGTTTGTGTCCTTCACGCTACACCAATGTGTGATTGTGTCTGGTACATATTACGGTTGGTCGAACTGTATTTGCTCTATACTGAATGTATAGTGCTGCACGCTGTCTTATTCCTGATAATGATAGCCTAAGCAAGAGAGCAAGTTGAACATCCGCTCTCACACTTTTATTATTTTTAACAAATAATCTTCAGAGTAAATTCTAATACAAGTAACATTATTTTATTTAAATCATTTTGACATCGATCACTAATAATATTATAATAATATTAGTGATAGATGCATTTTGAGAATAATTTCTAACATCAGAAGTGGAATAGTTTAACCGTTTAGCTAAAGTAAACTAGCTGTTTCAAACGAACTAGCTGCATTGAACAAACTATATTTAGTGAAAAGTAATTAATTTAGGGGATAAAAGTTAAAATTTCCTATAGGGGGGGGGGGGGCAACTTAAGGATGAAATTTGTTTAATTAATTATAACGGGTAAGAATACCCACTACCCTATATCTTCCCGTGGGTGTCGTAAGAGGCGACAAAGGGAGACTGAGGCAGAAGATGGGCAGCAGCATCTTTCTGACAAAAGGAAAAAGCAATAAAAAACTGTAGTTTTTTTATTGCTTTTTGCTCGCCAAGCGTGGCAACTATGGCAATATACCCCCCATTAACAACGACACTAATAAACGGCCCCCAGTCCACGGCGGCCCCGCTATACCTGGCTACGGTGGCGGCCATGGTAACGGCGGGGCAGGGGGTGCTAAGAATCTCCGGTGGAGGTTCGGTTGCTACCGACGACTCGATCTGCCAACTTATAACGCACACACCTCGAGGACTGACGGAAGAAGAGATAGACAGGTTGTGCTGGCATATTAGCGAATTATCCGAGGTCCGAAGAGGGGGAGGACACGGTAATCCTCGAATCCAGCAATTTGTTCTATCACCGGGGGGGCGACCATCTGCCCCAAGGAGGTGTTGGATTTATCGTCCACAAGTCTCTCGTTAACAACGTTGTAAAGATTGGGAGTGTGTCGACGAGGGTTGCGTATCTTATACTCAGAATCACCAAGCGGTATTCGCTGACTGGCTTACAGGTTTACGCACCAACCTCGGCACATCCCGATGAGAAGGTGGAGGAAATGTATGAGGATATCTCTAGAGCCATGCATTCCTCGAAAACCCACTATACGGTGTTAATGGGAGACTTCAACACAAAACTAGGCACAAGGGAGAACTGTAAGCTGATGGTAGGGATATTTGGGTTAGGGCAACGGAACCCAAGGGGCAAGCAGCTGGCCAACTTCATGCAAAAAGAGTGACTCTTTATGATGAACTCTTTCTTCCAGAAGCGGCCCCACAGGACGTGGACCTGGTTGAGCCTCGACGATTCGACAAAAATGAGATTGACTTCATGATGACGACTAGACGGCAACTATTCAGTGGTGTCTCAGTAATCGCGAGGGTGAAAACTGGTAGCGATTACCTTATGGTTATAGGCACACTGAACCTAAACATTAAGTTGGAGAGGTGTCGTCTTATGAAGTCGACGCTCCGTCCCCCTCGTGCTCTAATCCAATGTCCTGAAATCTTTCAGCTCCAGTTACAAAACCGTTTTCAGTGCCTAGGATATTGCAATGCAGCGGACGATATGAATGACAAGCTCCTGAAAACTGTCCATGCGGTTGGAGCTAAGTTTTACAAGACCCGCCACAGAAGAATACAAAAATTCTCCGAACACATTCTTAATCTCATGGCTGTTAGACGAGAAATGAAGCTGCAGTCTTAAGTAGATTTGATAGCATACAGGCAACTGAACAGACAGATCTCCAAAAGCATGCGGCGGGCCTTACGCAACTTTAATACTGCTCGTATTGAAGAAGCGATCTAGCGAATCCAGGGCTCCAAAGTCTTTGCCAGAGATCTGTCTGCCAGAAAAAGCCAACTGTCGAAGCTGAAGACCGAATATGGCAGCATTGTTTCAGGGACACCTGAGATTTTGAGTGAGATTGAGAGGTTGTATGGGCAGCTGTACACGTCATCGTTGGAATCACACGCAAGTGTGAGTAACGATCCAAGAGCAAGTCTTATCCGACACTATTTCGATGATATCCCAGGCGTTAGTCTTAATGAGATTAGAATGGCTCTCTATCACCTTAAAAACAGCAAGTCCCCTGGCGAGGATGAAATTACAGCGGAGCTTCTGAGAGCAGGTGGAAAACCGGTACATGAAGTCCTTCCGGAGGCGTGGAGCAGAAGTGCGGTGGTCTTGTTCTTCAAGAAACGCGACAACGCTCTCTTGAGGAACTACAGACCGATTTCCCTTCTGGTCCGCGTCTACGTGCTGTTTTCGAGAGTCATTACGAATCGTCTCGCATAACACCTCCCGAACAAGCTGGTTTCCGAAAAAGTTTTAGTACCATAGACCCACATACATACCCTTCGGCAAATTGTACAGAAGACTAAAGAATACAATCTTCCACTTTATCTTGCGTATGTGGACTATGAGAAAGCTTTTGATTCCGTCGAAATTTGGGCGGTGCTGCAGTCCCTTCAGCGGTGCCAAGTCAACTGTCGATATATCGAGGTGCTGAAGTGTTTGTACAGTAGGGCTACGATGGCTATCCAAGTACAGAACCAGAGTAAGAAACCTATCCAACTGCAGAGAGGTGTAAGACAGGGTGACGTTATATCCCCGAAACTCTTCACCGCTGCATTGGAAGACGTTTTCAAGCTACTGGAATGGAAAAAATACGGTATTAACGTCAATGGCGAGTATATCACTCGCCTTCGATTTGTCGATAATCTATATTATATATATATTAAGGACTATTCCTTATGGCAGAATCGCTGGCGGACCTAAGCACTATGCTGAATGACCTCAGTAGGGTCTCACAACGGATAGGTCTTAAGATGAACATGGACAAAACAAAAATCATGTTTAACCTCCATGTCACACCTAAGCCGGTAATTGTTGGGAGCACTAAGCTTGAAGTTGTTGACGAATATGTTTACCTGGGACAAATATTCCGACTAGGTAAGTCCAACTTCGACCGAGAGGTCAATCGACGGATTCAACTCGACTGGGCAGCGTTCGGGAAATTACGACACATCTTCTCGTCAGGTATACCTCAAAACTTGAAAACGAGACTGTACTACCAGTGCGCGTTGCCAGTGATGACCTATGGAACAGACGTGGTCCTTCACCGCTGGCCGTATGAGGAAGCTCAAGGTCACTATGCGAGTTATGGAAAGGGCTATGCCCGGTGTTTCTCTGCGTGATATACTCAGAAATCAGGATATCCGCAGTAGAACCAGAGTAACCGACATAGCCCAAAAAATTAACTCGAAGAACTGACAACCGATGGGGAAGAAAGGTTCTCGTGTGGCAGCCTCCTACTGGCAGGTGAAGTGTAGGGCGTCCCCTCACTAGATGGAGTGACGACCTGTTAAGATATGCAGGAAGTCAATGGATGCGGGTGGCTCGGGACCGTGATTTATGGCATTTCTTGCGGAAGGCCTGTGTTCAGCAGTAGACTTGTGAAGGGCTGTAATGATGATAATTATGATGATGGATTATAAATAATTAAAGACGAACAAACAATGTTTGTTTTCGAACAATAACGAAAAATTAATTAAAAATAAAAAAATTCAAAAATCAAAAATACTCTTTGATCGAAAGCCTGTCCATTGATACAGCAGTTTCCGTATTATACGGAAATCCATTATTTTTTTCAGAAAATACGGCAGGTCTTTCATTGCCGGCAATTAGCCATAAGGTGAAATGAAATGTTTTTTCACAAGCAAAACGGAACATAGGCTAAGCTACATATTGTTGCGCTAGGTATGATAGGTACACTTTTTGTCCAATGTAATTGGTTACTGATTATAATCTATTATTTTTAATCTCGTAGATATATATCTCATACACATACACACTTAGAGACCTTCAAGAAAAGAGCTTACTCTACTCTAGTGTTGCAGGTGTTTATGGGCAGCTGTAGTCACTTTCCATCAAGCGAGCCGCATGCCCGTTTGCCCCCTCATCTATAAAAAATATGTATGTATATAAATATGTATGTTATACCTCAAAAACTGTATCGCATTTGTTGTATTGCTTGAGCAAACATTTTGCGAATATTTTGATTTCTACATAAACATTGTTAGTATTGATAGTGATATAATATTATTTAAACGTGTGCAAGATTGTATATGTCATGTGAGTGATTTCTATTACATTATTTAAAAAAAAGGAAACTTTTTATTACATTTAACATTTACCATTCAACTAAAAGCCACAACAAATTAATGAAAAACAATAAATATATAAATAAAATATTTAGTAAGTAGTTTGTAAAAAAATGAGAATTAAGGACAAATTAATACTCACTAGATAATCATAAATCTGAAGTGATAGAAACGATAAGAACTTTTACGGAGAAGAAACAAATGAAGAATAGACACATTTAAAATAAATAATTAAAAATACGGCAATTTAGTAATTCTTTCCTTAAATGCGGCAAACCAGACTGTGACATACGGCAATCCAGATTTTAGCGATTTCAACTCATAGATAAATAAATATTTTAACTCTGGATTGAATGCACAAATAAAGTTGTAATCAGGCTGGTGCAACTTCCATAGTAAAAATTATATGTACGAAACGGGAGCAAATTTTAGTGGCGGTTATCTTTAAAATATTGTACATGGAAAATAAAACTATACCTAGGTACTTATTATTTGTCTAAGTTTTTTCCTATACTCCGGGGTTTTTGCGTCACGCGTCTAGCGTATGAGTTTTGGCGGGAACTTGACCGGCGGCGGTTTGCTGCTCCTGATTTATTGTTTAAATAATGGTTTGAAGTGGACTTTGATATATGAAAGTGGTGCGTTTTTGTGTATTAAGTATCTGCGCATGTGAAATATTATTGGAAACTGTGAAACAAGTGCTTTGATAGTGATGTGATTCTCAAAATAAGGTGCCTGTCTACTTAGGCGCCTTGAGATACCATCGCCAACCGTCAGCTGTCTGCTGGCTCAAGTTACCGTCAAAATCTCCCAAGGGCTGCACAATGTGACGCATCAAAATATTGTGAAGCAGTATACTATGAAGAATAATTATTATAATATAATATTGTAACTTCAGGCTCAGAAGGGCTAGATCCCAGAGCCGTAAAGCCAGTTATCAAGAAGAAGAAAGCGTCTAGCACAAACTAGTAAGAAGTGCTAGCGCAGCGTCTAGCGTATCTATAGGTTTCGTTTTTCGGCGTTTTTTTTTTGTTTTAAAATAAAACTGCATTATGAATAACGATATCATGTACATAGCAAATTCAAAAATATTGCTACTTATAAACATGATATTATAGCAATATATTTGAATACAATAGTAAGTCGCGCGCTTTTGAAAATTAATAAGTTTGGCAAGGTCGCGTATTTATCGTTATAATAAAGTCAACTTGATGTCACAATTTCGTTCTGTTACTCTTAAAACGTTATAATAAATATTGAAAACAATATGCTTGCTGAGGTAACGATACCATCTTTATATATAAAAATTATGTGTCACATTGTTTGTCCGCGATGAACTCCTAAACTACTAAACTGATTGCGATGAAATTTTGCTCACTGTGTGCAGTTTGGTCCAACTTGAGAGATAGTTTTTGTTCTTATAAGTGACCGTAAATTTTTTTATTGAGCATTTGTTTAGGACACAGGGTCGTCCGAGAGGGCAGAACAACGTCTGTCTTGCCAGCTAGTTATAATATATAACGTTATTATAACGTTATACATTCTGTTATTTATAACGTTTTAAGTCCCTGGGATATGTGACAACGGTTATGTACTTAGGTTTATCGATATTATGATATTTGATGATGACATTATTAGTTACGTTTTGATATATCAGTCTCATGCCTAGTTTGTGATAAGTCCCGCCTATATACGTAGTAAATACGGTAACTAAATACCATGGAGTATAGAGTCTATACTCCATGCTAAATACTAAATAGTGATTATATACATAAATTATCTTCGGTTGTAATTAGGCATGGGTAATATCATTTTTACCCTATATCAAATCGTACCTATGTATTGGATATGAAAATCCGATTTTGTATCTATATATTTCAATATCTATATATTTGTTAATATCTTCGTTCTGAATAGTAGTCGGTACTCACATGGTGATATGCGATTTATGAACGAATTTCCATATATAGATTTATAAGTATCTTATAATATATATAATATATAAGTATCTTATAATATAAAAAGTAACATACATATATCATTAGGATTTATCCTGCGAGATAATGAAATAGAATATTAAATTGGATCGTGTCGCGTTTATGCCATCTAGCGTATATCGCACGTACCACCTTGAGAGTTAATCAATTTTTGTTCGACAAAATCACTTTACGTATAGAATCTAGTAGGTGGCGCTATTACAAAGTATTTTTTGCTCCTTCACTCTAAAGAATATATTATTTTAATTTATTACACTTAAATTTAGGCTCTACATGCTTAAAAATAATGATTGCAACATTTATTTGCTATAAAATTAAAATTTTATATTTTATGCCACACTTGTGGTTATAGTTAGTGGTTTTACCCCTACGCCAAAAGAAATTATCCCATATCTAGAAAGTGGGTATAGTTTTTCAGAATCGGTGAAATAAACTTTCCTTCATAATTTTCTCATTTTTAATTTACATTCCAAAAATAACATTCTATTAAATACACAATAAGATCTAAAATAATTTATTTTGAAAACAGTGCAACACAACAAAATAATAATAAAATTATACTACTTAGACTGGATATTGAAAATGATGTGTTCTGTAATAAATCGTATGAGCCCACTAATAAGGATTAATATTAAAAATATTAGGCGTAAGCGTATCACCTTTTTGTTGTAAAGTAGTCGTAATATCTGTTTTAGCTATATATTCTATCGCGCTCAAGGTTTGTTCCACGGAATATAAAAAACAACTTGTTTTTTATATTCCGTGGTTTGTTCCACGGAATATAAAAAAGTTTGTTCGGTATCCGAATCAATGTATATATTTAGATATTTTACGTTTCGGCGGTTTCGGTTTTGAGTAGATATTAGATATTCTGCGATGACTCATATCAACACGGTATCGTAAAATCGTAATATCTAATACATAGTTAGTTTGTCGTCGGATATATAGATATTGGATTTTGTACTAATATATAGATATTGTATCTATATACGATTTGTATCCAGTGTTGCCACTTTGGGGAATTTGTCGCTAGATTTAGGGAATTCTGCAATAGCTCAACGATTTTTGCATTTGCTAAGTCACTAGATATGGATTTGGTGATTTTTAGCGACTTTATCAAGACGGCATAGGTGACGAAGACCACTTACCATAATGGTGGCTCGTCTGCTTATTTGCCCCTGGTTGTTTAAAGAAAATTTAGTAAGGTATTTTTTTTATTATAGTATTGTTAACATTGATTGATTTATCACAGTATTCTCAGTACGGCCGATCGTCGTACGATGGCGTTAAAATCGAGGTTGGTGCTCTTTCTCTTACGTACTGAATTAGTAATTTGATATCCCTGTCCGCCATAGATAGTTTATCATAGACACGGGATTTCCCCTGCAATAACCATACAGCTTTTTTTTCGACATTTTCATTCATAGTTCATTCCTATTTATTCGCTGTGTTTAATAGTTGCGTAATGCGTTGTTGTGGTGTGACTACGTAAAACTTTTGTAAAAAAAATATATTGTACATCGAAAATTAAAATGGAAATTCATTTGAAAAACAAGGTTTATGGCCAAAAACATCGTAAAGAATGGGAAACTATTGAGGAGTTTAAAATGTTAAACCAGTTAAGTAAGCTTATTGTGTGTATTGCCGGACGGATTTACAAGCAAGAATAAATGATTTGCGAAAACATGCTGAGTCAAAGAAACATAAGGATAATTTCTCTCTTTTATTTAATTTAAATTATATCTACAAACAGAAGAATTAATTTTTCAACTGCTCCCAAACCACAACCCACGACGGATTTATACGCCTAAAGAGCGGAAGGTAGACTAGCTCTTTTTGTAACAAAACATACTGCCTTATCACAAATTGAACACCTTACTGAAACTATGAAAAAGTGTTTTCCTGATGAAGCCGCGAATATCAAAATGCATAGAACGAAGTCTACTAAAGTGATTAAAAATGTTTTGGCTCCCCACTTCATTCAGACGTTAATAAATGACATCGGATCACACAAGTATAGCATCTTGCTCGATGAGTCCACCGATCTAAACGTATCCAAATATTTGGGAGTGGTGTTACGATATTTCAGTCCCGCAAGAAATACTGTAGTGTCATCTTTGACGTGATTGATGACGAGTTGTTCCTAATTCTTGATGATTCTGTGGATTTTTAAACGTTTGCCAAAAATTGAAAACTAATAATAAAAATTTTAAACTTCTTACTAAGAACTACCTACTCATAAGTATAAGGTCATAAGTATTGTCACACAGTAAAAACTTTTCTTTTAGAATGCTGGCCACAAAAAAGTTTATTGAATTCGAATTTCGAATTGTTCATGAAAATAAAACTGTATACTTTTTAGAATTTTACTCATTTTTAAATATGGAGTGGACGCTTAAAGAAGACCGTGTTGCAGTTATTGCGTTGCATCGTTGCGGTTACGCGCCAATTCAAATTTTTGACATACTGAAAAATTTGAATATAACCAAAAGCTTCGTTTATCGTACCATCAAACGATACAATGAAGACTCTAGTGTAGATGACAGGTCAAGAAGTGGTCGCCCTCGGTCTGTTAGGACTCCAGCAGTGATAAAAGCTGTGAAGGCGCGAATTCAAAGAAATCCCAAACGTAAGCAGAAACTGTTGGCCCTTCAAATGGGGTTAAGCAGAACCACGGTGAAAAGGGTGTTAAATGAAGACTTAGGGCTTCGGGCATATCGAAGAAAAATAGGACATCGTTTGAATGCTCGTCTAATGGACCTGAGACTGAAGAGATGCCGCGCTTTGTTGAAGCAGTACGCGGGAAAAAAACATCGGGAAATTCTTTTTTCGGATGAAAAAATTTTTACCGTAGAAGAGAGCTACAACAAACAAAATGATAAGGTGTAGACAGTAGTGAAGAAGCGAGCAACCGTATTCCGCGTGTCCAACGAGGTCATTTTCCATCCTCGCTCATGGTATGGTTGGGAGTTTCTTATTGGGGCTTAACAGAGGTACATTTTTGTGAGAAAGGTGTAAAAACGAATGCAGTTGTGTATCAAAATACAGTCCTGACGAACCTTGTAGAACCTGTTTCTCATACGTTGTTCAATAACAGGCACTGGGTATTCTAACAAGATTCGGCGCCAGCTCATAGAGCGAAGAGCACACAAGACTGGCTGGCGTCGCGTGAAATCGACTTCATCCGGCACGAAGACTGGCCCTCCTCCAGTCCAGATTTGAATCCGTTAGATTACAAGATATGGCAATACTTGGAGGAAAAGGCGTGCTCAAAGCCTCATCCCAATTTGGAGTCACTCAAGACATCCTTGATTGAGGCAGCCGCCGATATTGACATGGACCTCGTTCGTGCTGCGATAGACGACTGGCCGCGCAGATTTAAGGCCTGTATTCAAAATCACGGAGGTCATTTTGAATAAACTTTAGTGTCATAAGAATCTATGTTTTGTTAAGTTCATTTTGGTGTATAAATGGTTACATAATGAATAAACTTGTTTCAATTATTTTATATTAAACATGGGACAGAATTTATGACCTGACTAGGTATAACTTTAATATGTTTAAGCTAAAAATTATTAAAAATAATTATAACATTAACGTTCTTTGTGTTTTTATTTCATTTTTATGACAATTTAATTAAAAACTTTGAAGAATAACGATTTTATGATGAGTAATCATGACTAAATAGGATCTAGGGAATTCTAAAGAATTTTTAACATCCTGAATTCTCATAATCTAGTGACATTTGATGGTCCTTCTAGTGACTTGTCCAAATTGAAGATGGCAACACTGTTTGTATCGCCCACGCCCACTCCTAGTTGTAGTTGTAGCTAGCTTGCTACATATCAGCGTTGTTCTTGATACGGCAATTGCCGTAATATACGGCATCCAGGTAACTTTGGCAACAAAAATACGGTATACGGCAGCTATTTAATTACCGTATTAAAATATACGGTATTTGACTAAAGTAATCACAAATAAATATTTCGTATAACGAAACGCACCAACTTGTGAACACAGAATATTTTTGCCACAGATAAAGTAGGAATGTCAAACGTTAAGAGTATTCAACTAGATTCAACCTTATCATTGAGGATTTAATGTCTAAAATCTTTAGTTCCTCATTCTAGTAAGTTTACTTACAACCTTTACTCGGGTAGGTTCTAGGATATGTGGGGAATCCCCAGAATAATTGTTACTGTGCTGTACCTATTGTGGTTCTGTCATTTAACGCTTTGTTTTGCTTTATGTATTAGTTAAAGCTATTTTACGAATATTTTTTAAAGTTTTAATTGAAAATGCGTGATAATGAGTGTGACATTAACGACGGGCCACCTACGCCGCAAAAAAAAGTTAAAAAGTAAACACATAAAACAAAAGTACAGAAAGCAGTGGGAAAGTGATGAAACGTTTAAGAATTGGATTGTCCCTGTCAGTGATGACCCCTACAAGGCAAAATGTACAGTGTGTGATGTCAAACTTTCTTGCGAAATTTCAAGTTTAAAACGTCATGTTTTAAACGCTCAACACGTAAGAAGAGCATCAGCGAGCTCTTCTGCAAGAGACGTTAGCACTTATTTTCAGAATCGACAAACCGATCAAAATAGGAAAGTAATGGAAGCCGAAATAAAACTTAGTGCATTCGTCGCAGAGCACAACATATCATTTAAGGCTATGGATCATTTATCGGAGTTGCTAAAATCGTGTTTTCCAGACTCCAGAATTGCTTCCGAGATTGCCATAAAACGAAAAAAATGCACATCTACGGTAAAAAATGTTATTGGTGATTTCCAAAAAGATTATTTGGACAACATTATTAAAAATAATAAATTCAGCGTACTGGTAGATGAATCAACGGATATTTCAGCCACAAAAACAATGTGCATTATTATCCGTTATTTTGATGACCAGCAAAAAAAGGTCATGTCTTCACTATGAGAACTGGCACCTTTATTTGAGGCAGGCGATTTTACGATGGCAGCAGAGGGAGCTACAGCAGAAGCCATGTATGATCTCATTATAAAGAAATTTAGTGATAGAGGGATCCCATTAGAAAATATTATAGCATTCGCGTCAGACGGCTGCAACGTTATGATGGGATCACAAAATTCAGTAGCCAGCCGTTTGCGAGAAAATCTGCCAGGTATATTTATTTTTAAATGTATATGCCATTCTATGCATTTGTGTGCCAGTGAGGCATGCAAAAAATTACCAAGACGATGCGAAGATTTGGCGCGAAACATTTACGGTTTTTTCAAACTGAGTTCCAAACGCCAAGCCCAATATTTGGAATTTCAAGTTTTTACTAACTCAAAAATCCACAAGATTTTACATCCATCGCAAACTCGGTGGCTTTCCCTGCTATCGGTTGTGAACAGGTTGCTTGAACAGTGGTACAGCCTTAAATTGTTTTTTACGCAGAAATGGCTCGAAGAAAAAACTGTAGCTGCAGAATTAATTTACAGTGAGCTGCATGACGATTTTATTAAGCTTTACTTATTATTTCTGCAATGGATATTACCAAAATTTATTAAACTCAACGAGTACTTTCAAAGCGCAGACTCAAAATTGGTGGAACTGGATGAACACATAAGATTAATGTACAAAGAACTATTAATGTGTTATATGCAAAGGGATTATGTTCAACAAAATGTGATCAGCTCAATCACCCCAGAAGATACGCGATATTTTCTCCCAGAAATGTATTTGGGGGTAAAAATTATGATAGAAACGCAAAAACCAGATATATCAACAAAAAAAGAAGAATTAAAAGAGTTTTACTCTCGCTGCAGAGATTTCCTCATCACAGGCTGCAAAGAAATTAAAAAAAGATACGACTTCTCTGACGATTTACTTCAACTTTTAAAATATTTATCACCTGAAGAAGCAGCTAGTAATCAAACAAGAAATGTTTGTCCATCCATTTTACCGCTTATGCAAAAGTTTTCCAAAAAATTGATGATGAATGGAGAATACTACCAGTGGTAAACAAATTACCATTATATGAAATTAGCTCACAGAAAACCGATGAGTTTTGGATTAAAATCCGTGATGGAACAGAACTAAAAACATTAGCATCTTTTGCTCTAAATGTTTTATGTCTGCCATACTCGAACGCAGACTGCGAACGTATCTTCAGTGAAGTAAATAATATGAAAACGAGACTTCGAAATAAATTAATAACTTCAACTATTAATGGAACTCTTCTAGCCAGACAAGCAATCCATAATCACGGTAATTGTACAAATTTTCAAGTGCCAAACGAAATGATTCGTAAAATGAAAGATAAAAAAAAGGATGACCTAAATGCGACAGAATCAGAAGTATTGGAAACTATTCAAAACCTATATGGTGAAGAATAAAATTAGTCCAACTGTATTACACACTTATTTATTACCTAAACAACATTTCATATTTTATTTTTTATTTTAACCTTCTAAATAAATATTTGGTATAATACGACATTTTTCTTAGTTTTCCCTAAAAATCCGGCAATTTCGGAATTAGAATACGGCAATCCTAAATTTGTCAGGAACAACGCTGCTACATATATATTTATCTATGATTGTAGCGAGTGTTTGTTGTTTGTTGCGGTCAGCTTTTAGCCTTTAGTTTTAATGTTTTCAATTCGAAGTTGAGATAGACGTTAAATTGTGATATGATACGTGCTATGTTGGATTGTTATTTAGCATATTTACACTGATCTTGATATATTTTTTGGAAAAATGGAAAATGCGCTCATACAAAGTAAAGTTAAATTATTGTTTGAAAAAATTCTTGAACCCAACTATGTTATGGATAATTATTATGCTGATAATTTATTTATCAAAATAAACAGTTCTGATCCAGGTAAGTTATAATTTTAGGCATAAATTTACATATGCAGGTTACATTAGAATAAAAAATAAAAATAACATATTTTATTAACTTATATTAAATTTCATTCATTTTATATATTAATTGAGTATTTAAATAAGTATGTGATGATGTATACCTGTGTATATATTATCTTGTTGTGGGTTCTGGGCCAAACTGCATTTTATGAATTATTAACCAAATTGCATTTTATGAATCCTATAAGATGAGGTGGGCTTAGATCAGTGGAGTAACGCTACTTTTGATACAGGGCCCCTCTAAGGCACGCGCCTTAGAGGGGCCCTGTATCAAAATTTGTCGGGGGCCCAAACAAAGGGTAATGATTTTTCACAAAAGGAACAAAAACTCTCACATTGAATTAAAATAATTATATATTGATTATAAGTTATTACTTACAATTAATAGTCCTAGGAACTATGCTCGCCAAACAATTTAAACCAACATCCTGTCCCGTAGAAGTCCTTAGAATTTTTGCTTACATACGTTCGGGGCCATTTTCTACAATATGGGTATCAAGTGAAAGGACTTGCTGAGAATATTAATGCGAGTTAAAAAAATAAGATGGTGATCATAACCTACGTTGCTCCAATCTGCCTGGAAAGAGCTAGACTATTCGAAGTTAACTGATAAACGACCTTACAACAATGATGCGTTTAATGAGATGAACAGACTGAGAAACCTGTCCAGTGATAACTTTTATAGTATAAGGGTGACAAATGAGCACACAGTTCACCTGATGTTAAGTGGTTGCTGTGGCCCATAGACATCTACATCTATCCTAAGATAGCATGCCTCTTTTCTAGTAAAAAGGGTCTCCGGTTCTCTACACTCACCATACGAAACACAGCAGCATTAAGCTGCTATTTTACGTTGGTATACTGTGAGAGCGTGGTCCTTCCCCGATCGAGCCAACCCATTCATGTTACAAATATACCACTTATATAGCTGCAGAGTAGCTCTACTGTAGCCGCATTTACCCAATAAAATGGAACAAGCTCAACCAGGAGTACTATCCAGAAGGCCAATATGTTATGGACGAGACTGCCACTAGTGCTAACTTCTTATAATACTGATGATGACTAATCAACAAAATTGAAATTGTCTGTAACAAACACAATTATAATTTTTTTACTTATGATATGTAGATACAAATACTACCCAGAGAGCATTATTTCCGATTGGAATAAATTAAAATAAGCCTCTGCTTTTCATCTACAATTAAGAAACATTCTATCTCTTGATATTTTTGTAACAATAGCAAACTTAAAATAAATTAAAGTACATAATATTTACTTTTGGTTTGATCTATTCAGAATGAGCTTATGGTATCTTGAAGTCTTGCTGGTATGCTTGGGTTTAGGTTTTGTTTTATTAATTATGGGATCACAAGCAGATGTTAGCTCCTAGGCATCTTCCCTGTTGAAATTTGGATGTTCAACAGCTTTACAAATCATTTATGGCAGGAATGAGTGTTCTTTTGCGAGGATTTTTGATTCATCAAATGTGATGTAATGGGGGAGACAAATCTAAATATATTGACAGACTAGACGTTCCGGAAATTAGAAACTTCCAAATAATCGCAATAAAATCTGTAAAATTTGTTTTATACAGTGTTATCATAGCGTACTAAGCACTATAGTATAAGCGTCGGTAGCACTGTGGTATTTATAAGGGTGACAAACAGCCCATTTTGCCATTGCCCATTGACATCTACATATATCTATCCTCAATTAAGAACCAAAATGGAGACCCAAGCCACCAGAAGACTGAAAATTGTTTTAATATTATATTAAATGGCTTACAATTTTTGGATCTGGCCGTTTGTACACAATCTGTCTTATTACAAAAACTAGGTTATTATTAGTCTCAGGTTTATACTAGAGTCTAATTTAATAAAGAAGTACCAAGTTCAATAAAGAAAATGTTTATTATAGGCCATATCTTTGTTTGTTTCAGAGGTAAACTTCTTTAAGTCTTTGCCATTTATGCCGGATATGATTGTGGAAGCACTAAACCATTTTGAAACATTACATAACACAGTTAAAGTTTTTCTCATAAGGTTGCTTGCAGTCGCCTGTGACAGGGAACTGAATTTTGCAAAAATATTTTCTAAAAAAGGCGATATTCTAGCTCAAGCGTTCACCCAAATTAACTGTCCTACAATGAACTCTAGTCTTAGAGTAGCTTATTTGGACGTGGCCTTGACACTCGTGAACCACAACTCGGGTGTTTGTTGGTTATACGATAGCGATGCTTGGAAGCAGATTTTGTTGCTGTGCAATGAAAAAAGAACGGTCTTTGTTATTCGAAAAACCTACAAATTTGCATCAGTATTTATATGGCAACTGAATGGTTTGGGAGATGAGACCAAAGTGAAGACTGTGCTTGATTATATATTGAGACCGGTACTCGAGACCGATTATTTAACAATGGATACAATGACAAGCGAGAATGAGGAAGAAATAAGCAAAACGCTTGAACCAATGTTACAGATGTTGTTGTCAATATTGAGTAATATGGAAGAAATAAGAAAGGAGAACAATTTGTTAACAGACCTTTTGATAAGAAAGTCTAAAATCACGAGTCATTGTTATGTCCTTAAAGATAAACTGCGAAGGGAAGATATGATGTTGCTCTTAACTAAAATACTTTTTTCGGTATCCGTACTGAGAGTAATTAATGCGCAACCAGTACCAGACAACGATATGTACCATAGAGAAACCTTTATAGATGTAGGGGCCATTTATTTTAATATTGTTCAGCTTTTGATTCAAAGGCGCAGCCCGACATTACTATTCGATTTTTGCAATGCTTGCAGTGCGATTTGGACGTCTGCATGGGAGGGTAAGCCGCCTGCTATATGGGAGATAGATGGTAAAAAGATTGAATTACATAATCAGATAGTTTTCATTATTCTTGTACCATCTCTGGTCTATGTTACCTTTGGGAAACCCAAATCAATGTTGTCGAATGAAAGAGTTGATGAGTATATTGTTAAATTAATGTCTTCGTTGTGCGAACATACCGCAAGAGCAGCGTACGCTTTGAGAGATCTCACATTACAGCTGGACACACTATCGATAACCCTGCAAAGTGTGAAAAGGTTGAGTTGTTGGAAAAAACGTTTCAGTAATGAGCAAGCAAATTTGGTTTTCCAAGCGCTATTCTACGTGTTAAAGGAATATGATCCGATAAATGATGAAGGGGAGATGAGTAGCGAGTCCACATTTGAAGATAGCCAGGAGAAAATTCTAGTGATGACGTATGTGTTGGATACATTGCTGACGCTGGTAAAGAATTATAACATTACATGGCACGAGAGTTTTGAAGTGTTGTGTTTGTACAATGTGGTTTACCATATACTGAAAAGGCCTAATTTGACTTGCAAGGTTTGTATTATGTTAACTATGGATAAAATAGACTACTAAAAATTTCTTCACAAAAAAACACAATAACTGATATTTACCCGACCGACAATTTGAACCCGACATCTCATGATCAGCAAATGCGTTTTCGTATTAAGGCAGTAAATTTATTGAAATTTAAATATTAATATAACAAACGCCAAATAATATATACAAATAAATAAAATTGAAGTGTCTGTTTGTAATGTCAAAATAACAGCTTTTTACTAATTGCATATAAAAGTATATACGGTACCCTTAACAAAAACAAAATTTTTAAAATTTTTGTCTGTCTGTTTGTTCCGGCTGATCTCCGAAACGGCTGGACCGAGTTTGACCGAACTTTCACTGGTAGATAGTTGATGTTATAAGGAGTAACTTAGGCTACTTATATTTTAGAAAAATAATTAGGGTTCCGCGTAACAAAATTAAAACCCTAAATTACACGCTGGCGAAGTCGCGGGGAACAGCTAGTCCATAGTATAATACAGTAGAACCTCTTATAAGATGAAGACCAAGGAAACTTTAAATAATTGGAGTTATTGATGTTTTTACTAACTAAGGGTTTAAGTTAATGAGTTTTTAACGGTTTATGTTTGTACTTACAGAGGTTCGTTTACGAGCTTTGGTTTAGGAATTAGATAGGTACATAGATATACGAGCTAGGTTAAATGCAAATGAAACTTAAATGTATACACATACTTTATTTTAGCATACATACATACTTTATTTTAGCTTTAAAGATACATTTATTCAAGTTTATTTTATTCTACATAAAAAGCCGGAAAGAAGGCTAAAAGCTAATGATAGGAGGGTGACACTGAAACTACTTAGAAAATCAAAAACTGAACAAACTAGCAAGTTATTAGTTTTATTATATCTTTTCAAAATAGTGTCCATTTACATCAATACATCGCTGCATCCGTTGGAACCACTGAGAAAAGCACTTTGCGCACTCGTCCTTAAAAATTTTGCGCGTCGTCGCTTCCTCGGCTTCCATAAAACGTTTTCCTCGAAGTTTTTCTTTTATTTTCGGAAATAAATAAAAATCGCAAGGTGTGAGTTCGGGGCTTATAGGGCGGGTGGCCCAATAAATCCACGTGTGCGATGAGGCGTTGTCGTGGTGAAGGAGGATCCTACTGCGAGGTCTTTTCTCCCGAACTTTTTCCAAAACAGGTGGCATACTGGCATACAATTGTTAGTGTACTATTCTGCAGTAACTGTTTTTCGATCCTCCAAAACAATTGTAGCATAATGACATGTCCTTCCGAAGAATAAGGCCACCATCTTTTTTCCCACGCTTCGACCTCTCTTCACACGACGAAGTTTTTGGGCCTCTGTCAAATCCAATCTTATGGTATCCACCGGGCACAAAGCTTTCTGACCGCTAAATGTTAATGGAGGATTTTGTGCACTTGACTCATACCGATGCCTAAGCTTGTCCGAATCTGCTGATTAGTCACTTTTATCAGCCTCTATCATACGCCGCAACGCTGATGTTACCTTCAGTCGCCGCCGTAGAAGGCCGTCCCTCACGTAAATCATCGGTGAGATTAGTGCGACCACGTATAAACTCATTAAACCAGTTGTAAACAGTGGCACGAGATGGGACTTCATCGTGAAAGGCTAATCGAAGTCTATCATAACTTGATACTTAATATAACAAATGAAAATGAATTTAACGCGAATTTAATGAATTTAAATTCATGCTGACGTGAAACAGACAATTTTCAATTTGCCTCCAAATCGTAAACAAATGACAAATTAATAAAATAAACACACAGCAAAGGGTGGCAAAGAGTTCCATTTTCAAAATTTTAAAAACTTTCAGTGTCGCCATTGTACAAATAAATTACTGTACTTAGACCTTAGTCTATTGTTTACATTTGAAGCCATTTGGTAAACATGTGTAAGCAATAACAATGGTCTACAGGGAACCCCTATTGTTTGCATATTCATTTAAAATGACTCATTGATATATGATTGAAGTTACAAAGGTCGTCTTCCTTACAACTTTGAGTTACTGAGGTGCGATGTCCAAATTATTCGTTTAAGTTATAGAGGGTTTGTATTTTACGTAAAAGAGGTTTTAGATTTCCAGTGGAAGGGAACACAAAATTTTGTGAATTTATAGAGGTTATTACGTTTTCGAGGTTTAAGTTATCAAGGTTCTACTGTATACAAATGTCAAAATTTTCTCCCTTCCCCATCTTTTAATACAAAGATGTATAACAAACTAGCGCACAGTCCCTGTGATGACAAGTGAATGCTGTGGCTCATAGACACATAGATTAAAAATCAAAATATAGATGTGTTATCATTCCTGAAATCTAAGATGGAATGTTCATCTGCACTCTACAGCATTATCAGCAAATTGACCAGGCGGCCCTTAAGTAATGCTTGCCATCCCTCTACTACAGTGACAGCCTATAAAATTCCTCGATGTGCTGACTGCCTCGTTGATCTAGTGGCTGTAGTAGTGCGACTGCTGGTCCCGGGTTCGAATCCCGAGTCAGGCCAAAAAAAACCAATGATTGAGTTTCTCCATCAAGAAATTCTCAGTAGCTGCCCAGAGTCAGGAAGTTGGCGGTGTCTCACCCCCGTGCCTCGGAAAGCACGTTAAGCGGTTGGTCTTGCGCCTGATCTCTCTCCGGTCGTGTCGGTTTACCGTCCCATCGGACTATGAGAGTGAGGGAATAGAGAGTGCACCTGTGCTTGCGCATACACTTTGGCACTAAATCCTGTCCTGCGCCGATGGCTAGTCTCCGTTGAGACTGGCCGCCGTGACCGAAATTCGGTCTGGAGGACATTATTATTATTATTATAAAATTCCACTTTTGAATGTAGGTCTCCCCTATAGATTGCCTCATAGGGGTGATTTTGCCATAGTTGCCACGCTTGACAGGCGGGTTGTCAACCGCAGTTTTTTTTATTATTGCACGCCTCACAACATGAGGGAGTGCTCTACTCTCGATGTGTGGCCATACCTCAATTTCGCTACATAAAATCGTTCTTATACTTTTAGCTAGACATCAAATCCATATTAGTATTAACGTTACAATAACTACAGACATTGAATTATAAGATTAGTTTATTTTCTAATTGATTCACTTTAGATAATATAACATGAAACACCCCGTCCAAATTGGTCCAGCTATTTCGGACATTAGCCGGATCAAACATACAGACAGACAAAAAATGTATGATTTTTACGTGATAGAGCCATACTACAGCTATATTAATAGTATAGTTGTAGCACGAATGGGAAGGAAAGGACCATGCTCTCACAGAATACCAGCGTATATGATGTAGATGTCTATGGGCTACAGCAACCACTTACCATCATCAGGAGGACTGTGTGCTCGTTTGTCACTCTTATTCTAAAAAGAAAATATGTAAAAATTGTGTTTTGTTATAAGTACCGTATATAATTTCTTATGCGTTTAGTAAAAAGCTGTTTTTTTGCTGACTGTTTGTAAAAGATGTGCCTTTTGGCATTACAAACAGACACGTCAATTTTATTTATTTGAATAGAATAAATGGGATTTCATATATACTAAGGATGATCCCTATTCAGTTTTGTTTTTACCTAACCTTTAAATGTCGATCAGATTCTCTGTTTTTGTTCTTGTAAAAATTATCGTCACTATTTTTATCTCTTTCTTGTCATATGTTCATCCGTGTATTTCTTCCTCTTTCCTGTACATACTCTTGTGTAATTTTGCCTCAAGCAACGCCACGATAGGAAAAAATAATATGAATTTATTTCAATAGGTTTCTCTTTTAGACAATTGTTAATTTTAATTTTTAACATGCGTGTGAGGCGTGCACTTTTGTATTTTCCAAATTTTTTGAGTTGTTATCAGGATGATGTCGCTGCCCATCTCCTCTTTCATTTTCCCTCTGTCGTGCCGTAGGTACAACACCCACGGGACGATATGTGGTAGTGGACATTGCATTTGCATTCGCTTTCTTGGATAGGCGTATTTTATTAGCTAACAATGAATTTACTAAGCCTGTTGATATGTGAATACATTTTTAGCCGAATTCAAAAAAGAAAAAGGCTAACAATTTCACTGTATCGTTTTAGTATGTATGTTACGCGGTCTTATACTTCGTGCCCCTTATCCCAAGTCATTTTGGGTCGGCATAGCATGTATTCCTCAAGTCTTCCACACATCTATATTTTCTTAGACACCCTTTACTGTTATATTCATTCACTTTCATAGCCAACATTCTTATTTATGTACACATATATATATATATATATATATATATATAATATATATATATATATATATATATATATATATATATATATATATATATATATCTACGTTAATTGGAAACTGATTTTGATTATTCTTTATTTGTTAAATAAGTTGCTGTATAAGGTGTACTTCAGGGGTGACAACAACGTATAAGTTTTTAATAGGATTATTTGGACGACATTGAGTAAAAAAATTCAAAGTTATTTTTTTTAAATCGCCTTTTTGCCATGAGTGTGGGCTACTTGCTTTTGTCAACTTGTACCGTACATGACGATCCTGATTATATTTAAAATCAAAAGCATAATAACGGAATATATTCTATGTCCCATTGCTGAGAATAGACTTCTTATTTCTTGAAGGCTTTTTGAGTGTTGATGGACTTCATATGTTTTCGAAATATTTTAATGGTGATTATTACCCTCTTTAGATAAAACTGCCCTGTGTTACTTTTCGGCAGTAGATTCATTCACTTGGTGGTCAGTTATTCCGCTTTATTCAATAACTCCTCAAAACTTTGCAGTTTGTGGTGACGGCGTTAAATATGATTGCGATGACTGTGAAGAAGTTCCTACCACCAAACTTGTCACTCCTGATGGAATCGAAGCCTGGTTCTGCCATGCATGAACTGGGCAAACTGATCTACGTGAAGCTGCACGACTTCCAATGGGAAGTTCGAGACTCTGCTCTTGAGCTACTTCTTGTGTGTACAGAGATATCGTTTATAAGTAAGTTTATTATTTATCATCATCATCATTATCATCATTACAGCCCTTCACAAGTCCACTGCTGTAGATAGGCCTCCCCCAAGGAATGCCACAAAGCATGGTCCAGAGCCACCTGCATCTATTGACATCCTGCATGTCTTACCAGGTCGTCACTCCATCAAGTGGGGGGCCGCCTAACATTTCGCCTACCGATACGAGGCATCCGAGAACCTTTCTTACCTATGGGTTGTTTGTTCATTTATGGTACTCAGAATTTGAAGTAACCATTGACTCGGACACGGCATTATACCATCAATGTTCCCTACATTGATGGTTATAATGCTAAAACCAAACAAATATAATGTATCCAGACAGAAAAAACGACATAAGTAAAACATTCATGTGCCTCAAATGTAAACCAAAGTTTAATATTAATCAATGCTAATATTTCAAAGTCGTGTGTTGACGGCGTGAGAAAATCCACTATACTATACATCACCGTGGGTGTCGGAAGAAGTAACAGTGAGAAATGAAGCCGGAGATGACCAGCAGCGCCTTTCCGATAACTTTTTTTTTACAGTATGGGCTGACAAACGAGCACACAGTCCACCTGGTGGTAAGTGGTTGCTGTGACTCATAGACATCTGCGTCTATCCTCAATAAAGAATCACTATGCAGATGCGTCGTCACCCGTGAGGACTAAGATGGAATGCCTCTTTTCCAGTAAAAAGGGTCTCCGGTTCTCTATACTCACCATACGAAACACAGCAGTGTTAAGCTGCTATTTTACGCTGGTATTCTGTAAAGCTGAACGCACATTATTTGTCCGCGCCGTATGCGCCGAATTTTAGAACTCGTTGTATGAAATCATATGAAACCTCGCACATTACACCTGCACCGTATGCGCCGAATTTTATAAAATGCGGTAGGTGTACGATATCAAAGGACGAATGCTGATGACGTCATATAACGCGGCGCGTGCTGATACTCAGTGTTGTATAACTTTGCCAACTTAGTGGATTTTCCACTAAAACTGGTGGTTTCCTTTTTAAATTAATAGTATGAATCCAGAACCTTCTTTTTCTTCGAATTTTGTTTTCTTCTTCCTCTGTCAATAAGCAGGCTAGTACAGTATTTTTTCCATAGTGATTCCAAGCGATAAATGTCTTCAATCTAATCTATCTAATGTACCGTTTCACACCAGTGGTTGGAAAAAACCGCAAGAGTTGTTGGCAATCCAAAAGATTTGCGTACGGTGCGGACGGTGCGTACGTGCAAGTGTGCGAGGCCATCAGTAAAATTCGGCGCGTAAGGCGCGGACCAATGTGCGTTCAACTTTAGAACGTGGTCCTTCCCCGGTCGAGGCGACCCATTCGTGCTGCAACTATACTACTAATATGGATGCGGCATGGCTCTACCACGTACATACTATAACTACTCAAAATATACTAAGGTTGCAACTATGGCAATCTATAGGGAGGCCTATGTTAAGCTGTGGTCTTTTGATAGGCTGTAATGAATTAATGAAAACTTCAAAGAGGTAAAATTGTGTGTATGTAAGTGTTTATCGGTGGAAATTCTGGAAATGTTAAAATTCTCTTTCTGTTAGAAACATTCTCATAGACTTTGTTGTGTAGTTAAAATTAGTTTAAAGTAGAAGAAAAATGAAGATACTTTAAATTCATTAAATATAACCCCTTTTTACTAGATACGAGGCACTCCATCTTAGTCCTCAGGAATGACAACGCATCTGCATATTGATTCTTAATCCAAAATGAATGTAGACGTCTATGAGCCACAGTATCCAATTACAGGTGGACTGTGTGCTCGTTTGTCACCCTTATTCTATTAAAAAAGTTGTTAAAGTGTAATAATATGTTTGTGCGTATTACAGAGTTCCCGCCATTTCAGGATCAAATTACGTCGAATAAATTAATTGACGTGGCTGCTACTTTAGCATTAAACGACCACGAGTTCTACGTGCGCGCATCCGCGCTCAAATGTCTGGGAGCAGCCTCCAAAGTAAACAACGTATGGGAGCAGCTGAAGTTACAGTACCCTAATATACAGGTACGTAGGTAGGTAGGTAGGTTAACCGTTTAGCGGCGGTGTGAGAATATCTACTAACCCATATCATCGCATAGGTGTCGTAAGAGGCGACATAGGGAAACTTACATATGAAATGACACGTCGTTTTCCTGATAACAACTCAAAATATATAAAGCATGCGTGAGTGTCGTGAAACACTCGCTTGGAACGAAGTTCTTTTCGTAGTATATTGGAACGAAGTTCCTTATCGGACCGTACGGGTTTGGCGGATGGGGGCTAGGCGACAAAAAGTGTAAGATTATTTCGTCACTACCCATTGTGTCTTCATCATCATCATTACAGCCCTTCACAAGTCCACTGCTGAACTTAGGCCTCCCCCAAAGAATGCCACAAAGCACGGTCCTGAGCCACCTGCATCCATCGACTTCCTGCATGTCTTACCAGGTCGTCACTCCATCTCGTGGGGGGACGCCCTACACTTCGCCTGCCGGTACGAGGCTGCCACTCGAGAACCTTTCTTCCCCATCGGTTGTCGGTTCTTCGAGCTATATGGGCGGCCAATTGCCACTTCAGCTTACTAATCCGTTGGGCTATGTCGGTTACTCTGGTTCTACTGCGGATATCCTCATTCCTAAGTTTATCACGTAGAGAAACTCCGAGCATAGCCCTCTCCATAGCTCGCAGAGCGACCTTGAGCTTCCTCATCCGGCCAGCAGTGAAGGACCACGTCTCAGTTCCGTATGTCATCACTGGCAACACGCACTGGGTGTACAGTCTCGTTTTCAAGGTTTGAGGTATACCTGACGAGAAGATGTGCCGTAATTTCCCGAACGCTGCCCAACCGAGTTGAATCCGTCGATTGACCGAAGTTGGACTTACCTAGTCGGACTATTTGTCCCAGGTAAACATACTCGTCAACAACTTCGAGCTTAGTGTTCCCAACAACTACCGGCATAGGTGTGACATGGACATTAAACATGATCTTAGTTTTGTCCATGTTCATCTTAAGACCTATCCGTTGGGAAACACTATTGAGGTCATTGAGCATAGTGCTTAGGTCCTCCAGCGATTCTGCCATAAGGACTATATCGTCGGCAAATCGAAGGTGAGTGATGTACTCGCCATTGATGTTGATACCGTATCCTTTCCAGTCCAGAAGCTTGAAAACGTCTTCTAATGCAGCGGTGAAGAGTTTCGGGGATATGATGTCACCCTGTCTTACGCCTCTCTGCAATTGAATAGGCTTCGTACTCTGGTTCTGTACTCGGATAGCCATTGTGTCTTAGTGTATTTTATTTTAAATGACACTTCATTTTAATAGACGCTAATAATTAATTTATTTGTATTTGTTAATCAATTTAGGATTACCCTTAACCGACGAGCGTGTATGCGTAAATATATGGATGTAAAGGAGGCGAGAGAGGTGTGTCAGGATCGCGCCAAATGGAAGTCCGTAGTCTCTGCCTACCCCTTTGGTTGACAGGCGTGAGTGTTTGTATTTGTATAATATAATAGGTTTATCAATAATAATATACTATGAAAGGAACTTCGTTCCAACCGAGTGTTCCACGACACTCACGCATGTTTTTATTATTGATAAACGTATTATATTATTGATTAACAAATACAAATAAATGAATTACTAGCGTCTATAAAATGAAGCGTCATTTAATATAAAATAATATTTCTTTCATAGAAAGATAAGAATAAGTGCGAGGGAGATATATATTATTCCATCTTGCTTCCTTATAGCCGCCAAGGCCGTCTATACTACGTCAGAAGGGGTCGTTACGGGAAAATCTTACACTATTTCTCGCCTAGCCTCCATCCGCCAAATTCGCACCGTCCGATAAGGAACTTCGTTTCAAAAAAACTGCAGTTACCAATCCGCCTGCCAATTGTGATTATTATCGCAAAATGCCTCCATATAAATCTATGAGGGAGGCCTATGCTGTGGACTTTTATAGGCTGTAATGGATGCATGGAATATACAGGTATACATACGTATACATTCCGAGTGTTATTCTAATTAAGAAGCTATGTATAAAATATTTCAGAAATATTGTAAGCGATTACCAGTATACAATATAAACAAGGAAATAAAACGTAATCTTTCCCATAAAAAAAAAAATGGAATATATTTAATAATTTATCCTCAATTGTAATTTTCAGGAATTGGTGCTATCCATTATGATGGAAAATCCGGAAGGCATTGTGCGAAAGGAAGCATGTAACGTTCTGTGTGAAATTTATCAAAATATAAAAATTACACCAGTATTTAGGCAAACGCTATATGAGTGCATGGTTTCCACAGCACTGAACGATTTTCATTGGGAGGTACAATTGAACGCACTGAGGTTTTGGAAGTCTGTTATACAACAGCTCTTAAATGCTCAGGGAATGTTGGACGGCACATTCCCTCCAGTAACGTTCTCGAAAGAGTCACGTAAAATAGTAACATTAAATGAGAAAGAAATTCAGAAGAGGCTACAGAAAACGCTAGAGGAGCTCGCTTCGATCGGCTGCCTTACTGTATTGGTGAAACTATTGCATGACGAATCTGAAGTGGAAATAATGGAATCGGCACTTTCAATATCGATGGAACTTTACAATATATTAAATCAATATAAAGTACCAGAGATACTTAAACCGAACGAGGGTGATCCAAAGAGCGTAGATGAGCTAGACTGCAAAATCAAACTCAGGGATTACACTAGTAACGATACTATAACAGAAGTTGAAACGGACACAACAAACAAAGTCAATAATGTTATAGATGGTATCTTGAATGTAGATGATGTAAATTTGTTATCAATGATGTACGAGAGACAGATGATGCTACAAAACGATGAGCCTCAAGTGAACGAACAGCAGAACCGTGCGAAGTTGTTAAAATTTGCATCGCCTTACTTGTTTGTTACGCATTTAAAGAGTAAGGATTTCAAGACTGTGATAGAACAGAAGAAGAAGTGGAAAGAAGGCATAAAAAGCTTGTCGTCTTTGTTGGATGACGTTCTTGGAATTTACGAGTTGAATGAAGATGTTAATTCATTAGATTGTTATTAAGATTGTTGTGATTTATGTATTATAATGTAATATATCATCATTTAATGATCTATTTTTAATATATACTTAGATTTTGACGATTTCAAAAAAGAAGGAGGTTCTCCTTTAGACTGAACTTTTTGTACGAATTTCACGCGTTATCTTCGCCTATTGTTAACCGATTTTAAATATTTTATATATTTATTAAAAAGCCTATATCTCTAAGGCCATAATCATCATCATCATTACAGCCCTTCATAAGTCTACTGCTGAACATAGGCCTCCGCCAAGGAATGCCACAAAGCACGGTCCTGAGCCACCTGCATCCATCGACTTCCTGCATGTCTTACCAGGTCGTCACTCTATCTAGTGGGGGGTCGCCCTACACTTCGCCTACCGGTACGAGGCTGCCACTCGAGAACCATTCTCCCCCATCGGTTGTCGGTTCTTCGAGCTACATATATGGCTGGTCCATTACCACTTCAGCTTACTAATTATGTCAGTTAATCTGGTTCTACTGCGGATATACTGATTTCTAAGTTTATCACGCAGAGAAACCCCGAGCATAGCCCTCTCCATAGCTCGCTTACCCTTGAGCTTCCTCATACAGCCACCACGAAGGAAGGAGCACGTCTCAGATCCATAAGTCATCACTGGCAACGTACTGGTTGTATAATCTCGTTTTCAGCTTTTGAGGTATACGTGACGGGAAGATGTGTCGTAATTTCCCGAACGCTACCCAGCCGAGTTGAATCCGTCGATTGACCTCTCTGTCGAAGTTGGACTTACTTAGTCGGACTATTTGTCTCAGGTAAGCATACTCGTCAACAAGAGCTTAGGGCTCCCAACAACTACCGGCATAGGTATGACATGGACATTAAACATGATCTTTGTGTTGTTCATGTTCATCTTAAGACATATCCGTTGGGAGACACTATTGAGGTCATTGAGCATAGTCCTTCAGCGATTCTGCCAAAAGGACTATATCTTCGGCAAATCGAAGGTGAGTGATATACTCGCCATTGATGTCAATACCGTATCCTTTTCAGTCCAGAAGCTTGAAAACGTCTTCCAATGCAGCGGTGAAGAGTATCGGGGATATAACGTCACCCTTACTTACATCTCTCTGCAGTTGGATAGACGTAGCACGTAGACGCGGCTCGGGAATTCGGTTTGTAGGTCTTCAAAAGAACATTGTCGCCTTTCTTGAAGAACAAGACCACCGCACTTCTGCTCCATGCCGCCAGAGTAGTGCCACCATGGAGGACGGAATTAAAGAGCTTCTGAAGGACTTCAAGTACCGGTTTTTCATCCATTTTCAAAAGCTACGCTGTAATTCCATCCTCGTCCGGGGACTTGCCATTTTTAAGGTGCTTAAGAGCCATTCTAATCTCACTCAGACTGACGTCGGGCGACGGGATATCATCGAAATAGTGTCGGATAAGACTTGCTCTTGGATCGTTACTCACACTTGCATGTGGCTCCAACGATGATGTGTACAGCTGCTCACCTCTCAATTTCACTCAAAATCTCAGGTGTCCCGGAAACAACGCTGCCACACTCAGTCTTCAGCTTCGGCAGTTGGCTCTTTCTGCCAGACAGATTTCTACCAAAGACTGGAGCTCTGGTTCCGCTCGATCGCTTCTTCAATACGGGCAGTATTAAGGTTGCGTAAGTCCCGCCGCATGCATTTGGAGATCTGTCTGTTCAGTTGCCTGTATGTTGTCAAATATGTTGAAGACCGCAGCTTCATTTCCCGTCTAACAGCCATGAGATTAAGAGTGTGATCGGAGAGTTTTTGTGTTCTTCTGCGGCGGGTCTCGCAGAACTTAGCTCCGATCACATGGACAGATTCAACTTAATTGCAATCTTCTAGGCACTGAAAACGGTTTTGTAACTCGAGCTGAAAGGTTTCGGGACTTTGGACTAGAGCACGAGGGGGACGGAGCGTTGACTTCATTAGACGAAACCTCTTCAACTTAACGTTACTGCCTCTAACCATTCGGTGATCGCTACCAGTTTTCGCCCTCGCGATCACTGAGACATCACTGAACAGTTGTCGTCTGGTCGTCATAATGAAGTCAATCTCATTTTTTGTCGAACCGTTGGGGCTTTACCAGGTCTACTTCCTGTGGGGCCGCTTCTGGAAGAAAGAGTTCATCATAAAGGGTCCCTCTTTCTCCATGAAGTCGTCCTCATACATTTCCTCCACCTCCTCATCGAGATGTGCCGAGGTTGGTGCGTGAACCTGTATGACCTTCAACGAATACCGTTTGGTGATTCTGAGTATAAGGTATGCAACCCTCGTCGACACACACAATCTTTACAACGTTGTTAACGAGAGACTTGTGGACTATAAATCCGACACCTTGGGACAGATGGTCGCCCTCCCGGTGATAGAACAAGTTGCCGGATTCGAGGATTACTGTGTCCGCCCCCTCTCTCTGAACTTCGGATAATTCTATAATATTCCAGCGTAACTTGTCTATCTCTTCTTCCAGCTTCACGATCTTCTCGTCAATTCTCAGGTTGCGTACGTTGTACGTTGCCTGGTCGAGTCGTCTTAGGTGCCAACCGAACCTCCACCACATTCTTAGCACCCCCTGCCCCGCCGATATCATGGACGCCATCGTAGCCAGGAATACCGGGGCCGCCGGGGACTGGGGGCCGTCTCTTCGTTACTTTCATCATGGGGGTATTTGCCATAGTTGCCACGCTTGGCCAGCGGGTTGGCAACCGCAGTTCTTTATCTGTATCAGGAAGATGCCGCTGCCCATCCCCTGCCTGTTTCCCACTGTCGCCTCTTATGACACTCACGGGAAGATATGGGGTAGTGGATATTCTTAACTGCCACTACACGGCTCATCTCTAAGGTAGCCCCATTTAAATTTGAAGTAAATTTCCACACCTAAGGGTGGAAAAATAGTAGATGAAATTCTTAATGTACCTATTTTAATTGTTTGACTCGATACACCATCCTCTCATTTTTTAGGGTTTTAGGGCAAGGAAATGTCCGCCGCGTTGCCCCAATGTGTGTTGGCGAATTTTACATGGCTTTTAAATGCTTATTTTAATCTCGGACATGCAAGTTTCCGCAAAATGCTTTCCTTTACCGCAGAGCACGTGGTAAATATTTAATAGAAAATATAAAATTATGCGGAAACTATTTTACTATTTTTATTCAATATAGAATATGTGTAAGTAATTCTTATTGTAAGTCACTATTACTTTACCACTGGTTCGGAAAAAAATCTGTCCTGGTGAGAACCAGCAAGAAACCCAGCAGGACTTTATTTTTCAAACTATTAACAAAATTTATTTTAGAAACAGCTTGGAAGCGATAGATAGTTTTTTGACACTATTTGTTATGCTTCGGCGCCTAATTACTTAGCACACAGCAAATTAATGCAGTACAGTTTTTACGTGTAAGGAGGTAATCAAGCGAGAGAGAAGAAAAAAAATAACATAAATCGAAAACAAATAAATTATACAAACTAAGGCGTTACGTAAGCTAAGTGCATAGAAAAATTAAAATCGATATTCGTCTAATTCTAATGTAATGCTCTCAAGGCTATTGAGCAAGCACCGACTTGCTATGCCATAGTTTTTATAAATTACATTATTGTCATCTTATAATGCACCTTGTAATAAATCTAACAAAATTGTAAAAAATTGTGAACTGACCATTCCACTATTCTTCATACATCGCATAAAAATTCGATAGAATATAATCTTCCAGCTCTTGACCTTTCACGAATACCGTTTTGGTGATTCAGAGTATAAGGTACGCAACCCTTGTCGACACACTCCCAATCTTTACAACTTTGTTAACGAGACTTGTAGACGATAAACCCTCCCGGTGATAGAATAAGTTAGATATATAGATAAAATATTTGTTTCTCCAATCACACATAAATTCAATAATTAAATAAGGTAAGGACAAAGAAACGTATGATATGTGTCCTTTCAGCCCTACGACTTGCATCTTAGGTTCAATTTAGTAAAATTACTGAAAGGGTGTGTAAGTAAGGAAGAGTTGCCGGATTGTAAGATTAACGTCCCCTTTTTTTTAGACCTCAGATAATCCTATAATATCCTAGCGCAACTAGTCTTATCTCTTCTTCCAGCTCTAGGATCTTCTCGTCAGTCCTTAGGGTTAGTGCGTTGGTTGTTGTCGGATCAAGTCGTCTAAGGTGGCAACCGAATCTCCACTGCCAATCTCGCTATGGCCCGCTTTTACTGTGGTCGCCACCGTAGCCAGGAATAGCGGGGCCGCCGGTAACTGGGGGCCGTTTCTTTGTCTTTCGCTATAGGGGTATGTCGTAATTGCCACGCTTGTCGAGCGGGTTGGTAATCGCAGTCCTTTTAGTGTAATTTTGCTGTTATCAGAAATCCAGCCCACCTCTCAGTATGTATCCCACTGTCGCCTATTACGACAGCCTTAGGACGATACGGTGTAGTGGTAAGAATATCTTACACCGCCACTACACATATCATATTGAAGTAGAGGCGCAAGGTGGTCAGCGTTTCGGTGTTTTACAGAATAAGGACTTTTCGTTTTCTTTTATAGGAGAAGGGGCAAACGAGTATACAGCTCACATGATGGTAAGTGATTTCTGCCGTCCATAAATAACTGCAACACCAGAGGAATTGCGGGTGCGTTGCCGGCTTTTTAGAAAGGAGTAAGCTATTTTCTTAAAGGTCCCAAGTTATATCGGTCCGGAAAAATCGCTTGTGGTAAACTAATCCACAGAGAGGTCATACGAGGAATAAAACTGGTAAAACGTACAGTGCTGGACCGCCAAACATCCAGGTAGTGTGAATGGTGACGGAAGTTTTGCCGAGATGTGCGTTCGTGAAATTTGGCCGCTGGAATTGATTTGCAAAAGAAAGATTGGGATGCAAAGGAATGCAACATCTCTTCGTAGCGCCAGTGACTCGTGCCGATCGAAGAGGACTCGGTTGTAAACGATTCGAGTGCTCTGCACTGTATACGGTCAAGTGAAAGGACACTGGGGAGCTCCAGCCCAGAGATGGGAACAGTATTCCATGTGAAGCCGAACCTGCGCCTTGTATAGTTGCGTAGAGTGGGTGCAGGAATTGCATGAAATAATTCCTCGCTCACCATTCCATCATTGGACCATCAGATGCTCGGCTGGTCTCCACCCCTTTGTTGTATACACCATGCATACAAACCAAATGTTAAGCTTCGTCGTTCATAATCCGTACGGCAATAGAGTGAAATATCAACCAAAATCAGTTTCTCTATTCAATTATAATGTATCTTCGAGTCAAGACTGAATAGGCTTTTGTTAAACTGAGTCAGTGTGCTTCACCATCGTCGGCTGCATCACCATTTACTATCAGGTGATAAAGTAGTCAAGTACTGGCTTACAATAGTTAAAAAGAAAATCCTAAAACAAATGATACCAGACCTTTCTACTGAAAACAAGACATTCCATCTTAGTCTTCAAGGGTCAACAACATCAGCATTTTGATTCTTAATCGAAGATAAATGTAGATGTCTAATGGGGTCACTCACTCATCCATTTACCATCAGGTGAACTGTGTGCTCGTTTGTCATGCATATTCTATAAAAAAAAAACAGCCTTTTAGCTCAGACCGACCAAGAAAGATGTGATGTTGATACCATGCTCATTTTCTTGTCACACACACACACATACATATCTTTCTTATTTATTTTTCTGCTGTTTGCACATGTATGCACAAATCCATTATGTTGAATGTAAATGATTTTAGATGCATAAGGGTGTGTGGTGTGTTTTCTTGCAATTAGTTTCCACGTAATTTGAAATGTATGTCGTTTTTTTTGTTTTGTTCTCTTTGTTGGCCTGAGGCCCTTTAGATAGGGATTGAGTGCTTAAATCTAAATAAGGTAGTCCAACATTAAAAAGCCACTGCAGTTTCAACTTCTTTAAATTATACAAACTACAACTAAATTAATAAACTAAAATACATCTAATCAATTTCTATAACAGCGCCAACTTTGGACAAGGCTTCTTTTAATTTTTCAGCTTCATCTTTGGAAATGTCAGCTTTTACAACTGTGGGTACACTTTCAACAAACTTCTTGGCCTGCACCAAGTTAAAACCTTCAAGTAGACTCTTAACTTCCTTAATTAGTGCTACCTTTTGCTTCTCATCAAACTTAGTCATTTTGACCTGCAAGAAAATACCATAAAATGATGAAACCAATTTTTCCTGCATTTTATATACATATATGTAAAATCAATTGCTCTCCTTTAGCCTCGCAAAAACTCAAAAATGGCTCAACCAATTTTGATGAAATTTGTTTTATTTTTGTATTTGAGTGGATCCAGATATCACCCATGTGAAGACAGAGCGGATCTATAATTGTTTATATATTATATGAACACCTTTATGAAAAAAATTCACACAAAATAAACAAAAAATAAAAAAGAGGGATAATAAAAATGAACAACTTAAACTAGTTGGTTGGTCTCCGTTTCTGCCTAGGATTCCAACTGGGTAGGGGTGGAAAGGGTGGCACCTCATATCTACTTCTGTCGCCACTTTCTGTCAAGCTCTGTTCAGTGCTGAAGAGTATAAAGTCAGCCAGTATAGGCTATAAGGCATCCCGTCTAAGTTCTTGAAGATGATTACAGATCTGTATTATGTATACTTATTTATTTGATGTTAGTGGATGATGTCCATGAGCTGACTTATTATCAGGTGGGCTGTTCTGTTTGTTTGTCATTTCAGTATTATAAAAAAAAAACTTGGTATAAATAGATCTTTTGGTATAAATCCATTACAGCCTATAAAAGTCCACTGCTGAACATGGTCTCCTCCATAGATTGTCTTTTTTTTATAGATTTAGAGTGACAAATGAGCACACAGTAGCTGTGGCCCATAGTCATCTACATCTATATTCGCTTGCGAATTAAAATGCAGATGCGTTGTCAGCATTGAGGACTAAGATGGAACGCCTCGTTTCTAGTTAGAAAGGTCTTCGGTTCTCTGCACACCATATGAAACACAGCAGCATTAAGCTGCATTTTACACTGGTATTCTGTGAGAGCATGGTCCTTCCCCGGTCAAGCCGACCCATTCGTGCTACAACTATACTATTAATGGAGCTGTAGCATGGCTCTATCACATAAATAAAAGTCTCATAGGGGGGAGTAAGCCATAGTTGCCATGCTTGGTAGGTGGGTTGGCAACAACAGATTATTATTTTGAGTTATCAGGAAGATGCACAGAAGGGCAGCACCCATATACTGTTTCAGTTTCTCCCTGTCGTCTCTTACAACACCCACAAATCAATATGTGGTAATAGATATACTTATATTGCCAATACACAATTTTCAAATAAATATATGTATCTAAATATTATTGCTTCTTACAGTGAAATTAGTTTTAACAGCTTTCGGCGCAGCTTCTTCTTCCTCTTGTGGTGGAGCAGCAGCCATTGAGAAGCCTCCTACAGGCATAACTGGAGCATCGGGGAGATTTAGCCTCTTCTTTAAAATCTGGCTCAACTCCGATACTTCCAGCAAGTTAAGATTTGTTATTTCGGTTACTAATTTTTCGATTTTGGGGGATACAGGTTTGTCAACCCCCTCAGGTGGTGGAATTGTTAGATTGCTTGCTGCTTGACTCACTTCTTGTTGTAAAATTGTGCTAAAAATATTATATACGATATTAGATCCGTTCAAAACTTAACATTAAAACTACATTTAATACATAGTGTATTCTATTAAATACGATTTAATTAATTTCTATTTCCAAGGAAATTAAAAAAAAAATTTCTACGTTTAATTTTGTTAAATTTTACTACATTACAAGACAAGAAGTTATTGTATAATAAAAAACCGATTAAGTATGGACACAGTTCACATAACCTAAAAATTATTGGAATAATAACACTATGTTGATTACCATTGTGAAAATGTACGAAATTGACGAAGTGGTACTTTTTTTAAAAATCTGATAGTATTCATTTTAAAAATTTGAGTTCATACAAGATTTCGTAAATTAAGGTTATAATTAATTTTCTTGGTTTTTAGCACAGATTACTGTATACACAGATTACTGTATACCAGTCACAGAACACTAATACCCTTAGGCGGGATACAGGGCCGGTCAACTTCCTAATAGCAGATTGGCACCGGGAGATGACCTTGGGGGGCTTTAAAGAAGCGAGATGGAATAATATCTATCTCCCTCGCACGTTATGTTATATTGCCATGAAAGAAATATTATTTTAAATGACACATCATTTTAATCATTTTTTTATTTAATAATTATAATACTTTATTATATAATATATTTCGTTAAACATATATTTATTACGTCTTTATTGAAGTAACAAAATGTATAAATATGAAACTGCATACTATAATAAAAAGGCAAGTTATGGCAACGGCAAATAAACAAAATTACAAATGGCAGATCCGTTGCGCTTGCCGCTTGCCGTTTCGTTCTTGTTTATTTGTGTTGCAAATTAAGTTTATCTTTCGATATAAACTTATTTCTTACATTACTAACGTTGAGTTGAACATCCCGTTCCTCCGTTTTAGTGTTTACAGTGAGAAAGAGACTCAAAAACAAGTGCTGTGCATTGTGCTAAAGAGACAGAGACTCAATTTTATCTTTCATCATGAAAGTAAACGAAAGGAAATGTTACAAGTGTGGATGTTCTCCTGCTCATGATCGTAACATCACCTTGCATCGTTTTCCTAAGCCTGGGAGAACAAATAGCGTACGGTACGTATGTTAAATAGCTTTTTGATTACTGATTAAAACAGTTTTAAAATGTTTAAATTTGAACCACTGAATTAATAAAGTAGCAGAAATAAAAATTATTATGGGCCGCATCAGCTAATAAAACCTAAGATACATATTAAGCGATTTAAAAACGTGTGCAAATAAATCTGAAAATTAGAGAAATTATGCAGAACAGCATGAGGTTTATCACATAGAAATCATAACATAATAAAAAGTTCTAGATGTATTGGTATACATAGAAATAACTTGTGGAATAATATTTATATATGTATACAATACAATCACATTGTTTGAAAGGAACAATCTTCTTGTATTGCACTCTGCTTTCAAGCACGTTTTTAGCACCTCAGTAGTATATTACTATCTAATTGTATTTTTTCAGATGGGAATTATGGGCGAAGTACTGTTTCCTCATGAATCTTGGTGGTCACCAGAATTTCAAAACAATCTTCATTCTAGGCATTTAATGTTGTGCACTAAACATTTTAAGAAATCATCATTCATTGATAATTTTGGAAAGAGGCTAGTCAAATCTGCAGTGATGTATGTAAATGAGGAATGTGATAAGGTTAGTTAATCTTTCTTTTGTTACTATCTACATTTTTTACTTTTGTGTGGCTTTTGTCATACTACAGTGAAAATATTATCTAGTTAACAAACGGTGGTAGCAGATTGAGTGGTGATTTATAAGGGTATGCGACGTAACCTATTTTTCCATTACTTCTCAACCATAAAAAAACAAAAGATATAAACTTTAAAAAAAAAGTTATCTTTTATTTTAAAAAAAAACCTTATCCAAACTAGGATTTTCTCCTCTTTGTGGAGGCAGTTTACAAACATAAATTGGATGAGGACAAACAACCCCCGGCACAATTATTTATAGGCCTTGGGTCAATTTAAAATCGGTGGCAGAAAATGTGACTGTAAATTTCGAAAACAAAAGAAAATAAAATTCTGTTTAACTTAGTTGTATAGGTATTTATGCTATGTAGATATCATTGTTAAATGCAATATCGTGGTTGGGCATGATGTCTTGCCACTATTTTTAGATTTTCAAGGAATTTACTAGTGCAGGGTAAAAAAAATTACAACTCTGTTACCATCATATATTTATTCACATTTAAACAACAAACAATTATTTTTAGAAACATTCTTTGTTATGAACATTAATTAAGTCTTTACTCTCATGTTCAACATGCAAAATTACACAATAGTTCTTCTTAAGTAGGAACAGTAATGGAAGTTAAATATACTCTGTTACTTCCTTTGTTTTAATGATCAAATTTTCACTATAAACTATGTAAATTGAATTAAATTATTAAAATATAATGATGATTATATTTCATTTTATTATTATTATATTATATAATTAATAAACAATGCATAGAGTCAGGTGTCAGCTTTTCATAAAATTCGAGACATTACTCTTATATATTTAGGGACACAAAAGTAACAAAGTTGTAGGAACAATAACATAGTTGTACTATTCGCAACAAATTTATGAACTACTATCACAAAAAACAATATTTTTGGCTATGAACTGTTTTAAGAAGTTTAGAAACTTAATTAGATTATAAAACTTAAGGGGAAAAAGCTAAAAAATCTTATTGAGATCAAATTAAACCTAAGCTGATAACTTATTTTTCAAATATCTCTAGTGGAGTATGGAACTGGTAATATACCCTTTTGCCTTTATTTACTTTTTAGGTACTGAAACAACTCTTATGAAACTCTCATATTGTTCATATGATATATCATTTTAAACTAATTTGTATGTTTTTCTAGTATTGTCAACAGAATTTAAAAAGACAATTTTTACTTCACCATCATCGTCTACTTCGCTTAATGCTTTGCCTAGATAAACACTTACTTTCAGAATTGTAAACTTTAACTAAGACCTAGCCTCCTTCTTTGATTTTACTTGGATGAATATTTTCTTTATGAATCAAGTGATTCTCATCATTTTTTTCTTTAGACAAGCAGGGTTGATCTGATGCCTTATCTTTTAATCGTAGCAAAGGATTATCATCATCTGATTCCGAACTCGAACTGTAAATTACATTGTAAAAAGATTTCCTTTTCTGTTCAATCAAATTACTTATATCCGCTAGATTAGTAGAATTACTCCTTTGATTCTTCGACTGTATCCTTTAGTAGACAATAGTTTTTTGGATTCATTCATGAGGAGAAACCAAGCTAGCAGAAACAGCTCAACTCTCGATATTTCAGCGCTCCCACTTCTTCTGTAATACACTAGTAGTACACTTGATGTACTTTCATTATACCATTGAAAGGAACAATTTCTGCTGGAATTTCATTTGTGATTCTTTCAATATCATAATCAGTTCAAGATTGACCTTAACTCTACTACTATCTTTCAGAGACTGATAGAACGAAGACGCTATCAGAATGTCTTTCCCAACAGCAACAAGCTGGTCAGCAGTCCGTTTTAGAAAGCCACCAACACCAACAGCTGCTCCTTTGCCGTGTCCCGACTCGAAAAAATTCCATGTAGGCTTGGTGAGGTTGTACTTTGAAAAAAGTTTTGTCCATATTAAGCAGAAGTTTTGATTCTGGCGGTACTGAGTAGCGGGTCATCTGAAAATATGTGTATCACTTTTATCTTAGGGGATTGGTCTTGAATTGAGGAAAGTATAGGATGAAGGTGACTCCAGATTGCCGAAGGGCCGTGTGAGAGGTTACCTGATACTGTACAAAAAGACTTCACCTCTATGTTTCGATTTTCCAAGCTTCGCTTATACAATACGCCAGTATGTAAGGATACCTGGTTACGAGTATCACGAAAGTGGTGTGATTATATCACTTCATGGAACTTGCAATTGTAATTTTCACTGAAATCTACGTGTAGCGCTATTTTTTCTTCTGTCAATCCATCTATACAAGATCTGTAGTTTCTATACTGAGTTGAGTCATGTCTTTTATTAAGCGTTTCTTTTTATGATATCTCTCTAAATCCTTCTTCTTAGTTTCCGCTACCTCTTCAGGGTTTTATTTGCACTTTTCTTTATAGCGCCGCTGCTTTTCAGCAGCAGTGAGAGCCATAGCAAAGTACTATGTATTATCTAGAACAAATGATGTAATTTATTAGATAGCTATTATATAATATTGATTCCTACTAACATAGAAGCAGAGATATGGATATACAGACGCCAACGATGGCTTGTAACAGCTTAGTAATAACAACTCTTTTACCTCTCTACAACTCTGTTACCAGTAGCTAGTAACATAGTTGTGCAGTAACAGAATGGTAAATTTAACTTTAGTGACATTTTTTTTAGAAATGAAAGTTTATTATGTACAAAGAAAAGCACATTTGATATATCTTACACTAGAGCTACTTCAATAATATAAAACTATACGCAAATATCTGAATACTTACGCGAAAACACCGGTAACAGAGTACACACAGAATAAAACCACGAGCCTCACACCGCAGCCATCGGATAAATGAATCGTGTACCCGCGCCTCAACCGCCGCAAACCGTACGGATAGAACAGTAGAAATTTAAAATAATCGTACAAGCTTCAATTAATTTATTTAATATGGATGAAGTATGTTTTTAAATGTGTTATGATTGCTTTATTACACTAGCTTTCAAACATAACAATTACATTGAATTGATAAAAAGATATTATGATTTTCGCATGATGCACTGCATATGGGACAGAATTTTTTTGTATGGAAAACAACTATGTTACCAAGAATGACCACTCTGTTACTTGATAAAAGTGGTGATAAATCAATAATAAAATTCATTTTTCTTGAGAATAAGCTTAGTAATTCGCCCCATATTTGACAAATTCAATAACATTATAACAATTTAATTAATATCACCGAGAAGAAAATATTTTTGCTCAGGGACGACTTTATCTGCAACCAATTTTAAATTGACCCCCTTACAAATACTTATTCCGTGTAGCATTCGAACCTGTGACCTTTAATGCTGCAACTCAATGCTAGCCACTGCTCCGCGAGCTGTCAATGTTGTTTAAATGACATGATTATAATTTAGTTACTTACAGAATATATTTACAAATAAAAGAAATTGTTAAAATAGTGTCTTAAAAATAGGATGGTGGTGGTAATGGTGTTAAAGCAACATTCATTAAAAAAAACAAGTTGTATTTAATGTTTATAAATTTATAAGGCTGTTTGAAATTTAGAGATTGGTTGACCAATGCTGGGATACATGATATAAATAATGATTTGATAATCTCTAATTTTCAGATCACATTAGCTGACCTTAATTTGGAACAAAGGAATGTCATTCAACATATTGCAGGTCCATCAACTAATAAACAACCACTGTCTGAAAATATTCAGAAGACTATAACTGTTTCAAATGTATTTGAGCCTGTTGCGGGTCCGTCAAAATTTATACAACCCTTGTGTGAGAATGTAAATTATAAAACCATTCCTGACATAACTAGTGATATTCCTCAAGTAACTGAGAATATCAACCCTGTTGCTGCTGCAAATCCATCCACGAAAAACAAAAAGGATAAAGATATGTTGATAAAAATGAAATATCATCTGAGAAAAATTAACAGGCTTCAAAAAACTGTAAAGCATCTAAAGAATGAAGCATTTCTCAAAGTATTGAGCAAAAATGATTCCGTAAATGAAATATTAAAATGTAAAATATCCCCCTCTTTTGCATTATTTTTGCAAGGAGAATTGCAAAACTATAAAAAAAAATCATAAGGTCGAAGATGGAACATGGACTCCAAAGTAATAGCACTAAAACTGTATAAAAGGTCACCTAGGTGCTACAAATTATTAAGAAGGATGATTTGCCTGCCAACACCTAGTTCATTAAAAGCGTTATTAAGCAAGTTTCACATGAAAGTTGGTATTAATGACCAAATTTTTAATGTTTTGAAAAAAAGCAATAAAGCAACAGACTCCCTTAGACAATGAGTATATCCTTATGTTTGATGAGATGTCAATAAAAAAGAATTTGTTTTACAACAAAAAGGAGGACATAATTGAGGGTTAACAAGACCATGCACTGCAGGTCAGGTCACCACAAATGGCAACACATGCCCTCGTGTTCATGATTGGCGGAATCCGTAAAAAGCTGAAACAACCAATTACTTTTATTATTCTAAGGAGGTGAGCATTATGGTCTTTTATTTGTTATTATGTCAATATATGTAGTAGTACTATTTTACCATATTAATTTACCCTTTTATCATTCTAGGTCCTGCAACATTGTTTTGATGCTGGAATTAATATTTCAGCTACGGTGTGTGATATGGATGGTGTGAATAAGAGAGCTTTAAGTATCTTGGGAGCATCTGTAGAACAGCCATATATTCTGCTAAATAATCGAGAAGTGGTTACCATTTTTGATACTCCGCATTTGCTCAAATGCTTTAGAAATATGTTTTTAAAATATGACATTAAATGTCCAACAAATATAACATCAAATGATCAAATTGGATTTGGTAAGATATTTTGTTTTATTACAATCATAATATTATACATATTTCCAATTTACTGGATATTTACACAAATTTTTTTTACAGGTGTTGCTAAATGGAGCCATATAAAGGAGTTTTATGAAACAGATAACACCAATCCCAATTTTGTGTTTGCACCTTGCTTAAAACAAGAACATTTAAATCCAAATACGAAGCAGAAGATGAAGGTGAAGCTAGCTGCACAAGTGTTAAGCCACTCAGTTGCTGCAGGAATGTATGCTAAAATTTCACAAGGTAAATTAAATTTATAATTTAAAGTATAATATTTAAACATATGTCCACCCATTAAAATAATTATTAACTTAAAAAGGAACTAGGCTCTCCCAAGTACAAATTATTGTTTATTGTGTGATACTGATATGTGATATTATTTTTGAGTTGTCTTGTAACATACTTTAAATCATGTTTCTTTAATCCTAATAGTAAGATCTTAAATTATGTGTTGTTTACAGGGGAACTCTCTTCAGAGGCTGTCACTACAGCTAATGTTATTGCAAATATGGACAAGCTGTTTGATTGTGTCAACGCATGCACACCAGACCTAAGAAGGGGGAAACCATATTCGACAAACATGACAAATAATACACCACATCTCACACATTTCACTTTAATGAAGAATTTTTTTAAAGAATTGACGTTTTTGGGATGCAAACGAGCTTCTCCATCCCAAGAAGGTTGGATATGGTCCATCAATGGAATAGAACGAATTTGAAGAAATCTCAGTTCTAAACATAAATCAATAAAAAGTTTGGAAACAAGAAGGCTCCAGCAGGACCCGTTAGAAAATCTTTTTGGATGCATTCGGGCCAATTGCGGCTGCAATTCAAATCCCACTGCTGGGCAGTTTGTTGCGGGTCTTAAAACGGCTGTCCTTAGCAACTTATCTTTTATTGGGACAGGAAATTGTGAAGAAGACCAAAATCAAGTTATATTGACAAATTTTAAATCTTTATTGTCTCCACCCACAGACACACACACTGCTTATGCCACAATTTTAACCGATGAGTTAGAAGAAAGTGTAAATTCTACATTTGAATGTAGCTTGGAAGAAAGCAGTGGCGAAATACAAGCATGTGCCTATGTCTGTGGGTTTATAGTAAAAAATAATCTCAACAAATGTGAAATTTGTAAAAAAATTTTTGTATCTGAGACACAAGAGAGATCACATACTTTTATTGACTTTAAAGAATATAGTGATCTAAAAAAGTCCCTTAAATACGCCTCTAAAAACCTCATTAACTGTATTGAAAGTAGTGCTACGATGATTTATGATTTTTTAGAGGCAGAAGCATATAAAAAAAAATTAAAAGGGACAATTAAAGTTTTGTTCAAAAACTCAATAAATTGGGCGTTTCTCGATAAATGTCCAGAACATAAAGATATGAATATAGATTACTTATTTAATAGCGTATTTCACATTTGTATGAAGAGATTTTGTATTTTGAAAAATCGGCAATTTGCAGAAGAGTACTCTGCATCTGCTCTTAAAAGAAAAATTGATATCCTGCAGAATAAATAAGATATTACATGGAACTACTTTTTCTGTATGTACAGTCATAATCACTTCAGTGGTGACATTATATAAGGAGATAAAAGGAGAGGGAGAATTTGTCCTCTCTCGAGAGAGGCTGCCAAGGAGTGACTAGCGCTGATGAGGCTACGGATGTGTGTAAAAGTGTACCCGTAGTCCTGCCGATAAGTGGTGAAGATGAAACATCTGAGAGTTTTAGTCGGAGTGGGTCAGATATTCCTTGCTTCCGCGAGGCAGGTAGGATTTAAATTTAAGTTATTTTTTTAAATATTTGCCATATAGAGCCACTTTTGGATTTCGAATATAGTATTTTCGAAACTATCACTTTACTGGTGCGAATCATACCTTACAGTCTTTTTATCGTTTAATGTCGGATAGTTTATTAGTCACTCTACAAACAATCGTATTGCTATGCAACTAACTTTTAAGTTTACTGTGGGATATGGATAACACATACATTTGTATTTTTTATAGAATTTAGCAAGTAAATGCTGTGACACTTAGACATCTACCTGTATTATCGAAAAATAATAATAACTACTTAACTATTAAATCGATATTTAGTTAAGAGCTGTTCAGAACTGTTTACATGCATAAAGTTAAAAATTAGTTAATTACGTATATATCCATGTAACATCTTATTTATTCTGCAGGATATCAGTTTTTCTTTGAAGAGCAGTTTGAAAAAGAGGGGGATATTTTACATTTTAATATTTCATTTACGGAATCATTTTTGCTCAATACTTTGAGAAATGCTTCATTCTTTAGATGCTTTACAGTTTTTTGAAGCTTGTTAATTTTTCTCAGATGATATTTCATTTTTATCAACATATCTTTATCCTTTTTGTTTTTCGTGGATGGATTTGCAGCAGGTAGTGCTACTTAATGACATGAAAATGTTGACTTATTAGTTTTTAATGCAGTCAATAACAATAACATAACGAAAATAATTTCTACAAATGTAATATTATTGGTGGCATCTATAATATAATCAGGTTATTGGAGTTTAGACATAATATTGCAAAGCTATTGCCTTGTTTGTAGAATGTGAATGTAAATAATGTTTTCTTGTTAGAAAAAAGTGTTTATATTAGATTGTCTAATCTTTTTTATATAAAACCAATGTACTTTTACTTTCCATTTTGCTTAAATGTCATGTTACATATGCCATGTTAAAAATTAGTTAATTACTCCGTCACTTACGTCCATCAATGTACCAACGGTTTTTCTATGTACCAATGTATGTAATGTAAATAAAAAATATGTATTTCAAAAACCACTTTTATTTGAAAAATAGTTCCTTTTTTATATTAAAATGATTGCTAATCGTTTCAAAAGTGGTTTATGAATGTAAAGTACCATAATTTACAAATAACTTTGTGCTTTTGTTTTCGTTTTAATTTAGCAATATATATCATTGAAACGAAAAACTACAAGCTATATCTATCTATATGGTATTTTACATTCTTAAGCCATTTTTGAAACGAAACAACCAAGACGACAACTAAAAAAAAATCACGTGTCAAAATTCCCGCGCAAAAAGTTTTAGGGGGCACGACAGAGATGGCGTGCATTATTGGTGCCATTTTCTTTGTTTGAAGTTGACATTCTTCCCGCCTAAGGGTATTAGTGTTCTGTGGATACCAGTCTACGATTACGGTTTTTAGCGCAGAGCAGCAGTGCTGCCAGATCCCAAAAGTAAAATTACAGTGTTGCCAGTTAAAAAATACAGGAGTTTCTAAAAATAATATAGCAGATTTCAAAATCGATTACAGTAAAATTTTGTTTAAATATTGATAGAAAAATAAGCTGCTTTATGACTTTGTTTATCAATACAAATTGCTATAAGTTATTAAATAAATAAAAACATACATTTAGATTAGATTCCTTTGAATGAGTTTTTCTAGAAATAGATACATTGGAATTATACAATTTATTTATCTATTGTGTAGATTAACTGCGTTCCGTTCTACGTATTAAAATTGATAAAGCTATATGAAAATTAAATACAGTATATTCCATACACTGTATTTTATCATTACAATATACAGTAGAAAAGTATAAAATACAGTAGATCTATTGTAATTACAGTGAATCTGGAAGCACTGGCGCAGAGTAATCACAGAATACTTTACTCCTAGCGGAGAAGAATGTTAACTCCATACAAAATGGATAGGAACAAACTTCAGCGCCATCTACCGTTGGAGCACATAAAAAAATTTGAGCGGGAATATTCGAATCGCAGAAATTAAATTTTTTTCATCGATCTGGTTTTCCAAGATTTATTCTATTAAAAAATATATTTCTATAATTAAACATTATTTCTATAAACATATCTCTGGAATTATAATAATTAATTATTTTAGAAACATATTTCCTAATAGAATAAATCTTGGAAAAACCAGAACCGATCACAGTTATGTATTTCTGACAAGGAATACAAGTTACAGTAAAATATGATTTATGCTTACAAATTAATTTATTCATAACAAAAGATATAGAAAAAAAAAAACATAATTAGCCTATTAAATTGTTTTAAATTCATTTAAGGTAGTATATTAGAATTACAGGTGTAGCGTAACTTAATATTTAATGAAACACGTTTAAATTATGCAAAATTCTTACAATATTCACACAGAAAATAACTACAATAATATGTACTCAATTTAAATAAAATATTAAACATGTCGACAATTTGAGTTTTGTTTTAATAGAAAAATTGGCCTTTACATCTAAAGATGATTTATACAGCGACAATAATTTTACAACAGCTATTCTGGACGCTGTAGTGCCTGGGACATCACGAATCCAAACTAATAAGTTTGGATTGAAAGTATAGTAAATCTTAATTTATGTTTACAAATTAATTTTTTCATAAAAAAAGATACGGAAAAAACAAATATAACTAAACTATACTAAAGTGTTTTAAATTCAAATAAGTTGGCATATTGAAATTACAGTTTACGGCGTAATTTAATATTTTATAAAACAATGTTTAAATTATGCAAACTTCTTACAATTTTCACATAGAAAATAACTATAATAATATATACTCAATTTAAATATAAAAAATGTCGACAATTTGAAACAGAAACGGAAACTTGTTGTTATTGAAAGTCACTCTTTTGTTTAATTACCACTGGTTCGAAAAAACACCTTTGTCCTGGGAAGAACCAGCAAGAAACCCAGCGGGTTTTTTTTAAATAGCTTACAATTATGTATGTTACACAATTAACAACACTAATTAGAAATAGCTTGGTAGCGATCACCTCATTCCCAGGGGTTATTATCATCCATAAATTCCTTAACATTATAATAACCCTTTTTATACAAACTTAGGCCCGCCACATACATACGGAATTCCGTTTCGGGATTCCGTTTCGGTGTTCCGATTCGGAATCACGCAGCAAGTCACTTACGCAAGCAACTTATTTTTCTGATAATTTGTTTAATTATTTAAAGAAAAAGAATTTTCCTTTTCATCTTAGCTTAAAAAATACACCCGGCAACGTAAAAACTTCGAAGGAAAGACGCATATAACCATTTGCGTCTTTCTAACCTAATAAATAAAAAAATTGCCATTCATTTAACAATTTTACATAATTTGGAAAGGTCATTTGAAGTTGAAAGGACGCTAATGGTAATTTACAACTTTTCTTCTTAGTAAGTATATTAGAAAATCATTGATAGTGAGACACAAAAAATAACAACCCACAAATCTTGAGTAATGATTTTAAAGGGGATATCATACAAGACTTTCTACCATAACTCAAATACTATTCGTCAGACCTTGATCAAATTTATATGTGACCACATGTGAAACATCAGCTCTTAAATAAAACAAGAATAATTGAAATTGGTTCACCTAGAAAAAAGTTATGAGGTAATACACAAAGAAACATACAGTCGAATTTAGTACCTCCTCCTGTTTGAAGGCGGTAGAAAAAGTAGAGAAACTTAAAAAAAGTGATAATATTTGTGAGGTTAATTTTATTTAATATTAAATGCATTATATTACAATAATCTGAATGTACTACAGTTACCGTTACATAATGTAATATTCATAAAATCACTCTTTAAAATACACCTGTTTCGAGATGTGTTAAATAAAAATTAAAGACAAAAAAGTTTTATTTTATTTATGAAAAAAGTAAAGCGACTAAATATTTACGAATAGTTTTACATCAGGGTATGTCTAATAATTACAAAAACTTAAAGGAACACAAATTACTTTCAAAACATCGAAACAAAGTATATACCTCTAAAATTTAATCATTTACTTATTAATTATTTTTGAAGCATACTTTTATTGTCATTGCAACCAGTAAATCAAAATTAATAGTTTCCCTTCAGTGTTTTTCTAAATTCTCATAAGTTTTGAATAACAATTACATAACTAAGATATACCTAAAAACTATAATAGTCTAAAATTTGCTTTCACAGCATCAAAATCAAAATTATTCCTATAAAACTCCACTGCCACTTATTTGTACATTTTTAAATGTGCAATCATTGCATTCAAATTATAAAATTATTTACAAATTACTTTTAATCAGGGTTTAACTAAATTACTATAATTAATATTTGAGCAACAATCACTTTTGTAGATATCTAAAAATTAAAAGAACACAAAGGTACTTTATCCTTAACTACAAAAACCAGGCTAAGCCTTTTTACATAGATTAATGATAAGTAATCGCGCGCTCTGACTAGATATCGCGCTCCCTGCAAGTAACAGCTCCATGACTGCGGCATCTTAATATTGTAGTTTGTATAAAACAATTTGCATTACTATTACCTATTACCCGATTAATGGGAAAATTTATTTTATGCTATGGCTTAGTAGTTAAGTTCATAGTTGTGAATGTATTCCAGAAATACTTGAAAATGAATAGTTTATTACTAACGAATGTATCAATATATTTGTGTATATTATGTATAGGTTTATCTTCTGAATTAGTGACCTACAAATGATAAGGCCTCCTTTTTATCACTTTAATTTTTTTATTTACATGTCTAACTAATATTCACAAATTATTTAAAAAAATAGTTATATATATGGTGTAATCAAAATAGTGCTTTCTATTCTACGCGTCAATATGAACAACTTTAATTATAGATCTATCTTCCAAATCGCAAGAAAAATCAGGTCTTCCATACATTTTGAGCAAGTTTGTACGAAATTTTGTATGGAATAACTGATTTTGAGATATTTTTTATAAAATCAGGGTGACAAACGAGCACTCAGTCCACCTGATGGTAAGTGGTTGCTGTGGCCCATAGAAATATATAAATTGAAAATTTCGAAGATGATCCCATGATAAAAAATATTCATGTTGACGGGCAAAATCATTCCCTAAGTTATTAAGTACTATTTTGTTACACCTTTAGTTAGTATATAAGACCGGGAAAAAAGTTTCTTCGTATATTGTATACAAATTCAAGACGTTTTTGTTTTAAAGTTTTATTACATTTAATTATAATATATATGGGTCCATTCTGTTCGATAATTTGTTACCATCTTGTAGGTAGTGACATAATAAAAAATAAACGTTTCTGTAGAAATCTTAGGATTTTGATTAAAAAAATGCGACAAGTAGTTTTATTTGATATATTCAATACCAGAGATTTGACGGAACATGGATTTAGTCATCCCAATTGTAATGGAAAAAAAATTATAAACTTAAATATTAAAACCTCCAGAAAGCTTCCTTTTAAAGAACACAAGCAACAAAAGAAAATAATGACTAAAACTTTTAAACCAGTTTTAAGTACTCAAGTTAATACTGGATTTTTAGGAATGTTAGTGTGTATTGAAAGTCTCAAACAGATAACTAATCTTGTGATCTGGCGTTATTATGATGAAAGACCACTCCTTTTCTGATTATCAATGCCAGCCGTTTTTTTTAGTCTGTAATCAAAACACATCAATACAGAAAAAAATTTTTTGAAACGTGATTTTTTTGGGTCCTCTAATATTTTACTTGTTTTCTTTTTTATTTTATGTTGTTATAGCGGAGATATAAATACACATTCTGTGAAAATTGTACATATTACGGTTCATAAGATATAGCCTACTGACAGACAGACGGAACGTTAGTGGAGACTTGGGTCCCGTTGATACTCTTTGGGTACGGAACCCTAATAAACGGCAATTGTGTCATTTGAGCAATACTACAGAAATAAACATTAAATAATATAGAGTTAGGTTATATTATAATAAGTTAAATATATTATATTATAAAATAAAGTAATAATAAATTCACATATAAAAATCTCAGCCACGGGAAACTTTACTTTTGCATTCGCGGCAACACTGAATAGTGTCATTGATATTTTGTGACTTATTTATGGCTCGTGTTATTTTATGTTAAAATTTCGAAATTTTATGATACTTAATGTTAGTATGTGATTCCAGTGTCTTTCTTATTTCTTTTAGTATTATTTTTACACAATTTCAATACATAAACTGGTATTTTACTTCGGATTATGATCAAAATTTAATAAAACATTCGGTACGTTCACCACAGAGTACATTATATTAGGCGTGTGTATCTCTTTACGGAAACGACTCACTGATACGAATCACTGAAGTGACACAAAAGATTGGTTCAGTAACAACGTTTCAAATGTATCATTTGTATCTGGAACAGTGAAACATTACTTTGCTCTTTGCTCATTTCGCGCGACGCGTCGCTTGCGAGGCGACTGAGCCACGAGCGAGAGAGGGAGACTGAGACAATGATTAACTTAACTATTGACTCACGAGTGGCGAGTGAGCGTGCGAAATAATTATAATTCACACAAGTCAGATAGAGATAACAAATAAGAAGTGTATCACGCAACTCGTACGGATTTTCACTGATGTTATTCATGCACGTAAAAATTACCACTAAGGCGCTTATGTGTCAAATACTATACGGTCGTTTTTTGTATGTAACGTTTGCATTAACAAATTGTCATTTTACGTTGATGCGGCACTTGTCAAATTGTTTATATTCATTAGCGCCTGTTTACGAAAGCACTGAGTTATGTTTAGGATTTCTTTGCGTAGTGATTATTGTGACTATTTCTTCCTTTTCATCATAAAGTTTAGAGTTACGATACTTTACGAGTAAATTCTGTGTACATAGACATTGCTGTTTTGTGTAAATGGACATTTTTGTAAATAATAAATTGACATAGTGACATTTTTGTTAAAGTATGAAGGAGAATCGATTTTATATACAATCTTATTACGGTACACAATAAATAATCTAAGCACTTATATTATTACTTAATTTATTCGGAACATTCTTTCTTTTATATCTTTTGAGTCGATGATACAAATGAGCTAAATGAAACATATCAGTGTTTCGGAACATTTCAGTGATCAAGATGCAAATGTTCCAATCCCAAAAATGATACACTTTGCCCACCTCCACATTATATATAGGGAATAGAGTCATCACTTAGAATCGTAGCATTAGCGCCATCTATCGATATACGACATCCCTACAGCCTAGCAACGACGTAGGATGCTTTATATTACAATATTTATTATTTATTTTCAAAGTAATTTCCAAAAGTCAAACCATTTTAATATTGATTTGACTTTTGGAAATTACTTTTTATACAATATAATTTAGGCAAATAAAACAACTGTTTAGCGGTTGGATGTTTTTTATAATGCTTCCTTTTATTATAATAGTACACAACAACTTCTCTCAAAAGAAGCCACAATCCAGGTCAACAGAGCACAAATAGTTAAACAAATCAGGGTCCAGAGTTTCATGCGTAAGCGCAACGAAAAAGGCGAAGTCTTCGGAGTCCGGGGATCAAGCAAAGTCGTTAAAGTCTTATAAACACAAACAGAGCACATTCACAAACCACAAAAGGAAATGTAATGACAAACAGACAAATTAAATTATTATGAAGTTACTAGTTTTACACTCACACAAACTACTAGTTTTAGTTTCTTTTGTTTTTAATATTGTATGTATAAAAAATATAAATGACATTTGTAACATTGACATAGACATACCGAAATAACCATAGATCTCACCCTCCGGCTCTTGCCATAGATAAACGGAGAAAACAATTTGCAACGGTGAAATCATAATAATTCACTTGAATAAATGTAAAATAAATAAATTACACTAAAAATTTAATTACAAATTTGTTTTGTAACAAAACAGTAAGTTAGCAAGGTTCGATTATATTTTGAACTATTCATTAATTTGTTTGATTCTTAATTGGCCTAGCATGGCTAAATTTAAAAAAAGCGACATCTACTGCAACATGGACAAACTGTCATGACATATTAATACCTCTAAGAAAAATTATAGTATGGACTGTTATGCCACTGACGTTCACCTCACGCGTTGCCTGCAACGCGACTGGCTCGGGTACGCCGATTTCGGCGTAGTATTTGTTGCCGCATTTTACATGAGCGCCGGCGGTATCTAGTCAGAGCGCGCGATGACTTATCATTAAAAGGCTTATTACATTACACGATTTATCGGGCCCTGTCCATCGTGTGCCCTGCCTACCAGATAGGGCTCTGCTTATTACACTACGCTAGAAATCGCTTCCTGCCTCAGTTGTTACTCGAACGTGGAAATGATTGCACGTCTAGCATTATGGCGCAGACTTTATCTAAACGTCAAAAAATTGCTTTATTGATTTTTTTACGTGGTAGAGCCATGCTATAATAATATAGCTGTAATATTAGTAGTATAGTTGTAGCACTAATGGGTCGGCTCGACCGGGGAAGGACCACGCTCTCACAGAATACCAGCGTAAAATAGCAGCTTAACACTGCTGTGTTTCGTATGGTGAGTGTAGAGAACCGGAGACCCTTTTACTGGAAAAGAGGCATTCCATCTCAGTCCTCACGGGTGACAACGCATCTGCATTTTAATTCGCATACGAGGATAAATGTAGGTGTCTATGGGCCACAGCAACCACTTACCATCGGGTGAAAAAGAAAGAAAAAATACTTTAATCATCGACATCTACAAATATATGCCTTATCAAATCTTGATAGGAGTTTCCAGTGGCCAAAATCGTAAAGTGACAACCAATCTCTCTTAAAAAAGTATTCTTTTGAATAAAACCTCTTTTACGGATTCTATCGCGTTTAATTTTTTTTTTATTAATTCTCGGGTGCTTTACCAACCATGGTCGCGGGGGACTGGTTGCTGTAAAGCATCCGAAACGTCGGGAATTAATTAAAAAAAATTAAACGCGATAGAATCAGTACAAGTAGTTTTATTCAATGTGTAGTGTTCGCGTAAATATAAGAAATCATTAAAGTATTTTTTTTTCTATTAAAGGCGTTACTAAGCTTAATAACTCGTCGAATTGGTTTTCACCTACTCTTTAAAATAGTTTCGTAGGTCTGTTGGGTCCAAAACGCTGACTATTTGCATATTCGATAGTTTTTCTCTAACGAGCAAATATTTTTTCATCCACATTAAACTTTCCTACCTTTTTTTTAGCTTGACCTTGCACGTTACCGCCAGCCAAAGTTTTTTTTATAGGATAGGGTGACAAACGAGCATACAGTCCACCCGATGGTAAGTGGTTGCTGTGGCCCATAGACACCTACATTTATTCTCGTATGCGAATCAAAATGCAGATGCGTTGTCACCCGTGAGGACTGAGATGGAATACCTCTTTTCCAGTAAAAAGGGTCTCCGGTTCTCTATACTCACCATACGAAACACAGCAGTGTTAAGCTGCTATTTTACGCTGGTATTCTGTGAGAGCGTGGTCCTTCCCCGGGCGAGCCGACCCATTCGTGCTACAACTATACTACTAATATAGCTGTAGCATGGCTCTACCACGTAATAAAAAACAATAAAGCAATTTTTTGACGTATATGTAAAGTCTGCGCCATAATGCTAGACGTGCAATCATTTCCACATTCGAGTAACAACTGAGGCAGGGAGCGATTTCTAGCGTAGTGTAATAAGCAGCGCCCTGTCTGGTAGGCAGGGCACACGATGGACAGGGTCCGATAAATCGTGTAATGTAATAAGCCTATTAGTCATTCTGTCAGCTTCATTCTTGTAAGAAATACTATAAAAGAGAAGTATCACAGATATTTGTCACATATAGCTAAACAGAGATTGAAGCTACCGTTGGCCTTTTTAAAAATGTGAGATCAAAATACCCATAGCTATAAAAATAATAAGAAGATTTGTACGTTCAGTTTTTTTATAGGATAGGGTGACAAACGAGCACACAGTCCACCTGATGGTAAGTGGTTGCTGTGACCCATAGACATCTACATTTATACTCAATAAAGAATCAAAATGCAGATGCGTCGTCACCCGTGAGGACTAAGATGGAATGCCTCTTTTCCAGTAAAATGGGTCCCCGGTTCTCTACACTCACCATACGAAACACAGCAGCGTTAAGCTGCTATTTTACACTAGTATTCTGTGAGAGTGGAGCTTTGAACGGAAAAAGGTTTGTTAATCTACTAAATAATACGGTGTCAGAATACACAAACAACCTAAACGTCCATCGATACCAACGAATGTGGTACCAATTAGATGTGGTACCAATTAGATGGCGCACCAGCACACTCTGTAACAACAGCCAGGAAGTGGCTAAATGACACGTTTGGTGCACAATGACTTGGTAGATTTGGACCTAGTAGGTGGCCAGTAAGATCGCCAGACCTCACGTCACTCGATTTTTTTTCTGAGGGTGCATCAAAGACGATGTGTACGCAGAGAACATGGATTCGGTGGAACAATTACGCCATCGAATAATAAATGCGTTTGAGAAATTGAGGGAAATGGCTATAAGCGACAATTTATTTTCAAATTTGCAGGAAAACATGAAACGCCGTTTAACTCTTTGTATCCGCCAACACGGTGGTCTCATTGAAAATAAGACAATTTAAAATAAAGACAAATAAAAGCAGTGATTAGTGATGACAGTTATAACTAGCAGTAATAAGAGAGGGTGATGTGATAAGTGTGTGACTAAGCACCTCCGCTGTAGGTACTCTCCGGTGCCGCTCGGTTTCTTTGATAGTAAGCCGGCAAAGAAGCTGACCGATTACGAGTAGGTTACAAGATGCGTTGCGCGGTTGCCAGTGCGCGAAGCAACTAGATAAGCAAGCAAGAAGTAAGCCAGCTAGATAACTAATTTCATGAATGAAGATTTGCAAGGATGATCCCAATTTTAGTTATCCTTTTATTATTAAGTTTGTTTGAAAAAAAATCTTTCATTTACAAGTTATTGTAACCAAAATAAATATGATTAATGGACACTTGCCCTGTCCGTGTGTTAAATTAAACTCACCATTGTAGCGGCCACGTTGTACAATATTTATTACTATTTTAATTACCATAGACTTAGGATCATTGAGTTATATGTACTACGTACTAGAGAAGCCATTCCAAACAAAAATTGTGTCCTACTCTATCTCTTCCCGCATGCGCGGGAGTAGTAGTCGCGCATGCGCCAAGACTTTAATTTAATATAAAATAAGATATTAATATAAAATAAATATAAGAATTTAATATAAAATATCTTAATTTAATCTAAACAAACATATTTCTAAATAAAATGTAATAATAATTATTTTATGGAATTCACAAATCTTCAATTTACGCAATATTTAGTTTGTATGGATTGCACTACAGTTCAGTTGAACATAGTCAATGTTCGAAATGGCTTCTCTAGTACGTAGTACATATAACTCAATGCTTAGGATATACTGGCATATATTTTATTTAAGTTTTAATTGCCCTCAATTCATCACCAGCCAGTCCTAAGTTCGGATAAAGCATGAAGGAAATTTCATTGCAATATAAATCTTCTTAACATTAAAATCTCTATAACAGTAATATTAACGTAACGGGAACACGAAACAAGCTAATCAAGCTTTCTCGTGAGACGGCTATCGTTTCAATCGCAACTATTTCAATTAAAGACGCCGTGAAACAATATATTGAAGTCGCTATTAAAATAGAGTGTTTCAAAAGCCGCTATTCATATTCGATAAATAGTTTCGATTCGTTACTCGAAAAAGCCGGTACTATAATATATTGTACCCTCCGCTATTCCCGTTTTTAAATAGACCATAGGCATAGATAACTAAATATGTAGCACAGTATTGCAAAGTCTAGACCCCCTACCCCAGCCTACGAATTTGGAGTATATATAAAAAAATACTGACAGACGAAGTTTAAATAGCAAATCTCAAAAATATTAATTATATAAATTGCACCCATGTAGTTTAGAAATAAAAAATATTTCAAGATCGCTAAAATTATAACGTCGATATTACTTCAAATAATTATAATTGGATACTTTTAGCTATATAAAATAACTGCACCTTGTTTGAATATAGTTGCACCATCGTTAAAAAGTTAATAAAACCAAATTTGTTAAATGTCGAATGCACCTTCCGCTAACCCAGCCTACGAATATGTAGTATTTATTTTAAAAAAAAACTGACATATTTACATATATCTAATAGCACATGTCAAAAATATTAATTATTTAAACTGCATCCATTTATTATATTTATATAAATAAAAAAGGTAAAATCGTGAACTATTGGACAAAGGTGATGAAAAAAAATTAACATAAAAGCAAATTCATGGAATTGGTGAATTCTGGATCGCAAAATATTTTAGTCAACTTTTCTTAATAATGGGATATTATTATTATTGTTTCATACAAAGAGATTTAAAATATATTTACTACTACTACTTAAATGTCTGGTTTCTTATTAAAATGTGTATTATTAAATTTTAATATCTCGATAAATGTTAAGGACTAGGTTAAGAGCGAAACACCTCAAGACGACTATTATATTAAATTCAAAGAGATTTAAATATGTAGGAATAAAATAATTTTTTATTCAATATAGATCACATGTGTAATTCTTATTGAAAGTCATTTTTTACTTTACTAAGGTATACTATAGAGCGGTCATTGGGAATATTTATATACAAAAACTTTGAGCTAGTGCGCGTGTGGCACCCTCTAGCTAAAAATAGCAAAACAACGCTAAGCATTTATTAAGACAACATTTTAGCTATTCCCCAGTAGGTGACGCTAATAAATATAACTTCGTTTTAGGAATGTACCGTTTCGATATCAAAGTATCGATAATGTCGTTGAAGTTTACTAAGTTTGAAATGCTTTTCGATATAATAAAAGGGAATATACATGATTGTTTTACTGTATAAATCTGTATAACTGTATAACTTTGTAATGACTTCCATCACACAAAAAAAATCATATTAACTTTTACGCCCCTTTAGTGTCATGAAATAAAATATTTAATTTCCAATAACTAAAAATCAATTCAAACAGCAGTCACTTCCACCTTGGTGGCATGACGTCACTCGGTCCATTAGCTGCTATAGTAATAGCATATGATTGATCGGTCGGCGTTAAAGATACATCGAGAAAGACCAAATCCAATAAGAGAGCCCCTCTATGATATTAAATTCGTTTCTATTACAAAAATACACTTTAAATTTAAAATATTTTAGGAAAACACTGAACTTAAAAGCCGTTTCACGATTTTTCACGTTTCATCAGGCGCAATACTTAAAGACAATACCCACATCAATAAAAATTGTTATTTTAAGTTTTTACTTTATTTTCTAACTCAGGCTTAACCTACAACTTCTTGCATCTAATATCTTTAACAGTACAAATTGTTTTTAATGCGGGAAATCTATTGCCCTCTCCTATCACTGTAAGCGAGGATCTATGATGGCTTTGTCCTTGAAAACCACCAGACAATAAAGCCTATAATGTATGTATGTATGGAAAAGAGAAGACTTGCTGTATTGCTAACCATCAACACAGCAAGTATCCTGAGCATGAGTATAAGCCACACAAAAAATCTCATCAGCATGCCTAAAAAAAATTCCCACCCTTGCTCCACATAAAGTAGGGTACTTAGCATAGTTGGTATATGCTACTCAATTTTGTTGGTATGGGTACAGTATCGTTGACTGTTTTACCTCCTTAAATATTGTCAAGGATTAAATCGGTATCCTGTATATTTTTTATCGATCCAATCGATAAACGACGTCAATCACTAACTTTAAAAATTGATAACTAAATAATGACGCTTACTGGATAACAGAGGGCCCTGATTACAAAAAATAAATATTCTAGAACAATCTACTAGAAATAATCAAATTTAAAGATTATTCAGTAAATATATGTTATATATACGATAATAAACTGAAATCACGTTCATTTTTTGCTCCGTATCGTGATTTACAATATCTTAATGCACAACCGGGCATATTTTCTTTAAAAATATTTTTTAAATATATGAAACGAATGCGTCTTGACTTTTTGACGATGTCACTAAGACTAAATGACAAAAATTGGATAAATAGGCGTCCCAGAACTCAACGTCAAGCCGAAACGGGGTGACAGGATTGATTGTAACCATCATGAGAAAAATCTGAATAAAAATCTATCCCATGCAGTTTGGAAATTATGGGCATTTAAGGAAAACCTAGAAATTAGGTCAAACTGTAACCATTTTTCGGTTATTGTGGTTAATTATTATTATTTTTGTTCATTTAAACTTTGGAACCGTGACCCTAATAACATTTCTAGAACCACAGTCAAAAATATGACATAACTGCCCCAAGTTTTCTAGAATTAAGACTATTTGTTTAACTATGAATCTAGAATTATCAAAATTTGTCGGCTTTGAAAAGCCCTCCTTTAAAAAAATGTACTGAAGTGCCTTGGCAAGTGCCATTAAAAGTTTGCGCATTTAATCAGGATTGTAAAATAGTACAATACTTGTTAGTTTCATACTAAAAAAAAACTAGTAAAAAAATAAAAACCTCGAGTAACCCGAATTTTGCTAACCCATTTTACTCAGTTCAAATGTTTTTTATTGATGTGAGAGATGGATAGTGGACATGTTTGCCATGAGCGACCGAGACAGATAGTGACGCCACTTTTACCAAAGTCAACAAAAGAAAGTAAAATTAATAAAATAATGAAAAATCTTGACTTAGTTTAGTTTAGGTTTATTGGAATAAAAGTCAGATAGGGAAATAACATTTTTTATTACAATAAATATTCAAATTGTTTACTATCAGCCTCAATACACGCCCTACATCTTATTAAAAAAGATCTAGTTATTATTCGGGCATATCCTAGAGAGTTGATGTCCTCAGCAGCTTGAGAAATTCGTTCATGCAGCTCGGCTACGCTGTCAATGGGCTTTGAATAAACTTTTTCTTTGAGAACGCCCCAATAAAAGAAATCCAGGGGATTTAAATCTGGGGAACGGGCTGGCCGCGAGATAGTGCCTGAACGTCCAATCCACCTTCCCGGATATTCCTGGTCAAGGAAATCTCTAAAATAAAACTTTACGAAATTACAAGTCATTCCCAACTGCACGTTACCTGTAGACATAATAGTTGTAACAGAGGCTAGTATTTCCAATAGTATTATAAATCTATTTAACTTAACGAGCTTTAACATGTACCCACAACTACGGTCTAATAAAAGAGGGGGTGGCCAAGACAACCATGTCGGGGACCTTAGGCAATGCAATTCTCGGGGCCCCTTTGCACACAGAGAAGAGTAAAACTATTTAACGTAACGCTTCCACATTATTAGTTTTACTACTCGATACTAGATGATTCTGTTCTGAAAGTATGAAGTATTTCATCAACTGACAGCATGCGTCGCTAAAACCCAGTAATACCTATTGTTATTGAGGATACAAATTTTCCAATTGAATTTTCACTGTATGATACATTTTACATTACTTTCGTGCGCGCGCGGGGACTCTAGCCGATGCGGGGCTCCTAGGCAGTTGCCTACTCTGCCTAATGATTAATCCGGCCCTGTGTATACATTAAAAATTATCTTAAATTCACCATAATACAACAGCAAACCAAAATAATTGAAAACATAACAGGTACTATTAAACTTAACTCAAATCAAGATATAGTTTTGTATGCAGTATATAGGTCGCCAAAAACAAATAGGTATATTTTTGTGAAGGAGTTGAGCAAATGCATGTTCACGTTTTACGGTAAAATAAATCTAATTTTGATAGGTGATACCAATATTGACCTGAAAAGTGTCTCATCACTTACAGACTCATACCTAGAAATCCTCAGCGAGTACGGATTGATGTGTGGAATATCTGACTACACTAGGATAGAAAAAAAAAATAAGTCATATCACAAAGTCCTGCACTACACTACCTAGCTTGCTACATATATATATTTATCTATGGTCCTGCATTGACCACATGTTTGCACGTCTCCCCACATTTAATCCGTACACCGCGGCGTTAGATATTACACTGGCAGATCACCAAGCATGAGCAATCATGCTCGCATCACTTGCATGGGCGATTCAGTTAGTGATTATGATATCCTTTACAAAGAATGAAAAAACGTAAAATGGCTTCAAACAAATTATGAAATCACCTGTTGAGATCTTTAATTTCATTAAACGATCTTTTCAAAATGCTAAAAAAGCAGGTACGAGTAATATTAAACATAACTTTACAAACAAAATACTACTAATCAATATAAACTACTATGGACCGATGATAACGTCAATCGATTTTGCGAAAAACGTGACAAGCTATTTCGTTCTTGGAAACGAAATCCGCTCGATTCAAAATTAAGATTAGAATACAATACAATAAGAAATAAAGTACATGAAGTATTAGAGAATAAACGAAATAGATACTATATTCAAAACATTCAATAGAAAATGCTTGGGCGTGTAACATCATCAGTGGATGCGGCGGTTTTAAAAGCCTTTGAAGAGCAGACTACCAAAGATATCGTTAATAACTTTGCGATAGGATTTGATAATGCTGTAAAAAACATAACTCAAACCTGTAACTCGAATTTGTTAAGTCCCAGTAAGTATTTTCGGCCAAATAATTCTAGTATATACTTTCAAAAAGCAACCCGTGACGAAGTTAATAAAATAAATTCTACAATACGCACGATGTAATATATGAAAATCAGTTTGGTTTTCAAGCTGGGAAGGGTTCAAATGATCTTTTGATGAAGTTAACAGATGAAATTAACGAGTATCTAAATAACAAAAACCATGTACTCGTCCTATTTATAGACTTTTTACAGGCAAACCACACCCTTGATCATAAAAAAAATCATCACTAAGTTGGACAATTGTGGAATACGGGGACCTCTTATGAGATGGTGTACAAATTATCTTAAAAATAGGAAATTCTCTGTGAGAATAAATGACACACACAGCGACCCGGTGACTCTAACTGAAGGCACAGCACAGGAATCTGTGCTTGGCGCCCTCCATTTTCTGTCATATGTAAACGACATGCGCTTTTACATAAATCACTGTTCATGCTACCAGTTTGCAGATGACACATGTTTGTTAGTCGCCGATAAAGACCCTGATATAGCATGTGACCTGTTACAGTCTGACTTTAATATGCTTGCAAAATGGTGTCAAGACACCGGATTGGTTCAGAACTCCACTAAAACCAAGCTGTTACACATAAAGTATCTTTGTATCAAGTGTACTCTATCCAAGCACATTGTTGCTCACAATCACATTTGCCTTCACTTTTCTTGTAAAAACACTTGTAACTACAAGTGTTTTCTATAGACCTCGTCAATACCCAGATATATCTCGGAATGCAGATCGATAGTAAGTTTACTTGGCATAACCACATTGAGTATGTTTGTAACAAGTTAAGACAATTCTTAGCTATTATTATAATACTGAAGAACAGAATTCAGTTCCCAGTTAAGATGATGTTATATAACTCTCTGGCAGAATCTTATATACAATATGGTTTAGGTAGCTATGGCCGTACATTTAATACTTATTTAAACAAAATATATAACCTCCAGATAAGAATCCTTAAAAACATTGTAACAGACAAAATTCGACGTCAATTTCATGATGACGATAGTATGCTCTTTAAGCACTGCAATATATTACCAGTTCATACGCATGTCAAATATTTACTTTTAAAAAAACACTTTTTTTAATGAAGACTTAAAATTAGAAATCAAGCACACCGTGTGTACGCGTGCCATAAGCAGCCGCAAGCTGCAGACGAGTCGTGCAAACAATATGTATGGGGAACGAACGGCAAGTTACGTTGTTCCACGACTTATAAACAACCTACCCCCAGAATTCCGCGATAACTTAAATATAAAAAACATTAAAATAAAAATCTTATAATGTACTTTTTGGGTAATTTATAAAAAAATCTTACTACATAAAACAGCGTATATGCGTTTGCTCAGGTCCTAATTAGGCTGTAATGTTTTCTTTTTACAAACTAAATTAATTATACTTTAATATAACATCGACTCAGGTAACTTAGTGGTTTTCTGTATGCGACTTTTTAGGATAGTTTTTTGTGATGGTTTGTAATATGGTAAATAAATTAAAAAAAAAAACAGCAGCGTGTAAGTAAGGTACTGTACTGATTACTACTTATAGCATTAAGTAATAAATTATTATCATCGAATTAACAACATCGATGCATAGCGCGAAGGGGAGGGTGGTATCAGGCAGTGAGAAAAAGAAAACGATGGATCTGTATCTCGCCAATACATTATGCGCAAAGTTTAAAACTTTATTATTGACTATTTAGTTCGAGTTTGGTGAGAAAATATGAAATTGTCAAAGCAATAACATTTCAATGTAGTTACCATAGATTTAGTATAAAGTGACCTTAGAATAGATTGGCCATGCAAAAGAGAAAGAGTATAGTTTACGCGTATGTTAGAGCGAGAAAGATATGCTAGAGTCTAGCGTGTATGTGAATGGTCTAGCAGCTAGACCATACACATACACGCTAAAGGACTGTATCGGCCTCGCGTCATTCGTGAACAAAACAAATCCCGCTTGTATTTGTAAAATCTTCGGTTTCCAAGCAAAAATTAGAGTTTGATAGTTATAACTAGGTGCCTACCTAAATATAACTCACCTCAGCAAGAAAACCCATGTAGATTTAAGCCGTAGGTAGGATTTGCAATGTTTAACTGTCTAAATGCTGTATTTTAGAGCAGGTACAAACAATTTGTACTTAAATGGATAGGAAAAATTATCACATGTTATAATAATAATCATCTGAATGCAAATCAATTGAATTTAAAATAATTACAAACAATACATCAAATTCTGCTAATTTTAACTTCACTGTTGTAGAGATTGACACTATCGATAATCTCAGTACCGGTATCTTACAACCTCCCGAATGTCTCCTGACACTTGAAGCGTAAAGCTCCGTAGCTAAATATTCTTCTTAATGTAAGAAAAAAATATTTTTTTAATAGAACTAGGGTGACAAACGAGCACACAGTCCAACTGATGGTAAGTGGATGCTGTGGCAGATATTCACGAAATATTGATGTTCGACAAAAATGTTAAAAATAATAAATGGAGGTGCCGATAAGAAAATATTCGACTATATACAGTCGTACCGACTGTATATAGTCGAGTTTGAAGAAAAATGTTTTTGTCATAGACGTGCCTACTGTGTAGTGGCGGCATAAGAATATTCACTACACCATATCATACCATAGGTGTCGTAAGAGGCGAGAGAGGGAAACAACACAGGAGATGAGCAGTAGCGGCTTCTTAATAACGAGTAAAAATAAAAACTGTGGTCACTAATCTATGGGGGATGTCTATATTCAGCAGTGGACTTTAAGAGGCTGTAACAGTAATATAGGGGAAAAACTAAAGTGCGCGCAAGATAACTCTGCGCGCGACTGATGGCGTACTTAATGTTACCAGCTTACCTAATATTTGTTTTCTTCATTTAATCTTATTACTTGAATTAAGTATATAATTATATCAAATTACATAAATGAACGAATTGATTACCGAAGCTCAGTTAAAAAAACTGTAATGTTCAGCTTAAACTTACAAAGGCCTAATAAATATTAAACCCTATATTTATTGTTTACGAGTCGCATAATAAATATATTTCTTGATTGTACCTTCTGTAAGTTTGACACTATACATCACAAGTTTCTATAGTAAGATTTAAGTTAATATAAATTATTCCTTAAAAACATTTGAAAACGTTTAATTTAAGTCAGGGAGTTTAAGAAAAAAACACGCTTCACTTTTATTTTTGGTATTCTTCTCAGCAAAGCCTTTTATTTGATATCCATATCATTGGAATGCACAAAAAATAACTAGTCCTCTATCTTTGGGAGTCCGCCATATTGTATTTAGAATGAGGTCACTTATTTTCATCTAAACTTAACGTATATGCAAAATTTCTGCTCCATCGAGAACCTAAAAGTTGGTCATATTTTACTTTCAATTTTTTTACATAATTATAAGGGCGCTGCAGACGTTGACATCGCACTTCTTGGCTTTACACCTCAGGCGTCGATGCTTGCTGCTTAGACACCTAAAGCACACCCCATCTTCCTTCATCCACTTCCACCGGTCATCCAGGTCCATCGCGGCGCTGGCGCGGGCATAGATGCGGGCGTCGGTGGGGGCGCGGCGGAGGGCGCGCGTGTTCACGATATCCGGACGGAGACGCGGGAGCTTCTTCGAAAATCCGCATTCCTACCGGCGTTTCGTCGTCGTTCCTAGTCTTCTGCCTCAAAAAGACGCACGTGTTGGTTGCTGTTACCGCCACAAGTGGCGTTACCAGGAGATTACAGTTTGGCACCGTTAAGGAGTAATCTCTTTAAGTCCCGCTGGGTTTCTTGCTGGTTTTTCCCAGGACAGAGGTTTTTTTTCGAACCAGTGGTAAAGTAAAAAATGACTTCTCAATAAGAATTACACATGTGATCTATATTGAATAAAAAATTATTCTATTCTATTCTATTCTAATCACCTGGCTGCGTAAACGCGGTTAAGAAACGAGAAATTTGTCGTATAGATAAATAACGTAAACGTAGACGTAGTATCGTTAGATATAATTGATTAACCGACGATCTTCTTTCTTCGTCGATGATCTTCTATAACAATCTTCTCTCTTCTGTATGGTCTTCTGTCTTCGGATCTTCCAGCTTCGGTCTTCTGGCTTCAATCTTCCAGCTTCAATCCATTGGCTTCTATCCGGCTCGAAGGACCAAAATTATAGGGGACTGCTGTAGACTGTATGTGATTTTACTTTATTTGTGTGTTTATAATGGGAGAAATACTACTAGGGACATTTATTTAAAAGGAAAGGGGGTACATACACATTTAACTATTTACAAGCGGCAGTTGACTATAACTATATACACAAGAGGGGAGTCTTATATGGAGTCTTGACTAATTTTCTTGATTCTTCTTTCTTGATGCTTCTTTCTTGAGTGCCGCTGTCGAATTGAATGACTCGGAGCCCAAAACGCCCTTCTTATATTCCTGTGGAGGGTGTCTCGGCACGAGCGTGGTCTTAAGAGGTGTGCTGCATGCTGATTGGTCGGCGGCATCACTGGATATTCGGGCGGTGTGCGGGGTGTGCGGGGCGTAACGGGGTATGAAGGGGTGACGGGGCGACGGGGCGGCGGCTCCCGTCGCCGTCCGTAACAAACACGTACACACAAAAGTTAAGTAGTGTCAATATCACAGTGAAAAAATAATAAAAATAACGTACTTAAAAAGACTATTTACACGCACAAAGTCAATTACCTAATAAGTGTCTATTTCACCGTAAAAAAAATTGTTTGAATAATTGTATTTATCTTACGAAAAATATATTACTTGAATCAATGCGTGTAAGCAGCGAAACGCACCCGTATTCTGGAAGAATTGCGGTGAACTAAAAATTTCAAAATGGCGAAAATTATAAAAGTAATAAATAGGGCTTGTGCCCACAAGGTGCAATTATCGTTTATCGATCCTTTTCTTTTTACACTTACTTATCTACTACATTTGAATACAAGTAGTTTTGATTTCTATTTGATAACAATCGACAAGTTATTGATTGTTAAAAAAAGTTTATTTTTGTACAATTGACCTTACGAAACTACCGTTTTGTGACCTCCTAGGAAACGGGTAAGTAAGTATGACTTTTTTAATTGGTTGTTTTTATGGGTTTTTTTATCATGTCAAAATAATTTATTATCTCTAAATCTACAGGAAAACACTCTTACAAAAAAGCTCTAAAATTTAGCTTTAAATACTTAGGTCGTAGTATCTTTAGAATTATCATAACAACACGACAATTTAAAAAATCATGGAAGATAATGGTCGATAACAGGTGTCCTACTCTACGACACAGGCGCGTGTGCACTTGCTCCGTTGCCTTTGAAGAACGCCGCGTGCCTCGTGCCGCTTGTTTAAGGACGCCGCCAAAAGACACTGCTGTCGAAACGTTGCAATAGTTTACACTGCGTGGCAATGTCGCTTTTTAATGTTCAAGGATTCAAGTTCATTGAATCATTGACTTAGTGACCCAATTCTATAGAGAGTTCAAATTTGCTTAAAATTAAAACTCTACTTTTTTACCTAATTACTGGACCGATTACGTTCATTTTTTGTAAGTATATCATCAGCAAAGGCGATAACAAGTATGTGGTTTCATTTATTAAATATATATGGGATCCCATTCTGTATATAAATATTAAATATGTAGCTTGCTACATATTTATTTATCTATAGTTTATTTATTTATTAATTTATTAAGGACAGCCAACAAATCTTACACCAAAAACATTAAATTCTTAAGCTATCATCTAAGATTTAAGCTAAGTGCAGATTCAATTACAGGCTGCCACGACATGCAAATGTGAGTGTTTAATGTATATTAAAAAGTAATAAAATATAAAAAAAACAAAAAAAAATCTAAACTAATCAAAAATTATTCCGTACTCAAACTTGCACCTAGAACTAACTTTTTGAATTTAGAGAGGCTATTTGAAAAAATGTCTACGTCCGTTTTTTCTGGAGTTCATTGTATTGTCGTTGCAGCCTGTTCATGATCGCGTGATGGCCGAGATTGCTTTTGGATCCCTTGGTAGAAAATGGTGTGTATTTCCCTTTTCGCGAGATTTTATAGGGTATATTAAACCGAACCTGTTCCAACAGTCCAGGGCAATCCAGACCACCTCTTACAATTTTATATAAAAACAAATGATCTAATAAAAGCCTCCTATTTTTAAAGCTTTTCATTTTGAATTTTGAAAGTCTATCAACGTACGAAGGCAACTGCTTAGCTAGACCGGATTGAAATGAGACATTCCATAAAAATCTTTTCTGCACACGTTCTAGTCGCTTAACATATACTTCGTAGTGTGGTGACCAAACCGGGCTACAATACTTCAAAATCGACCGAATATATGCGTTATATAATAAAGTTTTAGTGGCTAGTTTTAGCTCTTTACAGTTATGAATTACGAAACCTAGCATTTTGAATGTTGTTGTTGAAATGAAATGTGTTATGTCTTCAATGTGTTTGTGAAATCGAAGTTTTTTATCCAAAATAACGCCTAGGTCCCGGATAGAATCTACCTCTTTAAGTTGTTTTCCATTGATGTGGTACGAAGGTGATGCTTGCAACCTGTGCCGTGAGAATGTAATAAAATTACATTTATCAACATTTAGTTCCATTTGGTTTTGATCGACCCAGATTGCTAGACTATCAACATCCTCTTGAAGAAGCACAACATCAGTAGCTGAGTTGATTTCTCTACAAATTTTTAAGTCATAGACATGCATAGACATCGTACTGTTCACACAATTAGGAGCCTATAGTAGCTGCTTCTTTAACGTTATTCATGTTAAGATTGCAGGGCGACTCAAGCCGACTGAGCTCTTCGCGAAGTTTCACGAGTGTGTAGTCACGTTCTTCGGACTGCGGTTGACTTTGACGAGCACTTCATCGAGCTAACTTCGCTGCTAGTGTAGAGGAGGCATAATCGAGGTAACTTCGCAAGTACCGAGTAGATGAGGCATATGGATTTGGGATTCATGTAGAAATGAGTTGTTCAACTTATATGGGTAATTAGCATCGTTGAAATGTAGTCTCAAAATGTATGATTTTTAAATGTTTAAAGTAATATCTGTTTCATGAACCTTTCGGGAAAGTTTTATATATGTAATTTAAGGCCCACTCTGCACAACAATTGACGAAACTGTGATGAAAAAATTGCCCCTATCACGCTACACACGCGATTTGTAGGCGGCGGGCGGCAGGATGGAACTAGGCAGCTAGGAAGGCGCTTAGGGAACAATTCAGGAAATTGAAATCGGCCCTGCTTGTTTGTCCACATCACATCAAATCTATGGAGACAATTAAAGGGTAATCCTATACACGCTAAATGCCTCTGTGTTGCCGGCCTATAGTTATTTGCTTATTTACGGGAGAAAGCTAGTTTCACTACTAGCTAAAAGGAACCTAACTAGTAATAAATTTGTGCATTTGATCATAATCATGAGTGTAAATTATTTTGTGGACAAGGATATATCTATAAAAAATAATATGTGAAAGTGATGCGTTGAACGGAATGAAAGTTGATTGTTCTAGAATAGCGCAGTGTACTGTCAATTCTACTTGAAGACGTATGAAATTGTTTGCAAATTGTACAAGTGGAGTGACATAAGTGTTCAAAAATCTTAAATATAAATTTAAGTGTCTGCACTGTGTGATTTTTGTGTTTGTGAGTGAAATGCCCCTAAGAGGAAGAAGTTTTGTAAGTATTTTATCTGTTAACAAACATATTTTTTCAACTTTTTTGGCACCTGCATAATAATCCATTGACTGTTTCGTTAAACTAATTCAAATTCCTGTGAGGATGTTTGGTATATAATATGTTATTTGACTAATCTGTGATCTAGATCGGCGGTCGCTAACTCGCTACTTGCATAGATGATTTTCAGTTTAGCATGCTTTAGTTGCAGTACATTTTTGGCTCATTTCCAAATGTAGTATCCTTGACTGTGTTATAACTAGGGAATTAATTATTTTATACTAATCTGGGAATTCATAACGGTATCGCCATAAGGTCTTATTTGGTGGTCTTCCACAGGACTGTTGATGCCTGCCTGATTAACACGCGTCGAGTGCCCTCTAACAGCCTGTTTGTGAGGTTAGTTTGAAACAATGTTGTTTATGTATATAGGATTTAATAATACATTTATATTGTTTTTATTTATTTATTTAAGGTTTAAAATTTAAGTTTCCACAGATTAAATAATTTATTTAATATTACATCAAAAATAAGCTAATTAAGATATGAATTAAAACATAAGTGTCTGAAACAATTACAGCACCTTATGAGACAAAGTTTAAAGAACCCAGGTATAGATGTTAAATCATGTTGCTATTTACAATAACTGGCTACAGGCCATGTAGCCAAATAACTAGATTCAAGTCAGGGACAGACTAGTGTTTTTGTAAACACATGGTTTTTGTACAGAGTCTTTAATAAATAATAAGGCAATTTTAAAGTGAATCTAGTATAAAAAAATAAAATTGCGATATATATTTATTATAACAAATATAAAAGCGTCCACTACGTCCTAAGTTTACAGACTATCAAAAAAACTTTTCTGTTGCTTATAGGATGCATGCTTGGTAATATAAGTTTGATAAAAAGTATTGGGGTGTCTAATTATATTGAATTAGTAATATGTAACCTTACACTGTTCTATTTCATATAATTATATACTTATCTTTATGTATAAAAATTATGTGTCACATTGTTTGTCCACACTGGACTCCTAAACTACTGAACTGATGTCAATGAAATTTTGCACACTGTGTGCATTTTGGTCCAACTTGAGAGATAGGACAGTTTTTATCCTGATAATTGACCCTCAAAAATTTTTATTGCGAATGTAAAGATTTTTATAGGACAAAGTCGGAGAGGGCAGTAAAACGTCTGCCTGGTGAGCTAGTTCTATAGTATAACCAAGTGATAATGTTTCAATTGCCTAGTATTTAATATCACATCATTATAAAAATAATTCAAGTAACCTTGACACAGCGCAGTCTGGATGTAGAAATATATTGGTTTCTTTTATATTAGTGTTAAATTTAGCACTAAATTGTTTTAGTTAATTATAAGTTGATGTTATGTAATGTTACGAATTTTAACTAAATTTTAGTAGTGCAAATAAATTCTTCATCACTTTAAAGTTGACCTTCCGATCATGTTCTATCAGAATTCCATTCTCTCAGTGGCTGTATTGTAGTAAAAAAAAAATTCAAATTGTTTGATGATGTCAAATGTTTTAAATCCTATATAGGTACTTTAATTAGTCTAAATGTAACTACATGCAAGTTGAGTATGCCAATATTAAACTTCGTAACAAGCAACATTTGAAGTGACAGTAGCCTAATGGCAGGGTGCAGGCCGTGAACTCAAAAGGTCCATGACCTTCGAATTCACCAATCCACTACTATTGTAAACCACACCTAACACAAGTATTTTAAGCTTACCAGGAGTGGTTAAAAAGAGTATTAGTGATGTTATGTTATTAACATCACTAATTAATAACAATGCTACTATTTTCTAAAAAAAAGGGTAGTTTATTAAGCATTTAGGACTATCACAAACTTAAATATAGTCTAAATAATAGTCACCTTAAAAATTTTCCACCCTTATTTTATTCCACCCTTTTTATTCCACCCTTAGGGGTGAAGTTTTCTCTTCAAACTTATAGGAACTATTGCTGAATTAGTCTATTTAATCTACACTAATATTATAAAGAAGGAAGATTTGTTTGTTTGTTGTTATTAAGTTGTATGTTTATGTTAATTACTAATTACTAAATTTATGTTTGTTTGAATTGAATAGGCTCCGAAACTACTGGACGGATTTGAAAAATTAACCATGTAATTTAGTAACATATTTCACTTTTTAAATCTTTGTTAATTCAGCAACCGTCCGTCGTAATATCTCTCTCGAAGTTCACATGTCGCAAGGTGTAGGCGCGTGCTATACGCGGGTGAAACCGCAGGGCACAGCTAGTATCAAAATAAATTGACAAAAATATTGTGTAATATATACAAAAAAGAACATACAGTCAAATTGAGAACCTCATCCCTACTAAAATTTCAAATAAATAATAATATGTTCTATATACTTAGGTGCATAATACTACTATGGTTATACAACTTAGAAAAGTCAATTTATACAAAGATACATTTAAACATAATGGATGGAGCTATTGGTTTGAAGGATTAGTCGGAGGTAATAAGGTATAACTTATAAGCTAATATTATATAAGTAATATAGTTAACCAATTATAACTTTCATTATAATTATTGAAGTGGGAATTTACCATGCTTTCTATGCTTGGCAGAAGCATTTTCATTAATTAATGTTTGGTGTTTATTATATTGTCTTTGTCAATATTTTGGGTTTAGTGATGGGCTATATGGAACAGAATAAGGTGTTGGATTATTTTATGTCATTACTATTTAAACAGATAGAATGTTACAATTCCAAAAAGTGATGTGAATTTTTTTAAGCATAATGGTGTTTAACACGTTCGTGGCCGGTAATTTAACTGATTGTTTCATAAAAAATCACTAAAATTTTCTATACATTTTAGGGACACTGTTATAACCGTACTGTCGTAACACATAATAAAAAAGGTATTCCTGAGGGCAGTACGGTTATAACCGTAATACGGCTAAGGCCGTACTGCCGTGTAATATATGGGAATATGCATTGCATGATAACAGTACGGCTATAGCAGTTTAAAAATAAAAGTCAGCATTCGTAGGAAATATTTATTATAAAATCAATTACAGCTTAGTAATAAGTAGGAACTTACTCCAGTTCTTAAGTATTTTAAATAAAATAAAACAGAAATATCTATTATAATTAATCACAGCCTATTAATTAGTACCTAAGAACTTACTCCAGTTCTTATTATTTTAAATACAAAAAAAAATATCTCTTTAAAAATTTAAAAAATATGTGTATAAATCAACACTTTCTTAGAATAATAGCTTCATTTTATATATCTCCCCTCTTAACATATTTGGCGTGCCATTCCTTAAAACATGTAGGGCATAAGGGAGTTTTTTCTCGGCATCCCTTGCACCTGTATCTTGTCTCTTTGCGTTTTTTCTTTTTAGTGCAAAGGCTACAGTTCAAATATTTAAAATTCCTCTTGGAATCAGTTGAGCACGGAATATCTTCTGGCCAGTGATCCTGCCTAATGCTTACCAATTTTTCCTGTTGAAGTACCTTTTTTGGAGTTCTAACTGCAGTTCGTCGACTGGAATATACGCTACCAGTTCTTATAATGTTTCTACCAGAACAACCACTCTCTAAGTTTATCATTTGTCTTATTAAATCTTCGCGATAGTCCAGAAATTCGTATTTTACATCGTTTTTAAAGTATTTTTTGTAGACAAAGAAAGAATTCCAAACAGATATATCTAAGAGATGAAAGAATACTTTCTTATACCATCGAATTGTTTTCTGTGGCGAGGAGTAATATGCAACCATTTGGTCTTTCCTATCTATTCCTCCCATATATTTATTATATTCTGAAACCTCTTCAGGCTTTTGTGAAATTTTTCCAAATCGGTTTGAAATATTTATTAGCTTAGGGTGATTTCTGGTAGTTATAACGTAAACTGGACGCTTATCATACCACGCTGATACGTAAACTTGCTTTTTACGACACCAAAAAAAATCACCCTTTTTTAGTTTTATCTGTGTCAGCCCCTTAGGGTTTGTCTTTCTGTTTCTACGAAGTGTGCCATTGGTGTGGGTACGCAACTCTAGTAATTTCTGACTCAAATCGACATCATTATAAAAATTATCCATGAATACGTGATGACCTTTCATCAAGTATGGTTTCAGCAGTTTCATAACTATTTGTTCGGTTTTCTTCCCATACGTATTATCATCTTCGCCCTTACCACAATACATAATAATATTCAGAACATATCCCTTTTGCACTGGTTAGGATATAAAATTTTATACCATAACGAGCCTTCTTAGATTTTATGTACTGCCTGAAATATAGTCTACCCCTGTATAAAACTAGAGATTCATCTAACGATAATTCTTTGCCAGGACCATATACACGACGAAAGTTCTCAGATAGAGCTTCAATAAAACCAGTTATCTTCTTCTTGCTTTTTGCCTCAATATCTGATACATAAATGGCTCGTAATATTTGATCAAATCTTCTAGATGACATCACATAAGAAAATATCGGGTGGAAATTCAAAGGATCGGAATATGAGAAGAGTTTTCGCCTCTTTGGAATTTTAATTTGGCCTTGTAATAAGCAAAGCCCCAAGAAAGCTAACATTTCTTCTTTGGTTACATCACGGAAAGAACATTTTCTACTATGTCGAGTATGAGGTCTGGTTGTATTCGTCAAATTATTTCCGTAAGCATTTGTTCTAGACACAACAAAATCCAAAAGATCGTTAGAAAATATTAATTTGAAAATATCTAAAGGTTGAGCATTATCAGGTATTTCTACTTTGAGTCCTTCAGATGCGTAATCAAAATGAAAAAGGGGGATCTCGGCGGTAACGTCCACCCACTCGTCAGTGTCATTTTGAGAATTTTCACACGATATTTCGTGTACATCAGATGCATCATCGAATTGTTCATGGCACATTAGTATAGATGGGCTGTTTGCCCTGGCATTATCATCCCCTATATCGTCGTTAGTTGTGTTTATAATTTGATCTGAAGTGCACGGCTGCTCCACAGGGACAGTTAAAGTTGAGTGGATTCTTACTTCTACTTCACCATCTGACACTAGAGTATCACTAGATCCGCTAAACTCTGTTGTCATCATATTTCTTGGAATTTTTATTGTCTCTGTAGACTCCACATCTGAGCTCGACATATCATCATAATTAGGTTGAAATTCTTGATCCTATGCATATTCGCCATCATCACTGTATGGGTCCCGTTCTGGAGTCAACTCTGGAGTAAAAGTTGCCTAATATGCTCACTATCTGTCTGCTTTTGTGCCATCTAAAAAAATATAAATACCTACATTATACAAATTCAATTGATAAAATTTGTTCATAACTACGTCAATATATAGCTCAAAGCTATTTTTATAGTATAACGATTATTATATTACAATAAGATTTTATCCCTACAGTAAAGTAAAATAAGTATTTATACTCACTTTCGATCGCGGAGCGCTAGAGAAATACACGTTATGACAAGATGGCGTCCCACGCGGCACTAACTCTAACTCGTGCGCAGTGTTGCCAACTCAACTACTTCAAAATATGCTAGACTGGTGTAAAAAATATGCCAAAAATATGCTTACCTTCTCTAAAAAATGCCAAAAAAAATGCCAACATAATTAAGAAGTATCAGTATTTATTGAGAAATTAAATCAAGGGAATAGAATATTAAGGTCTTCATCTTCATCAACATCAGCTGATGTGGAAGGCTGAGAGCCGGAGTCGTAATACTCTTTGGTTCCGATACTGCGTAGTACATTGTCTGGAACAGTGTAAGAGTAACAGCACTTTCCTGCTCTTTTTAGGCCGAACCTAACGTACAAAATGGCATTCAGGGTTCTCACCGCCAAACGGTTTCGGAGTTTTGTTTTTACCAGACTCATTTGGCTGAATACACGTTCAACGTCCGCATTTGAATGTGGCAATGATATAAGAGACATTGCAAACTCACATAACTCTGCAAAGGGGTTATTATCAGCTGCATCTTTATATTGCATGACTTCATTCCAGAACTTTACTGTGGAAGTCAAGGATTCCCATTTAATGTGAACTATATTTCTCCATTGAGATACCAGTTTTTCAATCATAGGTGCATTAACTCGGAACTCTTGGGCTATTTCGACAATGGATGGCTTAACTACTTTTAAAGTCTCTTGAACTGAAAACATGGATATCTTCTGAAGTATTTTAAAATTAACCGGTAATCTCGAACGTAGTTCTGTCACAAGTTTCAGTGTGAAATTATTACAACGTTGGCGTAAATAGTTTGCTGCATTAGGCTGAAGATTGTATTCAAGTAATTTGGTCTCAAAAGCATATCCCATGTATGGTTTCGGATCTAAATAGCTTTCTATGTCTTCTGTTAAAATATCTACCCTTGCCGTTGGGTTCAGAATACGCCGACCTATCGATTCCACTAAGCCAATCAAATCATTGTACAATCTTGTTGGGTCAACATCGTTACTTTCAAACAACTTGTTTACCACTTGAACTTCCTGTAAGATAGGTCTTATGTATAATAAGTACAAATGATTCTGTGGATCATTATACATGTTATATAGTATTTCTGCCATATAGCAGTGTTCATCTCGCCTGGCAATTTCAAACAGGGTTTTTAATTCTATCCATTGATCAAGAATACGGCAGACCGCTGGTTCAATTGATATCCATCGGGTATTGCACATCTGTGGAATTGTCAATGGAACGGAGCCACCGTTGATCGTTTGAAACATGTTTTTGTAAAAGAGTCTTCGGTTTGATGAATGGCTAAACCAGTTATAGGTTTCTCTTATAAGAAATTCAACATTTCTTGGATGGGTTTCTGCTGAAGCATGAGACATAGCCAACTGTAACGAATGACACACGCAGCGGACTAACACTAAATTGTCATTACCAGTTGCATTTTTCAACAATGCGTGCACTCCACTGTTAGTTCCTGTCATGACCGAAGCGTTATCCGTGCCGATACCGATCAATTTCTTTAAATTTATTTTTATTTCTGCCAACAATCCTTTAATGCCGTTCACTATGCTGACTGCAGTTCCGTCTTCAATCTCAACTAATCCCAAGAATGTGGAAATTATCTTTTTTAATGATCGGCTGAAATATCTTATCGAAACACCAAGCATTTTAAGTACCAATATATCTGTCGATTCATCGATTAAGAGACTGTACTCCTGATCTCCTAAATCTGTCACAATTTCTTGAATGAAGTGTGGTGCCAAAACATTTTTAATAATATTCGTGCATTTGGTTCGATGTAACTTGATGTCGCTGTATTTGCTGTCGACAAATCGGTATTTGCATAGTTCCGATAAATGATCTACAGCCATAATTGCACAGTGCTCGCAAACAAACAAAGCCAGCGAAGATTCTGCTTTCTGGGTATTCAGATCTTTTTTTACTTTAGGGAAGTTAATTTTTTTTTGACTCTTCATTGGCTCTATTGCTTTTCTGTGCTTTGCTGATGAAATATGTAGCCTCAAAACAGACAATTTTGCAATCATTTCGCATTTACAATACTTACAGTACGCTTTCGAAGTATCGTTTTCAACGGGCTGCAACCACTCTTTAAAGTCTGCCATTTTCTCCCAGTCTGCCCGGTAATGTTGACTATACTTAGGCACCATAATAAAAATATCAAATTATAAAAAAGGAACACGAAAACACGGATAAGACGAGACGACGATATGAGTGAGTCCACATCCACAACAATAAACAATGTTTTTGACAGAAAGCGACGTAGGCGCTGGGGAATGGATAATAGTAAGGGAATTCTATCCCATAGACATCACCCTCACAAAACTGACCACTCTCTAGAAAGAGACAAAGTGAATACGCGGCCAATACATGTGTATTTTCTGCAAGGCGCAGGTAAGGCGTAGAAAGAGACAATAACTGGCGGCACATTCGCTTTGTCTCTCTTGTACTTCGTCCATATTTACTTTATACCTGAATAAGGGCTCAGTCCATTCTCTATGTCTAAGGGGAATCCCGTAGCACAGAGAATATTATATTCGCTTCAAAAAAGGGTTGCCATGCTAGTGAATCACTAGTAGTGAAGTGGGAAATTGATTGAGGTAGGTATCGATATCAAATTTTATTTCAAGAAAGATTGTAATTTACATTCTTTTCATGTTTTATAAGAATATGCTGAAATAATATGCTATATGCTAAAAGCAAAAAAAATATGCTAAACAAGAAGAAAATATGTCAAATTTAGCATATAATATGCTAAATTGGAAACACTACTCGTGCGTCGAAGTAACACGCATACAAACACAACGGCAACAGCCGTAGTGTAGTTGTGTGCGCACACACACGTCCTGAACCGACTAACAACAATACAATTTGCTCTTGTGCATTACATTTTGACAGTACAATCATATATTCCTCTCACAGAGTGCCAGTGGAAATGTGTTGTATATATAACTCACAGTCGTTTAGCTGCTTATACCGTACTGGCAATACGGAGAATTTGAAAGTTTACGGTAATAACCGTACCGTATATTTGCAATACAAAAAAAGCGGCCATAGCCGTTACCGCGCGCGAACGTGTTAATAAAAAAATAATAATAGGTAAGTTAAATAATAAATTAATTTTGCACCATTTTATATTCAGCTTCTAATTTCAAAATTACCAGATTGAGTCACAGATTGAAATAAATTCAATTGTAATTTAAACCATAATATTATTACTTATATGTAAAATTTTACACACATATTATCTAAGCAGATAAATGCAATACAACTATGTTTATCATACATATTATGTTACCATGTGCTCCATAGTTCCATTCTTGCTGTTGCCAAGTTAATGTTTTCCTTTCAAGTTTGTCTTGTAATATACAGTGTGAGGTATAAAAATGTTAACTCACTCCCTGCAAAAATCACAAAAATTGGGAGAACTAGAACACAATGGGTGCCCAACCTAGAAGTTGTCTCGGCAATGACTGGCTGAGGTGGGAGCAAGCACTTGAGCTGTTTTTTATGAGATCTAGATAATTAACAACAACTTTATAAAATGTTGTTTTCAACATGACTTAAATATAATAATAAGCCTTTTAATCAAATATAACTTTTTACAAGGTGGAGCAATGCTGAGATATATATGGTTGTAGCATGAATGGGCTTACTCGACCAGAGAAGGACTCTCACAGAATACCAGCATAAAATAGCAGTTCAAAGCTGCTGTATTTAGTTTGGTGAGTGTAGAGAACTGGAGACTTAGGTTAATGTTAATTAGGTTAGGAAAATGGTTATCTAATGTTCCTGTTGTTATAATGGCTAGGTCATCTAAGTAATTCACACAGAATTCTTCGACTTCTGGTCCTGATATTAAACTCATGGCTCTGCTTAAGCTTCCTACTGATGTTTTTAATCCTTGCAGCAAAACATATACATATGACTTTCCATTGAATGTGAATCCAGTATTTTTTCTACCGCTACAACTCTCTATCTATCAGGATTTTAAAAATTGTTATTCATGTCCTATTAACATGCTAATAGTATCCTTAGCTGAATAAAAGGCATTACAGACAGGCAGATCAATTTTATTAAATGTAATGTAAAAGACTATATAGATGTTATTCTTTTCTAATTTACTACTGTTTCTTAATGACGTTCTTCCAACTGAGAAAATATTCCGCATGTTTAGTTTTTCGTTATTTTTTTTTTTAAGATTATGTTACAATAGTATCTCATTTATTGTAATAGTATGTATAGATCATCGGAAACTAAAGCATATTCTATGATAAACTTAAAAAGGACATTAAAATTTTGGTTGGAGCTACAGAGCTTATGTGAACACATGCATTACCTGTGTATCAAGGATGACCGGTTATGAAATTTTGAAATTAAATGGGATGATAAATAATAGTTGTAACTATAGTAGAACTGAATGTGGACTTTCCATATCCAATTTTAATTTATGTAGTTACATGGGAAAATAGCATACGGCGGGGTTTTGTTTTCTTTTTAAATTTATTCATTAAGACGGGTTTCCGACCTAAAAAAATATTGAGTAAAATACGTGAGATATTAATCTCTGCCACATATTCATTGTTCGAGACATTATTGAATATAACTAAATTGCTTTTGAAGTTTTGTTATAAATTGATTGTTTGTCAGCACATCTGACCTTGGTTGGCATTCTTCTTAGAATAATTGTCGCTGAAGTGATTGTGTCATGCAGATTCCGAAGTTTCATTGTTTACCATTGGATAATGTAAACTTGTTAAGACTTTGCATATAAGGTATATTTATCTTTTTATTTAAACAGAGTAAGCTATTTCAGTACAGCTAAAAAGGATAATGTAGGTTTGAAGTGTTTAGCAATTAATAGCAGACAATATAAGATGACAGGAATTTTGAACGATGTATAATTCTGATAGGATTAGTTGGTTATTTTGTGCAGATAAATTTTTTAAATCAGGGGTTCCCAAATTTTTCAATTCACAGCACACTCACAGGTATAAGCAACCAGGAATAAGCAAGTTTAAAGACTGTTATCGCAAAAGGGTTCTATCAGTAGCGGAGTACTGTGGCTCGCTATGGCACCAGTAAGCTCGTATGGTGCTTGTACTGTTAAATACTATGTGAGGGACAAACTCTTAACTTAACTTAATTAATACTTTCAAAGTTACCCAAGCTCATACATTTGTAATTACGATTAAAGGAAAACCAATTATTACGCTAGTTTTTGAAGGCAACAAATTAATTGACGGCACAGTGGCTTTGCAATGAGTTGTAGCGCTGGGGGCCGCAAGTTCGAATCCCGTACGGAACAAGTATTTGTGTGGTCTACAAATAATTGTTCCGGGTCTGGATATTTGTCCTTGTGCAATTTATGTTTTTAAACTGCCTTCACGATGTAATGACGGAAAATCTTAGTGTAACGTTATCCAAAAAAAAAAAACAAAAAAACTTTATTAAGGAGAACCCGTGATATGGGAATATTAATAAAAGTAAATATTTGTGTATTTACTTTTATTAATATTAAGTAGACATAAAGTCGTAGCAAGGAGACGCACGTCATCCATGTTTAAAAGATCTACGTTAAATGAATACAGGCGAATATGTAAACGCGTCGTACTCGTCCACGAATAACTCGGCGAGTTATTCGGAGAGTTGTTCGTCTGGTAATCTAAACGTGCCATTATAATTTGTCCTGTGCGCATAGCTTCCTACAGTATCCTAAAGGTATTTTGAAAAAGAATCCCTCAAATGAATATCATTGTTTGAATATTCATTATAATGTATTTCATCTTTGTTCATCTTACTTTTTACTTGTACTACTATAAATAGTTATAAATTATGTAATTGAAAACGAAAGCAATAATTTGTCATTTCCACTCATTCATTTGACGAGCATGATGTTTTGGAAATCCACTGTATTGTAAAGTATCTATTAGCTTTTGTATATGTATATGTAAAAACTTACTCAAAACAGTATGTAGGGATTCAAAGAGTGACTTGAAAAATGGCAGTTAAAAATTAAAAACCCCCTATAGTTGTCGTTACTCCTATTACATTACCTCTTCTTTCAATACCTTGGCAATTTAAGAAGTCTATAAATTATGTGCAATTTTAAAAGATTAACAAAGTTTGCTACAAATGGCGCTGCAAAGTATGTATGTGCGCTATTTTTTGTCTGTGTATTTTACTCTTATCTATGTAAACGAATTATAAATATGCAAAAGATAAGGATACCATACTGTTTGGAAGATAAGAAACTTAATAGTAAATCTAATCATAATGAATTTAATGTGCTTATTCAACTTAAGCAGCATAATATTTAAGACCATTGGCGGCTACTAGGACATTTCAGACACAAACTCCGGAACTGAGTCATAATATTATTATTCTGATATTCATAAATTGCACACAGTGATACTTCGATTATGATATAATAAGATATCTATCTATATACTATAATATATACTATAGTAAAACTAACACGACGTCGTTCAGACGAACATGCATCACGCAAAAACCTGTGAACCGATTTGGATGGGACTTTCACTGGCAGATAGCTGATGTTTAACGAGTAATCTATATTCTATATCTATATGTATACATATAATACATAAGTCTGTAGAAAAATAATGTGTTCACGATTCATGCAAAAGATACTGAACGAATTTCCATCAAATTTTGTATGTAGACAGTCAATGACCGTGTTTAACATACAGGTTACTTTTTATCCTCTTAAGGAAGAGTAAAATAGGGTTATGTTTTCCATTTGTTTTAAGTTTATTGTCATTATGGCTGCTGATGGTTCTATTAGTCCTAAAGAGGATTTAGCTATACGTATGATAAATCAAAAGTATGTGTGTGTGTGACAATGAAATTCATTGCGCCACCAACCACTAAGGGCAGAATAACGTCTGCCGGGCCAGACAGTATTATAATATAACTAACAACACAACGTCTGTCTGAACACTGATATGAATGGGACTTTCGCTGGCAGATAACTGACGTTATAAGGAGTAACTTAGGCTACTTTTATTTTAGGAAAAGAATTAGGATCAGCGCAAAAAAAAAATTAAAACCTATGAAATCCAATGAGGGCTAATAATTTTCTGCTCACCAGATGTCGTTAGTTAACAGTGAAGTAAAGTTTTATGTTACACAATGTAATTTAATTGAGAAGTTGGTTTTTGATAAGTTTACCAGTTTCAAGAGTATTATATTAATACACAAAACAATTAATCAGTGGTTTGCTCTTTAACTTTTTGCACATTTTTAACTTTTTTTTTTAAATTTTCTGCTTTTATGAATATCTGTGGTTTAGATTTTTTTTTAATCGTATTAATATAAAATATAGCTAATAGTACAGAAAGAAACAGAACCTTAACATTTTTCGAACAAATTAACTTCCCCACTATGAAATCTGTCAAATATGATACCTCAGTTTTAAGTGGCGCCGCCCTGGTAGCAGAAAAAGTCGTGGATGCCCATCCACGACTTTTTGAACTTTCGAACATTTCAATAAATTCCACGCGGGTGAAGTCGCCGGGGACAGCTAGTTAATATAGCAAACTGCATGCATACTAGTATAACGCGTGTAAAGCTTTTCACGTGTGAATTTATATTTTTTGTTTCTTTTTAGTTGCATAATGGTAAAACTTGTCAATTCTAATTTTACTGTTTAAAATATTAAATTAGAAGGGAAAACTATGACAAAGAATTTTGGAAACATGTACTGTTTCACGGTACACTAAAATTTTAAAAGTAGCTGTAATCGCCTGGGTTGTTACGCTATTTTAATGTGCTGTTATAATACCAGATTTATTGTGACGGTTCGATCAAACTGTTTTGTTGAATGTGGTTAAATTCTCTGTAGCATCCTGAAGTCAGGAATTTGGCGGCGTTTCACCCCCGTGCCTCGGAAAAGCCGTTTGTCCTGCGCCTGATCTCTCTCCAGTCGTGTCGGCTTGCGCCCATCGGATTATGAAAGTGTGGGAATAGAGTGCACCTGTGCTTGCGCATACACTTGGGCACTATAATCCTGTCCTGCCCAGACGGTTAGCCTCCATTGAGAGTGGTCGCCATTGCCCAAAATTTGGTCTAGAGGGCGTTATCAGATGAGGACATTATTAGATTGCAGCGCTGGAAATTCTGGCTTAAGTTCACCTGTACTGGATTAATAAACAATTATTACTATGGATGGATAATTTTTAAATATTTCAACATGTTATGATTGCATCGGAACGTTTCGATAAATGCGATTTAATTCATATAATCAGCTGTTACAACGACATAAATACGAATGTAGATTACTGCGCGGAAAACGCTGACGTAATATTTTTTTGTGATTAATAGGATAACGAGTTTTAGCTCTAATACAAATGACATATCAGTTTTTTAATGTTTTTTTTTAATATGACATTTTTAACAGTTTTGTTTTAAATATCTTTTAAACTCAAGTACCTACTTTAGTGTACCAGCGTAAAATAGCAACAATATTGATACTCGTTTTTTAATCTTACCGTACGAAACGCAAATGGAGACCTTTGTTTACTAGAGGTGTACAACGCTTCTCTTTCACTTTTTTTGTTTCTCTGCCACAGCATACGCTTACCATCAGGTGGACTGTGTGCTTATGTTTCACTATTACCTATACAAATAAATAAAATTGAAGTGTCTGTTTGTTATGTCAAAATAACACCTTTTAACTAAGTGCATATGAAAGTATATACAGTACTTATAACAAAAAAGCAATCTTTAATATTTTTGTCTGTCTATCTGTTTGTTCCGGGTAATCTCTGCAATGGCTGCACTGATTTTGATGGGACTCACTGGCAAATAGCTGATGTTATAAGGAGTAACATAGGCTCCTTTAATTTCAGAAAAAGAAATGAAAACCCATGAAATCCAATCGTGATAAATTCCACGCGGATGAAGTCGCTGGGAACATCTAATATTACTTTATATAAAAGTACTAAACACCGCTATTCAGGGTTTTAAGGTAACATTGTAGTAGGTGTAATTAGATGCAATTATCGCCAGTCTGTTATTGCGCCTGCATAAGAGGTGAAAAAAATTACACATGAGATTGTAAATATAGTGATTATATAATTTGATTTGTTTCGTAATCACGAAGGTGGGATTTTTTTTTAGTTCAACGAGTCTTCGTGTCGAAGCTACTAAAAGACGCTCATGTTTATCCTCGATTAAGGATGTCCTAAAATAATGATGATTCTGGTTAAAACAACTTTAGAGAAGTAAATTTCTTGGTTATCATTACTGTAATTGTGAAATAAGTGCACGAGCTTGCATTTATAATTATTAATTCAGATTACGACGGGCTATTTTTCGCAACTCCAATCTAAGCGCGTATTTTACGTGTGGGCAGGAATATTACGATTATTTGAGCCATGCAATCTCCTGGAAGAAGTTCAGCAGTCCCTTGATGTTGCGACCAATTTCGGTGAGTGCTCCCGACGTGCCGAGATGTTTAACCTTGAAACAGCGACCTCCGGACATGCCAGCACAGCAACACGTAGGCTGCCGTTTCCTCCTCCCCCATACATGCCTTGCACAGGGAACTATCTGTAACACCTATGATGTCCTAGAATAATGATGATTCGGGTTAAAACAACTTTATAGACGTGAGTTTCTTAGTTATCATTAGTGTAATTATGAATTAAGCGCACGAGCACTCATTTATTGTTATATCAATGAGTATATAATTCTCCTGATCAATTAACAATTGTTATAAACGAATATTGAATACTATTGTCGGTAAATATGCTCGTGACTCGCGTACTAACGATCACATGTCGCTTTTGTATGCAATAGACGTTTGTTATTAATTATTTTAGTACACACGTATGATCACACATAATGGTTTACAACCAATTACTTAAATATAAAGAACTTTGTTGAATTATTTACAATTTTGATTAATAGTTTAGCCCTTTTTTTATACATATAAACGATAGTGATATTTTTGGAACGAAAACACCTAAACTATGAATGCGACAAGTTTTGTTCCTCGCCAAATACTTGGTAAATGAGCAATCGTAATGAGAATAATAAATTTATTTAGACAAAGAGGTTTTGGCAAAGTTTACAATAGTTAACGTATTTTTTATTACCAAATATATTTTAGCTGTCTCGGTATCAAGGATTTGACCTAGAGTTGGTTGTGCAGAAACGAACGTCTGGTTCATAAGTTTCCAAGATTTTTGTCATATTATATGACTAGCTGTTCCCCGCGACTTCGCCCGCGTGTTAAGGTTTTTAAGTTTTTGCGCGGAACCCTAATTATTTTTCTAAAATAAAAGTAGCCTAAGTTACTCCTTATGAAATCAGCTATCTACCAGTGATAGTCCCGTCAAAATTGGTTCAGATGTTTCGGAGATTAGCCGGAATAAACAAACAGACAGACAGACAAAAATTTATATATATATATATATATATATAAATTAAAAAAAACTGTAATTTTGACATTACAAACAGACACTTCAATTTTATTTATTTGTATAAATTATATTATCGTGTAGTAGCGATGTAAGAATATCCACTACCCCATATCATCCCATGGGTGTTGTAGGAGGCGACAGAGGGATACAAATCAGGAGATGGGCGGCAGCGTTTTCTTAATAATGACTAAAAATAAAAAGTTGCGGTTGCCAACCAGCTTTCTACGCGTGGCAACTATGGCAAATATCCCCCCTATCAGGCAATAGGGGAGGCCTATGTTCAGTAGTAGACTGTAACGGAAACGGTATATATGATCATAGAAAAAACGGGGTATTTGATAACTGAAATCACAGTCAGTTATAATTTAAAAAATAGATAAAAACAAAAAATAATAAAACGATAATCTTTTGTATCACTTCCACCGGCTTCATCTCTACATCCAGATTTTTAGAAAGATTTCCCAACATTATCACTAAAAATTGTCCTTCCCATCACTATTCTTTATGATTTGATTTCGGTACTCTTGAATAGTTATTCCGCCGTCTGTTAATCGTATACTTCAATTATACAATACTAGTTCGTTTTGGCTGAAGATGAAGGCCATGTAACCATGTCACAATAAATGAAAAAATATTGCTCGTTTGTTAGATTTAGGAGGATTCACCGAGTGCGAGTAAAGTTGACCTTGGGGGAAAATTACAATTTTGTATTGTTTTCTTTCTTTTTATTTTCTTTGTTAAGAGAATTTCTGGAACTATTCCATTAAATTATAACATGGATGGCAACAGCAAGTCAGTATAGCTTTCTCACTTTAGGTGAACGTTTGAAAAGGTATCGAACATATTCTTATAGCATTCTTCTTGTAGTTTTGTAGTTACAACTTCAGAGAAATTGTTTTTAAAATGTCTCCAACAGAATTAATCTGGTTCTTACACACACGGAACTCAGTAGATGTACAACAATTCCCTTCAAGAAAATCTCTATTTATAAAAATCAATTGCTATCCGTTAGTCTCGATAAAACTCAAAAACGGCTCGACCGATTATGATGAATTTTTTTAATGTGTTTGAGTTGGTCTCTGAATGTTTTAGATTCAGAATTGATTGAAACCTGGCAGGTGGCGCTGTTTTCGCCTGTGGCAAGCCGGCGCGGATCGCAAGCCACTAATAAATTCTTTAAGCTGAAATTGCACATCGCTTAAAACCAATTTAGAGATACTGATTAAAAATAATTTTAAATCGAAAATTTAAAACACCATTCACAAATTAAATTCTTTTATTTGGCAATTTAAATGTAAATATATTAATGAAATACCTACGTATATAAAAGAAATACATGTTTTAAATGTGTAAACTTGGCGTTACTACTTAAGGCTCGTCAATTCTCATTAACTGTTATTTATGAACGAGTTTATAGTTTATGGTATAATTATTGTACATAATTATGTAAATGCAGCAAGTCCGTTCAAGCGTGTACAATATATAACAACTAAATGATAATGGATAACCTTTGTATTGAATAAAGAAAATATAGAAGTGCGTAATGTGATTGATGTCGGTGAAACAACCCAGATTAATGTGCTGATTAGAGTTATCCTATAAAAGTGTATCGAGCGAATAATTTAATGTTGACGGAGCTATGCGTACGTATAAAGCAGTGGCCGTGCTCCGTGCATGTTTTACAAATGACATTCAATATACGCCGGCATTCCACTAAGAGAATGTGGGTAGTGGTGATGCTAGACATTTTACTGTCATAGTTTTTGTGTCTATAATGTTAGTTATAGCAAAAAAGATTATTATTTTATTTCTTTGTTTATCTACACACTATACAACTAAATAAAGTTAGTGTCTGTTTGTAATGTCAAAATAAAAGCTTTTTTACTAAATGCATATGAAAGTATATACTTACGGTACTTATAACTAAATTTTTTTTTCTGTCTGTCTGTTTGTTCCAGTTAATCTCCGCAATGACTGGACCTATTTTGACGGGAATATTACTGCCAGATGATAATAATAATAATAGCCTTTATATAACAATCTTACAGAATATGCGTATGAAAATACTATAAGTAGTAAAACAATTTGTATGAAGTAACTTAAACCTAAATATATAGATTAATTATTTGGTACAACGGTTTTGTGATTGTCTTGCATTTCGGCCAAGGCCTCCCCTAGAGCTTGGCACGCTTTCCGATCCTGGGTAATCCTCCTCCAAGTAACTCCAGCAATTTTTGTATATCATCCTGCCATCTAAGACGCTGCCTCCCTTTCTTTCGTTTGTTTTGTCTTGGCCACCACTCGGTAACGTTTTTTGAAAAACGCTCACTGCCAGATAGCTTATGTTGTAATGAGTAACTTAGGCTACTTTTATTTTAGAAAAATAATTAGGGTTCCGCGCTAAAAAAAATTAAAACCCATGAAATCCAATCATAATAAATTCCACGCGGACGAAGTCGCTGCGAACAGCTATATATATAATAGTCTTAATACAGAACGGTTAAATAAGTGTTTTTCTTTAATGTAATTTGATTTTTATCTGTTTTGTTGTCCATATATAATAAACTAGCTGTACCCCGCGACTTCGCTCGCGTGTTAGGGTTTTTATGTTTTTGCGCGGAACACTAATTCTTTTTCTAAAATGGAAGTAGCCCAAGTTACTCTTTGTGAAATCAGCTATCTGCCAGTCAAAGTCCCGTCAAAATCGGTCCAGCCGTTTCGGAGATTACCCGGAACAAACAGACAGACAGACAGACAGACAAAAATTTTAAAAATTGTATTTTAGTTATAGGTACCGTATTTAGTTTCATATGCATTTAGTAAAAAACTGTAACTTTGACATTACAAACAGACACTTCAATTTTATTTATTTGTATAGATGAATAAATGTATTACTTGATATAGCCAAAACTTTGTCGACATTTAATTTTTCTAGTTTAAATATATCTACATATATCTATACAAAAAAAAATTGAAGTGTCTGTTTGTAATGTCAAAATAACAGCTTTTTTTCTAAATGCATATGAAAGTATATATACGGGACTTATAACAAAAACAACATTTTTAAAATTTTTGTCTGTCTGTCTGTTTGTTCCGGCTAATCTCCGAAATGGTTGGACCGATTTCAACGGGACTTGCACTGGCAGATAGCTGATGTTATAAGGAGTAACTTAGGATACTTATATTTTAGAATGGAAATATAATTTAGAGTTCCGCGCAACATAATTAAAATCCTAAATTACACGCGGGCGACGTCGCGGTAAACAGCTTGTTAAAAATATAATGTAAACAATATTTATATGAACAATAAAATGATAAAAAAAATCTCAGAAATTTATGATACCCACAACCATCACCAAAAATATAATTACATAAAAAGGTCCAAGTTCTCGGTTCAAACGACTAGGGAATGCAAATCTCGCGAGATTGGGGCTCAAGCGAGATCCCGCGAGTTTATGAATAACAATACTGCGAGATCTCGCGATATTAGCAGTTTTATGTGTTTTTTTGCAAATAATCACAATATTTGAATAAATTAGGAAAAAAATTATAAAAATTATAAGTATTATAAGATAAACATTTTCACGAATTTTTTTCAATAGACTTTTACGCATCAAACATTGTTTGACGTATCTGTGTATAATTTTTTATTTTTTAATAAACTTCTGAGTTGTAAACGTTGACGTACGTATCTATCAGATAACAAATAAAAGAAACAACCAGTTTTCTCTTCTAATATCAAACAAAAATCTTTTAGTAATAAAATAGTTCTTTTATAAAATACAAAATAACGAAAAGTAAAAAAAAAAATGAAACTTATTATCTAAGTTGAGTTGACTATTAAACTGAGATATTATTATCAATTAAATAAAACTATATTTACTCAGAAGATCCGTTAGATATTACAGATTAATTAACAAAATATACCAATCAAATGAAAGATTTGTTCAGTTCAAATCACGAGCCATTATTACGAATTATTTTGAAAGTAGCTCCTTAAGAAGCACAAAATGTCAAAAGAATCGTCTGCTAAACGACTTCTTATTTTGTTGGCCAGATAACCAGCCGCTGAGAAGGCCCTTTCGGATTAAACGCTAGTTGGAACCACAGATGTCAGGCAGTTCCATCCACGAACTGTAAAAGTTCGTCTTTTGACCCCTCGGACTCGTATAAATTCATTTCCTTTTTGATTAATGTCTCCAGAGAATTTGTAGTTAGTTTTCTGTCTCTAGGTTCTTTGAACGTAGCAGTCAATGTTTCCTGAAGTTCTTCTTGCAATGAAATACGCTCGAACGAGTCTGAGAGACACCTCGTCCCGCTACCGAAACGCACCGAACGAAGCCGACAGATCGCAACTCCGCGCTTCGAAAAAGACGTTTTTATGCTCGAGTGAAATCTCGTTAAACTCGCGAGATCTCGTCTTTTTTTCGTCCGAGATCAATCTCGCTAAAAAGGCCGAGATCTCGCGAGAACGAGATTGCATTTCCTATAAACGACTTTCGGGGTGTCGGCCTGAGCAAACCAAAGGACAAATTGTGGTCCACCTAGAACCTAGAGAGTTCCATTATTACTTCTATTTTATTTCCACTCAAGGAGAATTATATTTTTACAAACGAGGGTTAAAGAGTTATATGTGGCCATACCTCAATTTCGCTATATAAAAACGTTCTTATACTTTTAGCTAGACATCTATTCCATATTAGTCTGTAGTATTAACATTACAATAACTACAGACATTGAATCATAAGATTGATTAATTTTTTAATTGATTCACTTTAGACCTACATAACAAAAAATATAATTGAAAAAATCGCCGTCAGGTCTGTGCGTCGGTGAGTCTTCTCGCCTATTAGAAAAGTAATAGATGGAGATAAATAGTAATAAAAAAAATAGTTTATTCAGTAAATGATCATACATTAATTATAATCGGGGACGGGGTCTCCTTTTAAGTATAAAAATTAAAATAATATTAAGTAGTATTACATAAGATTACATATATTCTGAGTATCCCTATTGATTTTTGTTATTGAACTCAAGAACAAAAAGTTATTTATTTAGAAAAAAAAAACTCATGACACGTGCGATTTTGGATTTTCCTAATTATATATTATTTATTAGAATTCAAATTTTCGTGTTATTTATTCGTTTCGAACGTATTTAAAATTTGTCTTTGTGTTAGTATCAAACTATAGTTAGCGTAAAATTGGATTTGGCACGGTACCGTGTTACCAACGTTACTCGCCTGTTTACTCGAAACACAATGTTTCATTGATTATATTCGAGACGGATTGATACAGTATCTTGTGTTTTGTTGGTTAAATTAAAAAAAATTAAACTATTTATGTTACGGTTGGTAAAAGTATGTAAACTGTATCTGGTAGTTAATTAAATAGTCTATAATACACATAATGAATCTTCTATATATTTGTTAGTATGAACATCAACAAACGACATAATCAGTCCAATCGACAATAATTATGTGACGTAAACAATATGTTTTATTTAATTTTATTTAATGTATTAATACCACATATATTATATATAAATTTTAGCGCTCTGCACTCCTCCATATAAACATTATTATGCTAAATCTCACTATCTGTGTGCGCAATACGCTTAAAAAGAGGTACATAGTTTGCTCTCCACGTATTAATAGGTATTATGTCGCAGTCTACTACCTTAATTAGCCCTTCAGTTAACAGCCTAGCCATTTTACTAAACGGCGCCATTCAACTTAACCGTTATCGCTAGTCTGTGCCTAACTATGCGCTATGTGCTATATTATATAAATGTACGTGGCTTTAGCAGCACCATAACCGACTGTCGCTGATATTACAAGATAGTTGCAATGTTGTATTAGACGCATTGGCTGGATATCATTCAGGCCGCTAGTTGAACGGCGCCTTTTAGTAAAAAGGCTAGACTGTTAACTAAAAGGCTAGTTTTTCAAAAAAAAAAAGTTCTTTGTTTCCAGCTTGCACAATTTAGTTAATAATGTCATCGTGGCATTCACTGTGTGTCTGTGGTCTTTTTGTATAAATGTACATGCAATACTCGCAACTAAGTATTCGTATTACAGCTTATTATTGATTGTGCTTTTCAGGATTAAGACTAAGGAGCAAGCGTAACAGCGATTAGCCGTTCGACCGTGAAGCGTGACATTGTGAGAGTGCATTATCTGTAACGATTTGCATATGTAAGAAGCGCTTTTGTATTAGCTTGGAAATAACTAAGCGGATGTGCAAACCTTGCTACGTTTAGAATGCTATTGTTGTAAAGGAATGTCAGTAGCAACATTAAACTAACGTAGATAGATATATCTAATGTTTTGTTAGAGTTCATTACAGGATTCATTATTAGAAGGATTTTGATAAAATTTTGCAACAGCCTAGAATTCATTATCGTAGTGTACAGTTTGCGTCATTTTTCTCAGATTTCATTTCACATTCTAAAAGTGTACGACACTGGGAGGTAGGAGGAGAGGATAGACGGGATCGAAAAATGCTTTTAAACGTTTTTTAATCTAGTGATAAAACTTTTATAAATATTAATAAGTATCGGCGCGTAACCGTGTAGTGGCGGTGATAAATTAAGCACTTAAAATAAAACTATTTTTGGGGTTCCGTACCCGAAGGGTAACCAACGGGACCCTATTACTAATCCGCTGTCCGTCCGTGTCTGTTAGCGAGCTGTACCTCATGATCCGTAATAGGTAGACAGTTGAAATTTTCACAGAATGTGTATTTCTGTTGCCACTATAACAACAAATAATAAAATAAAATAAATTAAAAATGAAAGGGGAGCCCCCTTTCATTTTTCCTACTAGAAACGTCTTTTACGATGGAAAGGTCCCTTAATGCACGAGTCCGACTCGCACTTAGCCGTTTATTTTTTATCTATGACCAATTATCCTTGGTACGAAAGTTTTTCTACTCTACCTAGAGTAAAGTTTCCACCTAGCAAGCGCAGATTAGGACAACGGCACTAGAACTGTGTTAAACCTTGCTATTATTTATTCGGTGGATAAATTTTTTAGATTTTTAATTTGCGAATTCAATCATCATTAATACAGTCCTATTCATGATAATTGTATTCTATTAATGTCCACCCTCATTTTAAAGATAGGAGTTTAATATTCTTAATAAGCTTATTCTAATTATTCTCCCACATTCGTGTTATAAGTTCTTTTAGCAAATTCCTAATACTGTTGTAAGCGGTCATTTACGTCTTGTGGTTTTGTATCACTTAGCTCAATTATCCATATAGTTGACTTCAAGTAAGCTTTTATAAAAAAAAACATTGTAAATATTATTATTGTCACGTCATACTAACACCGATTACCATCCATTCTATAACAATATACTTATTATTAGACTTGAAATAAATAGTATATTCGGTCGCACGCCGAATACCGAACATTCTTCGGACTTCCTGACCGAATAGCCGAATATTAGGCGAAGGTATTCCGTTGTGACGGAAGTAGTGTTTATTCTTCAGAGCGTTTTCTCTGAAGTTGGGATTGTCTCCGAAAAAATTAAAAAGAAAAGGAGTAAACTACTGCCTGAAAATGAAGAAAAATTAATCCTTGTGTACCATTATCTTCCACTTTAATTACGATATTTCGAGTACAAAATTCGAGTTTTTATAATATGGTACCTATGGCTACTTTAAATTTACTTGTAACCACATGAGAAAATAATTATAAAATAAATAAATATTTTAATTTTACCTATTATCTGACTACAATAAAACATCTTACTTAAGTATTCGGTGTTTGAACGAATAGTACCTAGATATTCGATATTCGATCGAATAAGATAAAAGTAGTCGAATAGGCCGAATACCGAATAACAGCCGAATATTCTCTATAATTATTCTAAATCTTACCTATTTCTACGTGCGTAATACTAACCCAGGACTTATCCCAGAAGAGAGGCCACGTTGTAAATAAATATACGAATAGAAAATATTGTAGCGTTTTTAATTTTATAAACCACTTAACCAATTAAATTAATTAACCACTAGTGACAAGGCTACACGACCACAAGGACAATAAAAACGTAACTACAATTAGGCTAAGTAATGTCGTCCAATCGATTCGCTACGGGTCAAGTTGGCTATCGACTTCCTGCATGCTTAACCAGGTAGGTCGTCACTCAATCTTGTCGGGGCAAATTTACATTCGGCTTAACGTTATGAGGCTCTCACTAAAGACCTTTTGTACTCTGTGAGTTTGTCGGTTCTTCGAGCTTAGGGCCGACCACCGTTACTTCAGATAACTGATATATTCAGGTAGTATTTCTTAACGTGGTAAAGCTATGCTGCAGGAATTTTAGTGTTGTAGCACGAATAGGTTGGCTCGACCCGGGATGGGCCACGCTCTCACAGAATACTAGCGTAAAATAGCTCCTTAATGATGCTGAACTTCGTATGGTGAGTCTAGGGAACCGAAAACCCTTTTTACTGAAAACGAGACATTGCATGTTAGTCCTCAGGAGTGACAACGCATCTACATTTTGATTCTTATTAGAGGAGATAGATGTAGATGTCTATGAGCCACAGCATCATCCACTTACTACCAAGTGGATTGTGCGCCCGTTTGTCATCCTTATTCCATAAAAATAGAATAAATGTTGCAAATTGTGTAGCGTAAAATTCTGTAGCTATTATTCAAGCCAATAACAGGACTCTTTGACCTAATTACAGCGAGTTAATCAGGGATTCGTTGTAAAATGATATTTTTTATCGTTTTGTTTTTAATTTGCGTGAACTTCTTTCGACCAATGATAAACGATGTTTGCGATAAATTTACTCGAAATGGTCTCGACCGCGTTTAATTCGAGACATTTATTCATCGAGACGAACCAGACTGATCCACGCAAAAATCCGATGACGGTGCGCAACTACATTATAAAACACAATATTTTTTGTAATAAACTTTCGTTGTCTATACCAAGATGCTTCATGGTTGCGGCCTAAAATAATGCCAGTGTTATTATTATACAAAAAAAAATATTAATGTTTCGTGCAGTTTTACTGCTATATTGTATCGGCGGCTACTCCATCTGTCGGTGGTAAATTATAAGTGACAGTTACAAAGATTTGACAAATTGAATAAATTGCCTCTTAAACAGAGTTTCAGAGGCGGCGTATAAAAATTAGATAATAAATATCAAATTCAAGGATAAGCTGCAATTATTTAGACGTCTCGAAAAAACATTAAATGCGTTCCATTTTATTTATTTCAACTCTATCGTTAACTTGTAGCGATTTGAGAATACGTCCTATCCTAGAAAATAAAAATATATTATGTATAATGTACATAAAACAAACGTATGTTGACTGGTTATAAAAACGGCAAAAATGTTGTTGATAATGATTACAAGTAAGAATTATAAACAGTGAGTTTATATCAAACTTTATGGCACGTGTATAGAAAAATGTTATCAAATGTCAACAAATACTGGTCTACAAATCTTAAAATTTGTCGGTCAGTGCAGCGCTCTATATGATTCCACTTAATTTCTATTAAAGAATTAGTATAAAAATACTTATTAAATAAATTCCTTATGCTTTAGTACCTATTTGTGTAGTTACTTTGTCGCTAAGATATGGATTTGATTTTTGGAACGAAGTTCCTTATTTCACACTATCTACGTATAAACGTTTGTAAAAATGGATGTAGCACTTATAATAAGGACAGTCGTCCACAAATGACATGATGACATCATACGTTGCTCGCAATAGTAATATAGTGTAATGTCGCATACAACACCATTATTAGCTATTAGAGTGACATTGACGTGATTTACACGCAATAGGAGTGTTAATAAAAAACTAACAGAGTCTGCCATTGTGTTTACTTTGACATTACTATTAAAATAAATCTACAGAAGTTATTAAACCAAAATTGATGTTGCAGTAAAAGTTAAAGGGCACGGATCATAAGCATATTTCATAATAATATTTTAGTCGGCATTTTGTTTGTTGAAAATTAAGTCAAGAAGCAATCTAAACTGGTTTTGGACGAAGAAGTTAGTTTAAAAGTTATTATCGCTAAGCGATAATAAATTTAAACCTTATTATTACTTATTTGGTTGTAAGGGGTATAAAGCATGGAACGGTGACACTTAAGGCGACGAAGCAGTATCTTTCAACTTTTTTGAATTTCTATCATCACCATCATTACAGCCCTTCACAAGTTCACTGCTGGACATAGACCTCTCCCAAAGAATACCACAAAGCACGGTCCGAGCCACCTGCATCCATCGACTTCCCGTGTGTCTTACCAGGTCGTCACTCTCATCTAGTAGAGGGCCGCCCTACACTTCTCTCTAACGGTACGAGGCTGCCACTCGAGAACCTTTCTTCCCCATCGGTTGATGGTTCTTCGAGCTATATGGCCGGGCCATTGCTATTTTAGCTTACTAAACCGTTGGGCAGCCCAACGGATTAGTAAGCTGAAGTAGTCCAAAAGACTTAGCCCAACTTGGGCTATGGTCAGCAGTGAAGGACCACGTCTCAGATCCATAAGTCATCACTGGCAACACGCACATTAGTACAATCTTATTTTCAGATTTTGAAGTATACCTGACGAGAAGATGTTTCGTAATCTCCCGAACGCTGCCCCGCCTAGTTGAATCCGTCGATTGACCTCTCGATTGAACTTCTTTAAATTTACTGTCATGTAATGATTGTGCAAAAACAAATTTTATAATAATTGTACATAGCGACAAGTTCTGTGCGAAGACAGAAACGCGAATCATAATAATTGGCTCGATAAAAAAATCACGAAGATGACACTAAATCGCGATTTAAACGTGTACCTTGCAGAGATTCCATAATAAAAACCGCTTTAAAGTTATAGCAAATAAAAAAGCTTATTATTTATGGATCGTGTTGAGAATACATTCTACAAATCTGTTTTTAATTTATCCTATGAAAAAATATACAAAATAGAACAGTTCAAGCGCTCTACTGGCCATAGGAGTGGGTTATATTAGGTAAATTTGTACCAGCTTCACTTATATAACTATATATACACCTATTCCACATATATAATCTGTTCCACCTATTTATTTTCCTTTGAATTAACAGTCCAGTAGACTGTCCATGGTTAACACTGTAATCTCACAACAAGTTTTAATTCGATTTGACGGCTTCGCGGCGCAGTGGCTTAGCACCAACGCTGGTGACCACGGGTTCTAATTCTGCTCGGAACAATTTTTGTATAGTCTACAAATTTGCTCGTGGTCTGGATGTTTGTCTTTGTGCAAATTATGTTTGTAAACTGCCTCCACGATACAGTAGAAAATGCTAGGGTGAGGTTACGTTTTTTTTTTTAATATTCTACTAAGCCAGCGCTTATCTACGATCCCACCTGATGGTAAGTGGTGATGTAGCCTAAGGAGGTGAAGCGCAATGACTTAACAAAAGCCTATTCACTCTTGCCTTGAAGACACCCACACTGTAATCGGATGGAAAGACAGATGCTGGCAACTTATTCCACTCCTTTGCCGTACGCATGATGAACTACGTGGCGAACCGTTTGGTTCCAATGCGTGGTAAGTCAACAACGAAAGGGTGGAGACTGGCCGAACGTCTGGTTGTCCGATGGTGGAAGGGAGAGGGAGGAATTAAATTATGCAATTCCTGCGCACACTCCGAAATGCATCCTGTAGAAAACCGAAAGGCTGGCTACTTTGCGTCTGTGTTCGAGGCTGGTAAGATTGGTTTTAACCAAATTCGGGTCACCAATAAGCCTCTCCGCGCACCTTTCCATTGAGTCCAAAGCTGCTAGGTGGCATTTTGCAGCACCAGCCCATAGCAGACAGCAATACTAAAGCACGACTGGACTTTTATATAAAGTAGCAGCTGTCCCGGCGTGAAGTATCGCCGCACCTTTGCAAGGACTTCCAGCTTCCTTGCAGCTGATTTGGCCTTTTACTCAATGAACCGCCCGAAATTTAGATTTTAGGATATCTCAAACCTTAACAACTGAAGGCGGTCGGTATATTTCAGAGATACATTTCGGAAAGGTAAGCTGGTTCCTTTTTCCAGTGACACGCTTGTGTTTTGGAAGCGTTGAATTTCACAAGATTGGCATCACCCCATTCGAAGACTGCCTGTAGTGTGAGATTCACACGCTCTACCATAGCTTCTCTTTCGGACTGGATTTGATCCCAACTGGCCCGAGGACTTGGTTGGTATCTCTCCACAACTGTGCTATCGTCTGCATACCCATAGATTACGGGCATAAGCAGATATTTCTAAGTTTCTTTCTTTTTTTTATAAAGAAAAGAAAGAAACTGTCGTGTATCTCTTTAACATATGTTCTGTTCCTTTTACTGTTACTGTGGAACTCTCAATACATGTCAATTTGGCAATAAACTTATTTAGAAATATACCACAGATAATTTTGGCCAACGACTAAAAAAAAGAAACATTCGGATACATTTTACAATGTTATTATATATCGTTTTTTTTTGTATCGGTGATGACTGATGACTTAGCATAAATATTGCATTAGTAATTTTTTTGTATAAATTTGTTTTCCAATCCGATCCAAGGTTATGATAACCCAATTATTGTGTGTATCTATATACCAAAATATGCATTTAACGAGTACATGTGCTGCATGTTCTATACTTATTTATCATACCTACACTACCTACTGACCGTATGTAGTTGGTTAAATTACTCTATTGGCCTGACTGAAGTCTGATTACAGGATTAACCACTCTGTAACCCTTAGTTGTTGTAATAATATGATTTAAAAAAATATGTTTGTCTGATCATCCCTCCTTAAGCAGCGTCATGAAACTTGAAACGGATGAAATTACAAACATAAGTAGCTAATAGTTTAAAAAGAAAACTTAATACAGGAGCGTTGTCACATGTAGCCTAAGATGAAATACCTTGTAGCTTGTAATTATGTTACTCTCATACTTGCAAACCGGAACAAAATGGTGTATGCAGTATGCACTGCAACCTACTAGCAAGGTAAGAGGGTGATTCCTACTCAGACGGACTCCGTGCCAGCAAAGGTGCCTTACCCTGCCACATAGAAAAATGTTATTATTAATTGCTTAGATATGAGCGAGACGACTTTACTTCTTTTGTTTTTATTTTCGTTTGTATTTTTGAATTGCTCACATAGACGTGTTCCGTACACAAATTGTGCTTAGGACATGTTTGTGTTTTATTTAAGTTTATATAATACACTTCTGTCTATCTAAAATTGTTGACAGTCTTACGATGATGATTTGATACACGTATGCATGAGTATAAGATATCTGCGTCGAATTAAAACCTCAAGGTCCGCGGAACATATCAGGTAACTGTTCCGCTTGAATGCGGTCATCTAATGAAACTACTTCATGAATAATATGACTGCTTCGTATTATACGATAGGATCAAGTGATTTATTGCAGGGCTGATAAGCGTGTTTTTGTATTGATAACGAAACTAATCACACGTAATTTGTTATAATATATATTCCAAAGAAATTCTAGTACAACCACAAAGAATAAAGATAGGTAAGGGGTTGTGAGCTAGTCTTCGCCTGATTCCTAGTTTAGGGATTTTTTGAAGTGAAAATTTCTTTAGAATCGTTGTGATTTGAAACTAGATGAAACGAAAAAGCGACACTAAAAAGAGATAAACATATAATACATATATAGCATTTGGCATGCGACACCATTAAGAATAGAATACAGTATACAGTGTTTCCTATTAGGTATCTCCGTCGCCTCTTTGTGCGGTGCTCTAAAGATGGATTTTAAAAAAAATAAGTAAATAAAATTAACCATATTGAATAAAATTATAATTCTAATCCAACTATTTCATAACCGATGTATATTAAATTAGTCGTGTTTAGGCCATCTAGCGTCTATTTTACGTACCACTTTGAGAGTCAATCAAATTTGGTCGATAAAATGACTTTACCTATGGTAGGAGTTAGATGACGCTTTTACAAATCAATTTTACTCGCAATTTTCTGAAACTCACTTCTATGTACTCACTGCTAATAATTTTCTGCCCACCAGATGTCACTAGTTGAATATCTGTTGTTAGGTTTATTTATTTTTAGTCTAATTAATATAAAGTATATCTAATAGTACAGAAAGAAACATTAACCTTTACATTTTCCGAACAAATTAACTTCCCCGCCATGAAATCTGTCAAATATTATACCTTACTTTAAAGTGGCGCCGCCCTGGTGACAGTAAACTATTACTTTATTTTTGACAAGTAGTCCCTATAATAAACAACCCTACTCATTTTATTTTATGTATAGTATTTATATTAAGAAGATACAAAGTGTTGACTCATAGTTGTTTTATCTGTAGTTATATACAACAGACATAAGATGTTTTTGGCATAACCCGTAGTTACCTTTTACGACACCTACGACGAAATCTTTTTTTAACAGACTATAAATGAGTGGAGATTGTTTTTAGCAATTTGTTTATTTATAATGATTAATTTTTATCATTGTTTATACGTGGTAGAGCCACGCTCGTGTGAAGCTTCACGCTCTCACAGAATACCAGCGTAAATTAGCAGTTTAAATAAATAAAAAATAAAGCTGCTGTGTTTCGTATGGTGAGTGTAAAGAACCGGGGACACTTTTCACCGGTAATGAGGCCTTCCATCTTAGTCCTCAGGGCTGGCAGGCAGGGTGACAACGCCTATGGACTGTGTGCTCGTTTTTCACCGATATTCTATTAAAATAAATTTCACTGTTTACAATAAATTATAAATAAATAAACTTCATCTTTCTTAAACTGTAATTTTCTTCAAATAATCTGATCACTTTGTTACGATATTGTCCTTGAAAAAACAATAGAACATAAAGTTTTCCACGTGAATCGATTGCACGCTTTTAAATAAAAGGGTTACATTGGGTGGACATAGTTAATTTGCTAAAAAGTTTATGGTACAAGTCGATTACAAAGAACGAGAAAGAAAAAAGAATAAGTGAATTTGAAATATTTTATAAGCCTAAAATCAGAAAGAAAAGCTTAAAATGCGATCAGTAAAGACTTAGACATAGTAAAGAGAAAAAGGTAGTGTCTGAATCCACGCCTCTGCTCTACGGATTCTGTCCAAGGCGCGACACTGGTTCTGGCAAATGCTTCCTACAACGGAAGAGCTTCATGTTCAGCTATGTACATTTAGGGGCTGATAACCTTAAAAAAATTGATTCTTAATCGAGGAAAGATGTAGATGTCTATGGGCACAGTACTCACGATCGGGTGGACTATGTGCTCCTTGCACCCTTACTTTTAAAAAAATCAATATATAATACCGACCACTATCAAAAATCCACAGCTGGCCAACCGCAGTTTTTTAGTATGTGTCTATTATCCATGTTACGCAGTACTTCTACTGTGCCAGCCCTGTAAGAAACTACGCTGCAATTCTGTAGTTACGTATAGACCAATAGATGACTTGCTATTTGCCGCGGTGGCTTCGCGTGGGTGCTATAATGATTCAACACACACCAGTGGGCCGCCCAAGGACTTCCCTTTTAATGTGCTAGTGCTAGTCGAGAAAGAAAATGGACGCGTATATCGCCGGGTGACCTTCGTAGATAAATAGCCCGAAATTGATTTTGTACCATACATGGAGTTTCCTAAACGACTGTAGATGGTTTTATCGTAATTGAAGTTATTAATTAATTAAAATAAGCACGTAAAAGAGATCACTGCTAGATGTGGGCACCTCTCGTGTGAGGGAGGAATTGCTATCTTGAATATGGTTATCCATAGATTAATGATAAGTCAATATGTTTCGCTAATGTTGTCACGCTTGACAAAAATTATTGTCGCAGTTTTGCCACTCAGTTTTTGAAAAGAACATTGTACACTACTTAAAGAATATGTTCGAAACGTACGTAATTGTAAAATTTGTAAATGAAAAAATCGTAGATCATTGGCCGGCTTATAGTCTAATGATGATGACGATGATGATACAAAAACATGCATGTAGTTTTTTTAACTTGAAAATGTTTAATTTAAAAGAGTTTCATATGTAAATCACTCTAAGGATTTATAGAACGGAGATGTAGTCTTTCACTGCTGGCCGTACTAGGAAATTTGGATTGTTAATTACCACAATAAAACCACTAGATTAACCTAAATAGCCCGCTAGTAAAGTGAAGTGAAGTGGCTATAGGCCGGCTATTAACTCGTAAAACCGACATCTGATGGGGGGAAAAAAGGTTCTTAAGTGACAACCTAAGAGTTTAGGGCAACTCTCTCCACATGAGTGACGCCAGCCGAAGATGACGTAGGTGGTTCAGATTTCAGTCGTTCAGGGAAGCCTATATATAATAGTGAACTAATAGCCTATACATGGAATAAAACTATATTTATAAAATATATAATTCTTCTGTCCGTGTGTATGTGACTGAACTCCTCCTGAACGGCTGGACCGATTTTGATGACATTTTGTGTGTGTGATTAAGTTGATTCGAAAATCGTTTCGATTCACAATTGGACCTTGTAGGTGGTGATGTTGTCGAGATCCGGAAATCACCCGTGCGAAGCTGGAGCGGATCGCCAGTATAAATATAATAAAAAACCAGTCAAGTGCGAGTCGGACACGCGCACCGAGGCTTCCGAACAAATCCGTAGGGATATAAGTTTAAAATTATTAAAAATATTTTTATTATATGATGTAACTAAAAATTTATGCTTTTCGCTGTTTTTTCGTTTATGTGTGCTATAATACGTTGTTTCGTACCAAATTCAGGTTCTGAGTTCACGGGACGAATGTCGATAATTTGCGGCATAAACAGCTGTATCTTTTGATTGCGTTAGCTTAGAAGTTTGATTTTTTCACAGCTCCAAGGGACAGTAGACTTGAGTATTTGTTATGAATTTCAGCTTGATACCTCCACGCGTTCCTGATAAAAAGGGTCTTGACAGACAGACAGACGGACAACAAAGTGATCCTATAAGGGTTCCGTTTTTTCCTTTTGAGGTACGGAACCCTAATAATGATAATTAGCCTATTTATAATTATGATGCTGCTGTCATAAGAACCTTTTTTAGGCTAAAAAAAACTAAGTTTTGTTTTACTCGTCGCACATGTCGAAAATCTTTATTTATATACAACACTAGCTCAAGCTGCTGCGGTTGTACTCGTTAAACATATCGTTAGGTACGTTTCTTGTGTATTACGCGTGCAACCTTCAAGCTTGGTAAATGTGTCGTGAAACTGTCAAATAATGCTTTTACTATCATATTTGCATCATAAAATGATCCATTTACGGCGCGAGTCAACTACAGTCACCGGTTATATTAATATGAAATTAAAAGTAGAATTAAAACAGGCTATTAAAGGGTTTCTTTTACTTGTTAACTTGGTTTTTATATTCGATCGAATGCTATTGTTTTAATGCGGCCGGAGTCTCACAAGATTATTGCGGCAAAGAACCTAGAGCATTCCGTTTTTCCCGTATAATGATTAACGTTCTGAATATTTCACATTCTGAAGAGTTTCTTTTTAATGAAGAAATTATATTATTGTGAGCGCTATGTTCAGTAGTCATTACTCTGTGTTGTAAGTATAGTTTCAAATCACATTTTTTTAACATAATAGTCATGGGCGCCTCGCTTCGCTCGCATTAACAAAAAAAAAATTGTGATTTTATCAAAGGGACGCCTTATTTAAGTAAATTTGGAATGTAAAACAGTTTCTAAAGCATTTACATTAAAAAAAAAAAAAACAAGAATAGCTCGCTTAAAGTATTAAGGCCCGTATTAATAAACGTTACTCAGCTCAAGTACACGCACTTGAGTACAATCTGGAGGTTATGATCTTATTAATAAACATATCTCAAGATGCGGTTTAGGTTTACGATATTAACTGAGTGCCACACATAAAGGATACTCGACTCTCAAGTGTGTGTACTTGAGTGCAAGTCACAGAACAGTATTCCTAAGTACAGCGTTTTGAGATACTGTTTTTGTGTTTATTAATAATAGCAACGATCTTCAGATTCTGATATCGTAATGATGCTGATATCGTATTAAATTATTACGCACTTGAGTTCGTCATTGAGTGATGTTTATATTAATACGGGCCTAAGATTTAATGCAGTAATAAGAGTTATCTTAGCAGTTTTATGGTTGTTATCATTATTTTGTATTATAGGTATAATTTTTATTCGTACCTACTTTAAGTCCTGGCTTCGCTGTCTTTGAGCTTATGTAGCCTTTTCGCCTATTTTTTATTAGTAAAGTGGTTGAATAATGATTTCTTATATTTATACGAACACTTATAAGGATTTTATCGCATTTACTTTAACTTGTTTTTAACTCCGGACTTGGTACGAAGTGATTCGTAGCAAGGATGACTCGTGAGGCTATTGAAATAAAAAAAAAACCATCCTTATGTTAATAGACAAGGTGCAGGTTACTACCACTTGCTGGAGATCCTGTAATCAATAAAACAAATTCCAAACTCAATCTAATACTACTGCAAGACTTCAAGTTACAGTAAGATCTTATACGTTTAAGATTTTATACGTGGTAGAGCCACGCTGCAGCTATATTATGGTTGTAGCAAGAATGGGTCGGCTCGACTGGGATAGAACCACGCCCTCACAGAATATCAGCGTATAGTAGCAGCTTAATTTAAGTGAAAGTAGCAGTGAGTGTAGAGAACCGGATACCTCTTTAAGAGGCACTTTTTCGAGAAAGAGGCATTCCATCTTAGTCTTTAGTCCATTTTGATTTTTAATCGAGGATTAAAGTAGATGTCTATGAGCCACAACATCCACTTTCCATCGGGTGGACTGTGTGCTCGTTTGTCACCCTTATTCTATAAAAAATTAATAGGTAACTAAACGTTGAAGGTACTCCGGGTTAACTATGACATCTGGACGTCAAACACCTTAGTCTCCCCGTGACTATGGGTGCTGCAAAGCGCTCGAAACGTCGGGAGTTAAAACTAAGATTTTATCGCGTTTAATTTAACGCGATAAAATCCTTCGCAAATCCGCAAAAGTTGTTTTATACAAAGTGGTAGAATGTTTAAAGTTCTTAAAATGGATAAGTAAGGAATATGAGCGGTAGCTCAGGGTCGGCCGTTCACCTTAAAATTCATTGTATGCGAACGGCCTGAAATCGATATTTGATGCTAGTACCACTTTAATGTGAATGCAATTGTCAAAACCGCAAACGCTCTGCCAGACTCGCGGAACTGGATTTGCCAATTGACGCAACTATATTTTTTCACAATTTCAACTTGCCAAAAGGACCTTCCCAAAATTCGTCGCCGGCTCTTGTGGACTATAAACTGAGATTTAACTGTAGAATATTAAAGTAATACCTACGTAATTTCCTTTTCGAGCTTTAAGTCAAAAATTGACAATTATTTTATTTTGAATAAAAATTAAGTGTTTTTGCTCATTCTGAATGTCTAGCAAAGAATTATATTTCTGTGTTTTGTTCTCGATATATATTTTACCATGTAGTTTCCTTTATTTTACTGCTAGTTAACACGCGTTTGTTCAGAGTTTTTTTTTTTTTGTGATGTCCACACTCTGAACCTGGTAACCCTGTAACTTATCTAGCAATGTCATTCCTTTTTTTCGCGCGCTAAGATTAACACGCAATTAAATTACATCGGGAAAAATAGCGATCAGTTTCAAAAAGAATAATGCCGAAAAGGCGAAAAGAGGATATAGAACGTGATTTACAAAGATATTATAGAAAAATCAGGAAACTAGAAGAAAAACAACGTAGCCGCTGTCCGACAACCCCATCGGAATGCGACAGTTTTGTCGAAACTCAAGGTAAGCAACAAAATTAAGCAAAATTTTTACTCGGGGTGTGTACGAGATGCACACACGAGCATTATTAGGCCCGGGGAATGTCCGCGAGACATTACGAAGGCATTGTGCAAGCGCATACTGTACGCGATACCGTACGCGTTATGCTCCTATTTACATGTAATTTACATCTTTACAGATGACGAAATAATAGAAGTGAGGGGGGGGACACCACAGTCTCCAGAAGCAGCCGCAGAATCGAATACTGTCGAATTACCTCACCATCATGGTGATACTGTAACTTGTAATGAGGTAGGACCCAACACTACTGAGGTTGCCGAAACGACAGAGCAGCACATGCCTTGCAATGTGGATAAGGAGGCAGAGGTATTAGATCCTGAGGTGCTCCTCATTTTGGGCGACCCAATTGTCGAAAAGCAAAAATTTGGCCCAGATATAAGTGACAACTTGGCATCACGCTGGACACCTATTCTTAGGAAAGGCCTCAACAAAGAGGATAAAGAAAGTATAACAAAGCTGTACCAAATTCCAGCAAACTGTGAACTGCTCCTAGCCCCCACATTAAACCCAGAAATGGCCACAGCCATTACAGAAATGGCGAAAAACCGCGATAAAAAGATCGAGTTTTTTCAGCAGCAACTAGGTATAGGCCTGACAGCCCTCGGTAGGGCCATGTCACTTGTGCTGAAAGATAAAGGAGAAAAAATGCAAATAATAAAAAACTTAAATGACGCAGCGAGGATACTTACAGATCTTCACTTTAACGAGACTCAAACTAGAAAGAAGTTAATAACACCTACATTAGATAAAAGCTTTCTAAATGTAATTAAGGATGTTGACCATGATGAATTCCTGTATGGTAGAAACCTATCCGAAAAAATTAAAGCTGTAAAAATTATAGAAAAATCTAGTCAATCTATAAAAAAGACTGACTATAATATGAACAAAAATGTGTACTCACAAACCTCTCAGCATAAAAGTAACAAACAGGGAAACTTCAGTGGCCCACCCCGAACTCAACAACGGTTTGCTCCAGCAACACGGAGCACAGCACGGGGTGGGTACAAGAAGCCAGTGCTGCCAATCCGCCGGACAGGGGCAACTGCTTTGCCTCTTCAGTCAAAGGACGTCAAATCCCGTGTGCAGAAATAAAGGTATGTCATGCAGGTAGACTAAAACACTTTGTCTCTTGTTGGGAAAACATCACTGACAACCAGCAGATTCTTAATTGGGTGAGGGGTTACAAAATCCCTTTCTCTACACAAGTTATACAAAAAACAATACCATCTCAGTTTAAACCAACAAGTGATGCGGAACAACAGCAAATGAGCAATGAAGTGGAAAAACTTATTAAAATAGGAGCAATATCCTTATGTCAGCCATCTAAGCATCAGTTCTTATCTAATATCTTTTTAAGAAAGAAACCCAGCGGAGAAATGAGATTTATCCTCAACTTAAAACAATTAAATAAATTTATCTCTGTACCCCACTTTAAAATGGAAGACTACAGAACGGTAATTGGATTGCTGACAAAAGGTGCATTTTGTGCAACAATAGACTTAAAAGAGGCTTATCTTTTAGTACCAATTGACAACAGTCAAAGACAGTTTTTAAGATTTATTTATAATAATAAGTATTATGAATTTAATGCACTACCCTATGGCCTATGCTCAGCACCATGTTTCTTTACAAAAATAATGAAAGTGGTGGTCACACATCTGCGCTCAAGGGGGCTTAATTCCGTAATATATTTGGACGATATACTTTGTATGGGGTCAAATTATATTAGCTGCCTCAAAAATGTCCAAGAAACAACAAAACTCTTGGAATGTCTAGGACTTATTATTAATAAAGAAAAAAGTGCTTTAGAGCCCAAACAAAAATTCAAATATATTGGATTCCAATTTAATTCCACTAACATGACCATCTCTCTACCAAACGATAAAAGGGTTATTGTATCATCACTTGTTAGTAAATTTATAAAAATTAAACACTGTACTATTAGAGAGCTATCAAAATTGATAGGAACTTTAACAGCAGTCTGCCCAGCAATAGAATATGGATGGTTATATACAAAAATTCTGGAACGCCAAAAATATCTAACCTTAATACAAAACAATAGTAATTATGATGCTACAATAACCCTCCCATCCATAATTAAAGAAGACCTTAGCTGGTGGTCATTAAAAATAAGTAATACATGTAAACACATTAGGAAAAATCAGTACACAAAAGAAATCTATACAGATGCAAGTAGAACAGGCTGGGGCTGTGTATGTGGCAAAGAAAAAGTCAATGGACTATGGAAAATAAGTGAACAAGAGTATCATATTAATTACTTAGAATTAAAAGCAGTCTTTCTTGGTATAAAACTATTTGCAAAATACGAGAAAAGTTGTGAGATTTTATTGAGAGTAGATAATACAACTGCAATATCTTATGTCAATAGGATGGGAGGCATACAATTCCCACACCTTAACCAACTAGCCAGAAATATTTGGCAATGGTGTGAAGAACGGCATATAAAACTTACAGCATCATACATAAGTTCTAAAGAAAATACAGAAGCAGATTTTGAATCAAGAAAGACCAATATTGATACCGAATGGGAATTATGTGAAAAAGCATACAATACAATAACTAAGGAGCTAGGAATGCCAGAAATAGATTTATTTGCATCTAGACAAAACGCTAAGTGCAGTAAATATATATCATGGAAACAAGACCCAGAGGCATTAAATATAGATGCCTTTACCATCAACTGGGGAAACCTGTACTTTTATGCATTCCCACCCTTTAGCCTTATATTGAAATGCTTACAAAAAATAAAGAATGATAAGGCCATAGGAATAGTTGTTATCCCCTGGTGGCCTTCACAACCCTGGTTCCCACTCGCCCAAAGTTTACTAATATCTGACTGGATAATATTCAAACCACACAAAAAGTTATTACTTTCTCCTTTCAGGATTACTCACCCACTGTATCAACAACTTACATTGGTTGCAGGGAAACTCTCCGGCAAGCACTAACTAATAAATCTGTGCCTAAGGCTGCACTTGACATTATGATTAACTCATTATCTAAGAATACTCTCGATTAGTACAGCGTTACATACAAAATATTGTGGCCATTTTGTATAGAAAATAGAATATCACCATATGAGGCATCTGTACCCATGGTAATGTCTTTCTTAACAAATTGTTTCCTAAGCGGATCATCATATGGTACACTTAATGCACACAGGTCAGCATTGTCCTTAATATTGAATTTAAAAAATAATAATGATGACAGAATAAAAAGACTATTTAAAGGTTTCTATCGAGAAAGACCACCTCCACTACCCAAATATACATCAACATGGAACCCATCCAAAGTTTTAAACTACATAAGTAAATGGTACCCAAACAACTTACTAACATTAGAAAAAATTGTGAAAAAAGTGACCACTCTTCTGGCCATCTGTACAGCACATAGAGCTCAAACCATCTCATTCATTAAATTATCTAATATAGTTCACTCAAGCGAAGGGATTTATGTAAATATAACAGACATCATAAAAACTTCCAGTTTGAGAACGCAACAACCTAGAATGTTTCTCCCATACTTTGTTGAGGACCAATCCATCTGCCCAGCTAAAGCACTAGAAGAATATATAAAAATTACACATGATATCAGAGGTGACATAGACTACTTGTTGATAACATTTAAAAAGCCTTATAAACAGGCTACTGCTCAAACCATCAGTCGATGGATTAAAAGCGTATTGTGTGAGAGTGGTATAGATACAAAAGAATTTAAGGCTCACAGCACGAGACACGCCTCTACATCTAATGCAAAAAATTTAGGCGTATCATTAGATATCATTAGAAAAACTGCTGGATGGTCCAAGTCTTCTGAGAATTTTGCAAAATTCTACAACAGGCCAATTGAAGAGGATAATAACTTTGCCAATTACATTCTTTCAGCTAAGTAAAGCTAATGCACACTTAGTACATTAATATAAGTCTGTAAACAAATAGACACAAACACTTACTTTAATAAAATTAATTAAGGTAACACAGTCTAATTAATCTTAAAAAATGATTATGCTATTACTATGTGATAATTTCATTTAATTATTATATTACTTTGTAATAGATACATAATAATGAATAATAAATAGTCTTCATAACTCTACTGGTCTCTGAATATCTACATGGTAAAATATATATCGAGAACAAAACACAGAAATATAATAAGAGATTAAAGGAACTTACCAAGTGAAGTTCAATCCTTATTATATGATGTGTTTTGTTCGAAGATATATACACCCACCCTACCCTATTCTATGTATCCCACACATGTAGAGTTATGAAAATATATCTCTAAAACTAATGACATTGCTAGATAAGTTACAGGGTTACCAGGTTCAGAGTGTGGACATCACAAAAAAAACTCTGAACAAACGCGTGTTAACTAGCAGTAAAATAAAGGAAACTACATGGTAAAATATATATCTTCGAACAAAACACATCATATAATAAGGATTGAACTTCACTTGGTAAGTTCCTTTAATCTCTTATTATACATAGTATTAATTGGAAGAGGACGTAAGAAGGCTCGATATTGTAAATTGTTGTTAACATATAATATATAAATAAAGAAAATTATACTTTTTGCACAGTTGCACCTTATCCTCCATTTTAACTTTTACTTTCGCACTCCATTGTAATTGCAACCGATCGTGTTAGGTTTTTCACACATTATGCATCATGGAAAGTAAAGACTGTGGAGAAACCTGAGACCTGGATAATAAAATGTTTTACGAAGACACGAAGTTTGCCTTGACCCTTACAGTTCTCTGTTCTCTCTGCTTTGCAATGGAATTTTGATAAGACGTTACTACGTTTTTGTAATGTAATGCGTTAATAGTTTTCGAAGTGTATTGCACTTGTCTCTCTGACAACCAGATATTTTTCTCGTGGCACTGACTCCATATTCAAGATACAAACAAACATTTGATAATCAATTGTTTATTTTGGGCATATTGGATACAACAAATTAGGATCGAAAAGAGATCTAGCACCTGCATATTACTAAATAAGAATTTTACATGGGAAATTTTTGAATCTAGGTATATTGGAGCGACTAAGTTGTGCGTGCCGGACGACGGACGGTGGCTGCGTCTGTTCATGCTGCTCCACGCCAGAATTAACCTACTGTCCAAAACACCCTTAAGTAGTGTTGCCCAAATGCAAGAACAAGACGAGACTTAGCAAGTCTTGGTCTTGGTCTTGCGCCAATACAACTGGTCTTGGTCTTGGTATTGCGCTCCAAGTCTTGGTCTTGGTCTTGGTCTTGCAGCAAGAGTCTCGCAAGTCTCGCAATGACCTATTAGCCTATTACTATTTATTAAACTACTTTAGATCTTAGAACAACTTAACAGAGTAGGTACATATTGAGCTTGAATTAACATAGCCATAGTAAAGACCAACCATATTAATAAATGTCTAAACATTTAATGAGAAATTTGAAAAATCAACTGACACCGGGTGGGGTTTGAACCCACGATCTAAGCGGTCCGTGCCGATGCTCTAACCAACTGAGCTATCTACCGTGTCCCACGGCCATGGGCGTCAGTTTCTTAATAAACGTTTACATTTAATAAGCTTACATGTGCTAAAACATTAAACATATATATAAAAACAAATTAATGGCAATAACTACACTGTTTTAAATAAAATTATCTCTCTAGAAAGAGACTGATGGACCCTCACCATATATGAAATGGAATAAAAGAGTTATACAATATACCATTTATTTAAATAAAAAATAAAATACGATGCAAATTAAATTACTTTACAGTATGTACACAACAGCTTTGACATTACTGTTATGTACTTTATATTTATTCTTTTGACAAAGCATTAATACAAAGTAACCATCTGGCTGACTCATCACTTAACCTATTTCTATGTTTTCTAATTACTAATGATGCTTTTAGAAAATAATCTCTCAGCAGGTACTGAAGTTGCAGGTATTAAAAGAAAATCACGGGCCATCTTCGATGAAATCGGATATTTTGTCTCATGCGTCCTCCAACAGTCTAAAATGTCTTCCGAGATGACGGCTCTGGGTTTACCTAGGTACCCCTCCAACTCCTTAATAACTAAGCCTTGAAGACAAGATCCAGATCCATTTTTACACATTTCAAGTGTTTTAAAAGTGCTATGGTGTAACCATATTTATCAAATGTGTGACGACTTTTGCAGTAAACTTACTGAACATGTTTATCTTTTAGGTAATAATAATAACAATAATAGTAAGTAATTATCATAAATCCATATAGTTAATTTTATAATAATTACTTATTAGAATAAATTATTATGATACCTACCTATTATCTAATTACAATATTTCTTGCGAGATCAGGATAATGTATTCGTGTCCATTCTGATCACCCGGAAACTTATTTTATTCTTTGAAACATGTACTCTGTGGCGGCAATCAAACAGTGTCAAATGTAGTGCGTGTGGCGCGGCGGCGACGATTATGCGATATCAATAGTAGCCGCCGGCACGTGTATCTTGACCTTGTACTTTCGAATAGCTGCACAATTTCTTTGACAGGTCAGTATCCGACCTTTGATGACGCCGACGACAAGACGCCGCGCACTATCAAAGTGCCGATGGTCAAAACTAGGAATACACTTTTTTTTCTTTTAGTGGATATTTTCATTCGCTATGTATATTTATGGTATTGTTCGTAATGCGCATAAGTCCAATTTTCCAATTTTTTTTCATTATATTTTTTGTGTCTCATAGAGTCCCTAAGCGTATACCCGAACTCCTATACTCCCTGAAACGACACTTAGTCCTAACTGCAAGACGCAAGAGTCTCGCAACCTAAGTCTTGTTCTTGCGCAAATCTTGCACGGTCAGTCTTGGTCTTGGTCTTGCTAAAAAGAGGCGGTCTTGTTCTTGGTCTTGGTCTTGCAAAAATGCAAGAACAAGACCAAGACTGCAAGACCAAGACCGATTTTGGGCAACACTACCCTTAAGTTAACACGTACTTTGCATATTACACTGAATTCGGTTGCCGAGAAAATTGATTTATTCTCTTGTTCAAGGAATGAATTCCAAAAATCCACTCTGTTTATAATATGCTATAATAATTAAGTACTACAATATCCAATTAGGTTAGCCTGTAGTGATAGTTGTATTGTGAGATAAATGAAATAAAATCAATCCGTTTTTCGGTATAAGATTTAAGATGAAAACAAATTAGATCATAAAAGCAAAGGTACGAAACGTAATTAAGATGCGTGCCCGCTCTTGATCTTAGCCTTGTCAACGGTGACGCAAGGAATATAATTTGCAGTTATTCCAAAAGTTCTATTTCCGTGATACGTCTCAACCACCCACCACACGAGCAAAAGTACGCGCGTCGAGACGTGTGAGAGAACGCCGCTGGAGTCAAACTTATAAAGAAATTCAGTAATAAATTATATTATCTTATCTTGTGAAAAAACACTACAATGACAGTGTAAAATGAAGCGAAACGTGAGTACTATTGTGTCATGTTAGACACCCAAATTACTTAAATCAGTGCTACCACCATAGCTGTTTTTGTTTGTACGTTAATAAATTTTTACGTTGCATTGCTGTGAGCAATACCAACACTATAGTGGTGTTTATTCTTTAAAAGTTTTTATTTTGTACCGAATTATGTGAGAATTGTACGTTAATTGCTCAATAAGTAGGTGTATTTCGTGTGGTATTTGGTACAGTCGCTTTGCCACCTACGTGATGTGTCGGCGCGCCCCAGTTAGCTTGTTTATAGTTCAGCGATTAACCCTGAAGTATTTCCAGAGGTTTGCTACCGAACGAGGCTACTTTACTTTCATTTAAGTGTCACAATAAACGACAGTTCCATTAAGATTCACACATTATTACAATGAGGGTTGATAATTTACCGCTCACTAGATATCGCTAGTTGGGACTGAGGTGAAGTTTTTGTCACGCAGTGTCATCATAAGTGAAAACTTACGTTTTAAATAAAAGTTTTTCGCTTTTCAATGTATATAATATATGTATATACCTTTATACATAAAACAATGCCTCAGTGTTTGCTCTTTAATTTTTTGCACATTTTAAATTTTCTTTTTAATTCGTTTACTTATTATGAATATCTGTAGTTTGGTATATCCATTTAAATCTAATTAACATAGAATATAACTAATGTTTCAGGAAATTACAGATCTTTATAAATGATCTTTATGAATGAGGAAATTACAGATTTCTCTCCATGATATCTGTCATATATTTGACCTCATTCCAAAGTGGCGCCGCCCTGGTGACAGAAAAAAATGTGTCACCAGATCATTGCATTCGATTACGAACTAATAATATATGTATATCTTTCTAGAAGTATTGTGTGTTGAAAAATATGCAATGATGACTAATAATCTTAATTAAAAACATCTATTTCAAAATGTGACGTCAGAACACCCTTCTAATTATAACTCTTTTAAAATAATTTCAATCAATTGATTGCATTTTTCAAATGTAAATCAAAATTGCAACGTCAGTGTGATATTTGAAGTCTATCAAGGCTGACATTTACTGCTTTCGTTGTCTTAAGAATTAAAAAATAATACCCAGAAGTTGCAATGTTTACAAACTTGATAAGTTTCGCTCATAGTTCTATAATTGAATCTACGCGTTTCTAAATAATTCTTTATAATGAATCTAAAATGTAATCTTCAATCTTTTAAAATATTGTAGGTATATCTATTATTCTTAAAATATGCTCAGAGTTAATTCTTCTACAGTATATTATTTATCAATCTTGCTTTATTTTTCTCTTTCTAAATTAACTTGACTTTTTCAACATCGCCTATATTTACTGTGCCATTACTGACCATTGCGAGTTCCACAGTTATTGTTACCGCTCCTCGGGTCATTGCTCTTTTGTAGCACAAGAATAATTAATGCTTCGTCGATATCATCAGAAGTGCCCTTCGAGGTTCTCAATACGACTGTATTTTTTGTATGTATGTCACGCGATATTTTCGCCAATTGTGAATCGAACATTAAAACAGTATCAACAGTGAAAAAACCAAGGGATAGGTTTTTAATGTTGTCTACATTGTAGTTGTTAGTTACTTTGAGCTTGTGATATTCCTGAGTCCATTCAAAATGTGTGTGTAATATGTGGAAATTATTTTATTATTTTTAGTTCCTTGAAGTGTGTTTTTAATTTTTACGAGGGGCGGCTAATAAGTCCGCGGTCTAAGGTACTTCATAAAAGAAAATTTTTGGTTTCTATTTTTTATTTTTCAATATAATCTCCCTCAAGTGTAATACATTTTTCACATCTCGCATACAATACCTTTAACCCACCCAAAAAATATTCTGTATCTTTCTCTTCAAAATGACGATCAACCGCAGTTTTCATTTCATTGTGATCTGCAAATCTCCGGCTCCGTAAGTCCTTTTTCAAATTGGAAAACGGGAAAAAATCACTAGGTGCTAGGTCTGGGCTGTACAGAGGGTGGTCAATCTCTGAGAACCCTGTGTCTTTCAGGGCTTGCCTCGCAACATGTGCGGTATGAACGGGCGCGTTGTCTTGCAGAAAGAGCACTCCGCGCGTCAGTTTCCCACGTCGTTTCTGTACAATAGCTTCGCGAACCTGAATCAATAAATTGGCGTAATATTGGCCATTTATCGTAGTTCCCCTGGGTAGGTAGTCAATAAGCAAAATTCCTTCGATATCTCAGAAAACAGTCGCCATTAGCTTGGACGCCGACTTTTCCAGCTTGAATTTCTTCGGCGGCCGTTCCCCTTTTTTACCCATTGCAAGGGCTCTTGTTTGGACTCCGTATCATATTGTCGAATCCATTTTTCATCTACGGTGACTATCCGTTGCCAAACGTCTTCTTTGTTATCGCCGACTAGCTCCAAAACATCTTTGCAACTTGCGAGTCGAAGTTGTTTGTTGAGCGGTGTGAGCATTTTCGGTACCCAGCGCGCGCTATTTTTTCTCATATTCAAATGTTCATGTAAAATTTCTCCAACTCGTTCTTTGCTAATCTGCAGTTCTTCAGCAATCTGCCACAAATTAATTCATTAATCGGCTAGAACGATTTTACGACTTTTCGGACGTTTTCTTCGGTCAGTACCGTGACAGGGCGGCCCGGGCGAGGGTCGTCTTCACAGCTCTCTCGTCCTTGTGTGAAATATGCGAGCCTATTTTTTCACCATCGTATATGAAGGCGCAGAATCCTGAAGAACCGATGATATGTCTTCAAAAATGTTTTACGGTGTACTTCCTTTCTTTACGAGGAATTTTATCACGGTATACAAAATTCCGAGAATTTCCAGATTCGGCTGGCATTTGTTTTATAGTATAGGGGTGGCATGGTGATGTTTGTTGTTCAATAAATAATAGAATCAGTGCAGACTTAATTAGTGATTGATTTGTAATACTACAGATTGTTGAAACTAGTGACATGAGTAACAAGCTAATTACTCATAGTTAAGTACCCTAGGACGCGAACTTTTCAGCCGCCCTGGTATAAAAAGAATAACTCAGTGCAGTCGAGCAGAGCCTTTAGTAATTCTAAGTTATCCTTTCCGAGAATGATAGAATTAATGATAGAATATTCTGAACAAAACAACATAGACATCCTCGGCTCCAAACGTTTCGTTTTTCGTAAACAAATTTAATGGTTATCATACAATAGGTTCCTTTAAAAGTAAATAACCGTTGCATTGGATGAAAAGACGCCGGAAAACTAGATATTTTATTTTAAAAAAAGAGGTGAATGTTTGCTGTGTCTGTATCTGTCTGGTGGTGCAAGATAGAGATGAGAAAAATCATTGTCATTGCTGTCTATTTGCTCTACTGCTGAACGTAGAAAAATTATATTTTGACAAAATGAAAATCACAGCATAAGTACCAATCAGAAAAACAATTTGTTTAATATTTTATTGTGTTAACATTAATTTTATATTCAATATTAATTCTTCAAGTGTTCAAGTGTAATATCGAAAAATCTGCCTTTAATTGACCGCAGGGTGTTATTTACAAGGTCTGTTAAGCTGGAATGGTCATTTGAGCAAAATCACTTAAATTTTTGCTAAATATTTAGTGCTCATTTAGTGCTAATTTAGTGCTGCAAATTTAAATTTCACGCCAAAATAGCTTGATCAAAAATTATAAAACTGCTAGCTTTTAATTAAGCTAGCAGTGTCCTACCTATTAAAACGATAACCGCTACAGCACCAAATAGAAGCATCAATAATTTAGTGCTCATTTAATGCTGTCGATATACGCAAAAACAAATATTGGGAAAATATATTTTTTTTAATATCATAAATTCTGCTACTTTGACATCTTTAGCAGAGTATGTAATGAAAAAATTGACATCCAAGTGGATTATCACCTAATGATATGAGATAATAATTTAGTGCTCAATGAGTGCTGCCGATATACGCGAAAACAAAACTTGGGAAAATATATTTTTTTTATTTCCATAAACTCTGCTACTTTGACATCTTTAGCAGAGTATGTAATGAAAAAAATTACATCAGAGTGGGCTATCACATAATGATATAAGATAATAAATTAGTGCTCATTTAGTGCTGTCGATATACGAAAAAGGATTGTACAAAAAGTAAAAGTCGCTTAAATTACTCCTTATAACATCAGCTATCTGCTAGTAAAGCTGCGTCATAATTGGTCCAGCGATTTCGAAGATTAGCCGGAACAAACTGACAGACAGACAGAGAAAATATTTTTATACATATATTATTACTTATAACAAAAATATTTTTAATTAAATATAAAATATTTTTATAATTAAAAAATATTTCTTGTTATAAGTACCATATATACTTTCATTTGCATTTAGTAAAAAGCCTACCCCTCTGGGTGAGTGTTTATGTTATATGAATGTATAATTATATTTCAATATCGATATATCTGATGACATTTAAATATATACGTGATTCTGTAACTCGGCAAAGAAGTCAGTATTCAGTAATACACTATCTAGTATTATAGATACATACTATATTGTAATATCTATTTATTGTTAATATCTATAATACTCTGAAACGAGTATATCCTACAACACTTGGAGTAGGTATATCTGTTTCATTCAAATTTAATGATCTATCTCGTATTCTTTCGCGCGTTTATTGTTCGTTTACAGACGCGTCCAAGCAGCGCCAACGCCTCGAAACCGATTATAATTTTACGTCGTAGTCATATTAAATCTTTTAATTATTTATCTCACTCGGTACGAGTGCTGGAAAGGTGAGGGAAGGACCATTCCATGAATATCGTTTGATTTACGAATTAAAAAAAAAACTTGACCTTCCGACATGCAGAATAACAATCTCAAACATTTCCCTCACTGGATTATCTAAACTGATGACGTCTAAAGCAACTATGTCCCGCTATGGAATGATAGTCATATATATGGCAACTTTAATTTATTTTTTAGTAATTTTTAGGTAATTCTAACAACGTTGGTTGTTCTGACATTGAAATTAAAACGCTAGTAAATTTTTAGCTATCCAATTATATCCTAACAATGTTATAGTTATAGAAGTGTAAAAAGGATTTGACAACTTCCTGCCTTACTTATAACCGTTGCTTATCGTTTACTGAAATTAGTATTAATTACCTATCTCTTTTTACTGTCATTTAGTGAAGAGAGAGAGAGAGAGAGAGAGAGAGAGAGCAACTTTAAGCGGTTCTTAAATTGACGTAGATTTTTAAAAGTAAGGACTGTCTTCTTCAAATACCAATCGGCATCCAGTTAGGCAACGAAGATAATCATAATATTAAATAAACAATAATATTAAGATCACCCTTAAAAAATCAGAAACGCTTTTCAACTCGCTCGTGTACGCCGCCACGTCACGGCGAAAAATCCAGCCTATCTCGTACAGATGAGTGTCGTAAGAGGCCATTTAGTGGAATGCCTACTTACTATCAGGACCAATTACATGATAACACCAAAGTATGCAAACCAACAGCAGCACTACCCATCTCAATGTAACGCAGGGCAGCCTCTCAGCAACACCACCTTCCTTACCTGCACTAGTAGAATACCCCAACGGGCATAGTAACGACAGTGGGAATCTTAGAATTACACACTGATCTTCTTAGTGGCCTGCACGATACTTTATACTGCTAAAACAAGTGGGAGATTAATATTCTACCTTCATTTGTTCGTATTTGCTTTTATTTTTTACCCTCATTCTCGACACTGTAATGTATAATATCGTATATAGTGTTATCGCATCAGCCTAAAATAATACATGAATATTTTTTGCTGATATGCTCTCGGCTAGTGTCTGTCACAAAACGAGTAGATTCTAAAGACAATTTTAGTATTCAGTTTTTTTTTTTTTCTAAAATTGAAGATGCAAATGCAAATTTTATTCCTTTTGAGTTGAGATTTTCTATAAAGTGCTATATATCTCAATGCGTTACTTTATGTAAGCGATAAAAGGGTATGTAAACATAAAAAAATATTTAAAAATACATCGCAACGTCTGAATGCTTGGCGGTCCACCACTGTGTGTTTTACTAGGAGTTTCCTTCCTCGTACGACCTCTTTGTGGAATCGTTTACCACCGGCGATTTTTCCGGACCGATACGACTTAAGGACCTTCAAGAAAAAAGCTTACTCCTTTCTAAAAGGCCGGCAACGCACCTGCAATTTGTCTGGTGTTGCAGCTGATCATGGGTGGCGGTAGTTACTTACCATCAGGTGAGCCGCATGCTCGTTTGCCCCCTCTTCTATAAAAAAAAAATATGTATATTATTTTGCGAAAGTTATTATGGACACAAATCTTAAAGTTGTAATCGATCCTATGGTAAATTAACATAATTTACCACAAATTTTATCACTTGCTAAATACGACTAAAGTTTTACATGTACATTTTATGCATGTGAATAAAGTCTATAATTGATCAGTAAACGTAAAATGAATTTCATTTAAATGTGATATTATCTGTTACTATTGAATAAAATCATGGTGGTCAGTAATATGTAATTCTGTAATAATGAATGATACAAATTAAGGGCCTCATTATCATAAACGGAGACAGATGTCTGCATCAGGATATTGCTCCCAGATGGTTTCCATTTGGTACTAAATTTGATGCACTGAAATTTCCAGACGCTAGTTCCGCACATGTATAGTATGCGATATTGCAGTTCAGTAATTAAAGAGGTAATTAATTTACATTTCAAATTATAAAATAAATATAAATCATAAAATGTTATTGATTTTTAATCAAAACGCGTTAGATTCGTCGTCTTGAATTCACTTTCTAGATTTTAGTAGTCAGTTTCACTTTCACGGTGTCTGCGCTACGTACGACGATGGCATAGGTACTTTCTTCCCAGTCGCGCCTGAATAATATGATAACTATATAGGATGTGACTTAGAATTTAAATTCTAGAATTAAGGCACTTGTATAAATTTGGATGAAATTAAAATTTGAAAATAAGACAAAGGTAACTAGTTTATGTAACCTACAAATTTAACCACTGTTTGGTTATCGTGACGGCAATATGTCATGGCAGATTAAAATCCAAAATAAGTGAATTTTTTAATCATCAGATTAAAGTATGTTCTTTATCGCAGAGCATATCTCGAAACACGCTGGTCTACATCTTAGGGCGCTAAGTGATGTTTTAAAATCAGTGTATGGAAGCTTCGTGAAAACTATCGTGGTACCAATTGTAATAAACAAAACTGGGGACTCATGTGACAAGTCCATCGACAGGCTGATTTCTCTTGCTATTTATTGTAAAAGTACTTTCCGGTTTGCCCAATTATCAACTTGATAAATTACATAAACCTACCCGATAATGGGTTTGGTTTCAGACCTGCTTATCTACGGTATCAGCCATATTGTGTTTGGAGCAAACTGTCAAATATTATTTGGAACAATGCAAGCCCGTTTGTGCCTGTTTTCTTGATCTATCCAAGGAATTCTATGTGGTAACTTACGATATTCTGCCATGTCAATGTCGAGCGATGATTGTATAACTATGCGAAGCCGTACAGGTGTAGAGTGAGGCAGGGCAGGCTTAACCTCGCCCATCTCTTTAACCCTTACGCCAATGCGCTGATAGAGACGCATGTCGAGTGTCAAATTAATGGAGTGTGTCTCAATAGCATCAGATACCCAAACAACATGGTGTTGCTGAGTGCATCTGTCTGTGGTTTAGCGAACCTGTTTGGCATCTGTGAGAATTATGCCCTATTTCTTGATATATAATGTCAATATAAGTGAATGCATGATATTTCCCGAAAAAGGAAAATCACTAGCTTCCATTATATCTCCCATCAAACTTTATGTGACTAACGAGAGTGGAATAGTTCACATATCTCGGGCACGTGGGATCCTTGGGCCTGAAAGACGACACAGATATAGAAGCTTTCTATATCTCTTTCTACATGAGCAGGGGGTCGATTACACGCAAAAACACTAGCGCCGTGCGTGTACAGGGTAACAATGAATTCAGGATGCTGATGGGGCTGTTCCCATGCTGTAGCGCAACAGAGACTGTTTAGTACCTACTGTAGACGTGTGCGTGTAGACTGCTTTTACACTACTTAACGCCTTCGGTGCACATCAGAGTCCGGGTCAGCTCCAATTGAGTTCTGAGGGGATTTTCTGAGACGTGCGGTTATCTATACTTAAACCACTGCTGTACGGCACTGGTGCAGACAAATCGTTCCAGTTTCCGTTTAGGTAGGCTTTAATTTTATTTACTGTTAATGTTTAAAATACTTATGACCCTCGATATTCGAAATAAAATATTTATTTAATCATTTATACAAATATATGGACATTTGACATCTGTGGAGATTCCACATCTATCTATCCAGATAAATCAGAATGAGATTGGCGGTATCAACACAACTAAATTTTATAGTTTAACTAGCTGACCAGGCAGACGTTATTCTGCCCTTTCCGACGACCATGTGTCCTAAAAAAAGCTTAAATTCACAATAAAAAAAATTGAGGGTCACGTATCGGGATAAAAACTATCCTATCTCTCAAGTTGGACCAAACTGCATACATTGTGAAACATTTAATTGAAATCAGTTCAGTAGTTTAGGGAGTTCATCGCGGACAAACAATGTGACACGTAATTTTTATATATAAAGGTTTTACGTACCGAGTTTGAAATCGGATGTGGATTTAAATATCTTGAGGAATTCTGAATATTTAAAAATAAATAGGGCATGATAGTCAGCGCTATTAGAACTGCAGCAGCGTGATGGACTTCATCATTATCATCATCATTACAGCCCTTCATAAGTCGACTGCTGGACAGGCCTCCCTAAGGAATGCCACAAAACACGGTCCTGAGGCACCTGCATCCATCGACTTCCTGCATGTCTTACCAGGTCGTCACTCCAGCTAGTGGGGGGTCGCCCTACACTTCGCCTACCGGTACGAGGCTGCCACTGATGGACTTAGTAGTAATAAATACATAAGCAGTTGCTAAAAACTGGCCAAGTGCGAGTCGGACTCGTGTATGAAGAGTTCTGTACCATGGACGATCAAAACAAGTATATCCTAGGCTTTTTTAAAATTTTTTCATAATAATAATCAAGGACACATTTTTACATTAAGATAAATATGTGATTTTTATCTTAATGTAAAAATATTTTTTTCTCAATTTAATTATTTTTATTTCATTGTTTTTAGTTTAACGACTAAATAATTTAAGACAGCAACGAATTAATGAAACTATACGCTTGGCTTTCACGGTTTGTTCAAATTTTTATTAAGGAACGAATTAAGTAAATACGCGAGTACGATACAATGGCATTGTCTTGTCAAGTAAATAAATTAAGGCACAAATGATTCACACTTGGGAGCCAAAATAAAATAATTTGTGCGGTTTTTGTATTCAGAAAATTGTAATCGATTAAATACTCGACAGCCGCAAAAACTTTACACAACCATGGCATTTCCACAAAAATATATCGAAACAGGCTTTATCAGCGTGCCTTGAATAATGAATCAGCTTTCTTTTTTTAAATAAATATATTAATATTAAACTCCTTCCCGCATATTCTTCTGAGGGTTGTCCCGTTTAATGCTTTTTACAATGTGACATGAAACTTCCTAAAGCCTTCTGCAGGAACAAGCATTGGTTTCAACCTTTTCCTGAACTTTTTGTATATTTTTCGTTCATCATCATAGATTGCTTCATGTACGTATTCAGTAGCAATGATATCGACAACGCAAACTATCAGTGGAACACTTCAATGGACACAATTCATTCGATACATTCTTACTCCCTTTTGTATAGTGGTAGAGACTATAGTCACAAGTCACAACGCTCTCAAAACATCTAGACGTTTCCTGAACGTTTTCAACGCGTGTATAAATACAATCGTCCTCAACGCTCGCCTCAGTATTGCTTGAGACAAGCTAGAGTACGTAATACCATACGTGAATTTTTCTCGAATACATCGCGTCAAGTGAAGTGCACCTGTGATAGATTTTTGTGATTAAAATTTAAATATGGAATCTCCCGTTGTTGTGGATAAACCGCCTGAATATCATGGAAATGCTGCGAAAAATAATCAGGTAGGGTTTAGTAATTACTTTATTTTCCGGCTAATAGCTTTCAGAATTGACGATATTTTTGTTTGATTTTCTATTCTGTTTTGTTCGATTAAGCAAACTGAAAATAATTGTAATAATTATTAATAATTGTGATTTAATTATTAATAGACTTTTAATTAAATTATTAGAAAACTTTCAATCATATTCGATCACGTGTCCCGTGCTTTTAATGAAGAAATAATTTATTCATATATTATAGGTATTGTGCTACAAAAAGAAACCTGTCACTTTTAAAATATGCAAAAAATTCTTGTTTCATATTTTTTATAAAAAAATTAAATAATACAATGTTGTATTAAATACATTTCTCTCAAACGTTGAATCCCAAACATATACAAACAAACAATAGATTTTATCTGACGATTCTTCGGCATCGAAACTATAAGGGACGCCAAAGTTTTTAAACAGTAACAATCAAAAAGTTAAAGGTTCTCAAAACCTTCATTAATATTTATTAAATACGAAGATAATATAAATACAAAACAATATGTCTGCAGTGCTGAATGGATCCAACAATGCAAGCTTACAGTTTTGCAAGCAACCATGCGTTTTCTTTCGATAGAGTAAGGAGCGTACAAACTGCTACTATTAAGCAAATTTATAGACTCACCTATAAGTACTTAATATAATTTCTCATAATTAAAACGTTAACACAAATAAGTGTTACTTTGTAGGAATCTATTAAATTGGATGTGATGTAGTGTGTGATACTCTTCAATCTACAGTAACTTTAGATTGCAGGGCACTATCAGGGTGGTTTGTGCTCAATTTCTATACCAGAAAGAGATGATATCTAACGAGTACATAGTCCACTAGATAGCAAGTGGATGTTGTGTCTGTAATGGGTTCATAGGCGCCTAAATCTATTCTCAATTGAAAATTCAAAATTGCACATACATTGTTATTTTGAGAACTAAGAGGGAATACTTCATTACCAGTAAAATGGCTTTTATGTAAAAAAATTGAAGTGACAAACCAAGTTGCAGTTGGTAAGTGGTTACTGCAACCTGTGGACACCTTCAAATAAACATGGCTATAGATGCCTTTTCACCTCTGAGGACGAACATGGAATGCCTGTAATTACCATTCGTGCTATAGGATTGGAGCGTAGCTTTATCACGTAAAACAAGTATCTTAATTGTTTACCAACATGGATATAACCAAATTCAAATAAAGGAGTCCACAGTTGCACTGCCATCTCTGAGAAATCTACATTTATACTGCAATCGAAAACAATTTTTATCAATACTAACCCTTTATCGTACAGATACAAATAGATGATTTTAGATTTCTTTATTTCAGCCTCTTTCTCTTTTGTACATTTTTCTTACCAAATATGATTTTTGTCGTTGTCATAGCTTAATAGAACATAGTCTCCGTTGTAACTTTGTTATTTTTGTGGACACTATGCCTTAGAAATTACATGAGTCAATTGTATTGGTAAAAATTACTATCGCCACTCCATTTATAGTCGTGCTCTTTTATAAAGTCCCGTGTTATCGGACTTTGTGGTCATTAGTGTATAATATTCGCCCGACATTCATTATAAAAAATTAGTTTCGCAAAGTACTAATTTATACTGAGTACTTTGTTGTATTAGTTTCTAGTCATTTTTATAAAAAAAAAAACTGCATGAGAGTTTTCTTCCAATGTTCATCTTCGATTTCGTATTTTTGTGTAAGTTCTCAACATTACATTCTATACCAGAATTATTGATGTATTTAGGGTTATTTTCTATTATTTCCCTGAATAAAATTTCCAGAAATAAATAACCTTAAACCTTAAAATAAAATTAATAACCACGTGTAATTTGATATGTTGATTCCTCAGCTGTATAATTCATTTATTACAAAGTGCTGTTGTGAGAAATTATTTAAGTTCCCATTCTAGGAATTTTTGCGTTGGTAACCTAACATCCTGTCCTGGTGTGGGCACCACAGACTTAGAGTACAGATCACTCAGCCACTATACTCCAATTGTATTATATTATGACCAGAATATTTTTATTTCATTCTAAAAATGGTTATCTGTATCTCTGTTAGTGTTGGAATGCAATGTATGATCTGTAGTAATTCTATAATTATTCACATATTTGCATGTAAGCGATCATTTAAAGACTCTCCTGCAGGAGATAATACACTCGTGTCTGCTATGTTTTATCGCTGGAGTGGTTGCCGTTCTAAAAGCGGTTCACCTCTCTTTGCATTGCGAAATGACCCGAGCAACGCGGAACTAAGTCTACTTGAATTCATGCGAGCTGAAATGGAGGAGTGTTTTGAATTTATTGACGTAAGGAAAGTACCACCTAAATAACTAAACGATTACAGATAAATTATCCAACGCGTTCGTGATCTTTAAAGTATATGTAGCAGACGTTAGTCACTGCACTGTCTTTAGTTAAATACGTTCAGGTTATGTGCTATCAAATGACACTCATATTAATATCCTTGGTTAATATCTTTGTTTTAACCTTGTTTTTAATGTACAATTTATTCTAATGCTAATTCCAGTATAATTTGCTACTATTTAACCTTGTTATAGACAAAGTTACTTTAAGTAAAATGTTTATTGTGTAGTTGCCGCGTCAGAATATCCACTACCCCATATTACCCCGTGAGTGTTTTAAGAGACGACAGAGGGAAAGTGAAACAGGAGATGGGTGGCAGCAGCATCTTCATGATTACGAATGAAAGTAATAAAAAAACTGCGGTTTCCAAGCCGTCCAAGAAGCGTGTCCTATGAGAGGCAATTACTGTGACAACTATGAGGGAGGTCTATGTGAGCAGTGGACTTTTTAAAAGGTTTTAACGAATGAATTAAAAATGTCAAATTCTTTTTCCGTCTCAAACAAACCCAACTTTCCATCTGTTGTTTCGCGATAGGCGCCGAACGTGTAGGTGTTAGAATAGCAAAACCTACATCCTTGTTTTCACAACAAATTTAAAGTTACATTGCAGTTTCTATTTTGTATGTTATTAATACATCACGGAATTCATCATAATTTTTCTTTTTATACACCCGTATTAGCCTAAATAATCGTATAGTTTTATTATTTTCATCTGTGATCGTTTTCGTAGTTCATTCAACTTTATCTCAGTAGACCTATCGTGACTTTTGATGTATTTTTTTCACAAATGATAAAATATTGAATAGTGGTTTGAGAAAAATAATTCAAGAAATATAAACATTTGAGATATTACTTGAAATCATCATCATCATCAAATCAAATCAAATCTATCAAAATCCACTTTTGAACATAGGCTTCTTCGATAGATTATCTTGTAGGGGTAGTATTTGCCATGGTTACCACGCTCGGCAGACCGGTTCATTACCGCAGTTTATTATTTTGAGTTGTTACCGGGAAGATGCTGCTCATCTCCTGTTTTAGTTTCACTTAGTCGCCTCTCATAGCACCAGCTTGAAGTAAATTTATTATTTGCTTATCATGTATCAAGTTCAAGGCTTTGTGAAATTTACGCAGTAAGTCGCGCGCTCGCTAACACGCCACTGTAAACATGCAAGCAAAGTAAGTAATGATGTCATCGCCGTACAGCTTAGATGGCAACGTACATGGACACAAAAGCGGTCTTGAAACGGCTCTTTGGGTGAATGCGTCACAACATTCCACCTACGTACAGTATCTGAACACGATCGAACGGCGAAATATTCGAGACTATTGCTATATTCGTTAATTAATATTCATTGGATGACCTTATATGATTTTCAGACTTTAAGAAAAAGAACTTATTTCTCGTACGTGGTTTAAATTACTATAAGCTGGTCATTGGTTTATTGCAGCTGCAATCATCATCATCATTATAATAACCCTTCATAAGTCCATTGCTGACCAAAAGCCGTTCCTATTCCAGCTGTAGTGAACTTACTTAATCTGTCTCTAACTTCCTTGACCTTCAAGAGGGCGATAAGACCGGTTGCATGGATCCCTCAGTATCAACAACTTTATTTTCTATAGTGAAGTGATGACCTCACTTTGTTGAACTTGTCAGGTTCTCTTAATTGCAAGTAATGACGCTTTGTGGTCGTTCTATATATTCTATATAGAGAAGGTAGTTTTCACTTAATAAAATTAACTGTTTATGTTTAATTTGCCTTAGAAGTCTAGGATTTTATTTAAGCTATAATCACGGTTTAACTTCGATGTTCGTGGTTTTCTTATCTGCTACATGGTTTCTGAGATTTCTATTTTAGTAGTCAATGACTTAATTGTATTTACTACAACTCTTATTGACTTTGTATTTTTACCTTTTCTTGTTAAATATCATTACGTATCTGAAAAATTGCGATCGTTTCCAGAAGTAATAAATGTGTGAATATTGAGGCAGGAGTTGCGTATTAATTTTTGAAATGTTTAATTATTTAGATTATTAATTTTACTCATTACATAATAGTAAATACAAAACGTATAAATACAGCAACAACAAATTTTTTTGAAATATTAGGACGAACTTCAAACTAGAAGATAACAATGGAGCTTCTATATAAATAAAATGATAGAGGGTCACAGTTGTGCGCGCATCTCGGAAAAACTACTGGATGGACTTCAATTAAAGAAGTTTTATTTCTTAGACACTTGGCCCTTATCTAAAAAAAATTATTGCGATATATTCATTATTATATTTCTTCTATTATTTCTATTAGGTTCTTCACACGGTCGTCACTCTACGTTGCTTGCTCTCGCGTTACTACCCCTGATAATTTATATATTTTAGCTACAAACGGAGCAACGAATAACATGGTTTACAAAGAAATTTTGTCTTATTTGATGTTTTTCCTTCGCACATACGAAAACTATTAAGCAACGTGGACGAAGTCGCAGGTATCAGCTAGTAATCTATAAACTTGTTTGCATTGAAAGGGAATCCTGAAGTATTGGAATCCCTTTCATTCCTTTCTATTCAGAATACTAGCCTAAGTTCGACCACAAACATCCCTTTTGGAAGGTAACACGAAGTGAGTGTGTTAGGGAAGATTCGACCAGAGTATTGAAAAGGAAAATTATTAAGTTTTTAATCGATCTGAGGTCTGAAATGTTCGTACCAAAAAACCACTTCATCTGTTAGAAATAGGGTATAGGCATAATACTGTATTGTATTAATGTAATTTGATAATGTAATAATGTATGTGTTAATTGTAATAATGTAATATAATCTTCATAAGGTTACATTTGGGGCAATTAAGGTTACAATATCAAACAATTTGAGAAACCCTTCCTTCATCAAAAAAGTCAAACGGTTGTTTGAACGTGTTTTACAGTTTGTTCCGATTACAACAACGATCGGAAAGAATTGCTTTTTTTTTGCTTAAATTGTAACCCTAAAAATATCTTATACTTGTAAAACCGGTGCCAAATTATACAAAATATAATTAATTCTCTACAATCACACGGATTATAAATCACGGCGATGATGTCACTGCGGTGTGGGCTGAAATGAGGATAAAAAACATATTATGCACAACCTTGCGTCATCATATACAAGTGTAAAGGTGATTTGTCGGAAATTGTACACAACTAACAATAATAGTGGAAAATGCACGTGTCGCATCACGTGACTACACAAAATGTAGAATTTTCGACATTAGTAATCTTGTTGTCGATATTACTTATTTCACCATGTATTACGACGGTTTATATAATAAAGTTTACCGTTACAGGTTACAGCCTATCCACCGCTGAACATAGATATCGATGGCCTTCGAATAGATTGCTTCGTAGGGGGGATATTTGCCATAGTTGCCACGCTTGGCAAGTGAGTTGGCAACCGCAGTTTTTATTTTTAGTCGTTGTTAGGAAGAGGCTGCTGCTCATCTCCTAAATTGTGTCCCTCTGTCGCCTTTTACGACACCCACGGGATGATAAGGGATAGTGGATATTCCTAAACCCTGGTGGTGTAGGAATTATCCACTACACGGTAATAATTTAATTTATTTCCAAGTACCTACGTTTTTGATACAGCCTTTAAGCAAGGCTAAAAATAACCTGTTGAATTTATTGCAATTCCATATTCGAGGTTAAGATAATATTTAATATGTATTTATAAAAAAGTAATTTTTACTTGCCAAAAAACAACAACATGGTTTAAAGTTCCTTTAAAATAATTTAATAACAAAATTATAATTTATTTGTAACCTAACGATATTACATGTATGAGAGCAGATAATTAATTATGTAGGTACATATATAATTAATTATCTGCTCTCATGTATTTAGATAAGTCGTGGATAACTTGTAACTGCCTATATTACTTTTTCATATAACTAGTTTGTATATTTTTTTTATTCTGTTATGGTCTTATCACTAAATATAAATATATCATCTGGTGTCATATTTTTTCAAATGCACTAATAACAAAAATGAGTCCTTGTTATTTCATGTTGCACGTTTTTAATTATATGTCTTCTCTATCTTATCAAACATTTGATGCTTTGATCACTAATAAAAAGAATTTTATGTCAAAGAAAGGAAAAACTACCTAGTTTAAATAATTATAAATTTCAACATACCTATTTATTGGATCCTTAATTGAATTTTAACTTTATTCTAAGATGTCTACTTAGTCGCTTTCGTTGAGAGAGTCTTTTAACTTAAAACTTAATATTATGCGGTCTATTTTTGCAGAGGTATGTGAACTTATCCCACACAGATATTTAGTGGCATCTGAAACCGGTAAACTCGACGGACGACGGTTATGTACTTTTTATTTTAAACGATGTTTAAGGCAGTAAATGGATTATAAAGTAAGGCCGCAGTTTCGCCACCATCACAGTTCCGATCTCAAGAATTTGTGATATTTTTTCATCAGTTTCTATTTATTTCCAATTGCATCGTGCATATAACCGGTATTTCTTATAATATTTTTTCATTAAATACATATTTAACAATAAATAAGATTTAGAATGTTCAGGGCGACACAATAAATAATTAATAGGCGATTTAGGATTAAGGCATTTCTGTACTCATCGCCAAGCCGTATGTATGCATTTGAATACAAACAGAGCATGCAATAGGCTGGCATCGGCAACACGTAATGCGGAAAACATCAACCATCTGTTGTTTGTGTTGAAAATGGATTTATTTTAACTTCCTTCAGTAGCTTGCAAAATGACATTGTCTATACACTGGCACTGCTATACATATTAAAAGTAAAGTTCAGCCTATTTTACGTCCCACTGCTGGGCACAGGCCTCCTCTCATTTCTGAGAGGGTTTTAGGGCAAGGAATGATTGCTATACATATTAGATTATTATAATATAATCTACAAAAAATATTCAAAAAGTTTGTAAAGGGAGCAAGCATAATCGCTGCAGTGTACTATATTGTGTTGATCACTTTTACTTTTAAAATTTTGTTCTGTATCTTAACTGATATAACTGGAAATTACCACTTTTTTATAGAATAAGGGTGACAAACTAGCACACAGTCCACCTGATGGTAAGTGGATGCTGTGGTCCATAGACATTTATATTTATCCTCAATTAAGAATCAAAATGCAGATACGTTGTTACCCTTGAGTTCTGAGATGGAATGCCTCGTTTGCAGTAAAAAGGGTATCTCTACATTCACCATACGAAACATAGCAGCATTAAGCTGCTATTTACGCTGGTATTCTGTGAGAGCGTGGTCCTACCTATTCGTGCTGCAACCACAATATCGCTACAGCATGGCTCTACCACGTACAATTTTTTTGGTTTTAAAAACTAGATTCATGATAGGGATTCAAATTGATCCCATGGCCCTGCACAACATAATATCAAGTCTTCTACGATCATTCATTAAAATGGAAGAATAACGAATTCGTAATAGGAGCGTTGCCAAAAGTGAGGCGGTACCTTCATTATAATATTGGCATTATAATCGTCAACAAATCCACGTTCATTTTATAGAATATTCGAAAGTGTGTTTTACCAACATCCGGCTCATTGCCTTATTTTTAAGTCCGTTTACGTAAAAAGTAGAATGTTACACAATGTTTGTCCAGCTCATAAAGACGTAACACAACCTGTGTCCTTTACTCCTCTACTTTGTTTGTTCATGTAGGTAGGTAATATTGTATAAACATATTGTTTATAAGTATTTTTTCAGATATTTCCTTTCAGAATAATACTGTGAATTATAAAGAAAAAAATTTATAAAAAGATAATAGTGACAGATGATTTCATTATTATGTATTGATACATAACAACGGAGACGCTCGGCTTACTACACAATAATTAATTTGAACATAACAACTATGAAAATGAATATTTTATTTATTTTATTATTTTTTCTAAACAAAATCTAAAAAAATATAATTTTCGTCTTCGCCTCTGTTTAGATGGTATTTGTTACAACAAAACATGACGACAAATTGCAGTACATTATTGCATTTTAACTTTCTTTCAAATAACTGCTGTTTTAGGTGTTTAAGAAAGACTACACTGGACTTGCGAGTTTCCAAGATTTCTTTTGTTTTGAAAAATAATTTGACAAGTAACGCTTAAAATAATAAAATTAATATTAAAAGATTAAAAGTAATTTTACGACCGTCCTTGCCATATATGGTCATGTCTTCGTGGCGCAAATACGGCTCTAGCATAACACTACATGCGCGTTTTATGTACACGCTATTATAAATCTTAAAGACAACACAAACAACGCTTTAATTGCAAATTCAACTCGATATACTTTCATGTATGCATACACATTTCATCGATTACAACGCTTCCTGTATGTACAGTAATGTCATTTTTTTTAAAATAATTAACTAAATGTGAAAATATCGCTGTGCGACATGCTGAGGAAATGATTGACAAAACATTTAGCACTAAGCGAATTAATATTACTCGCGAATAAATTTTAAAGTTTATAAATGGCGACGTTATTGATCTATAGGGACAAAGTTGCCTGTATAAAATAATAATGTATGCAGGATTGTCCTTTTTCCATGAAACCGTGATTTGAAATTTATTTAATTATTAATTAAAATATATTGTACTTAGTTATAGCGTCAGGTTAGTCAAGATGCCCAGATATCGACCCTGTGATATTTATTGAATATGTAATAATGATACTGGTTATGACAGCAGCATCTTCCTGATGATTGAATTTAAAATAATAAAAATATACGGTGGCAAAATCGTATGCCAAGCGTGGCAGCACGGCAAATATTCCCCCTATAAGGCAGTATTTGGGGAGACTTACTTGACTTTTAATAGGCGCTTACGCATACACGCCCCAGCCTGTTTGTTATGACTAGCGCGCGAATGGGTCGGTCGAATCGGGAAAAGACCACGCTCGCACAAAATGCTGCTGTGTTTCTTATGGTGAGTAACAAGAAACTGAGACCCATTATATTGTTAAGTTGATCTTAATCTTCAAATGTGACAACGCATTTTTGTTACATTTAGACGTTTATAGGCTAGTGTCTTCTTACCATCACGTGAACTGTATGCTCGTCTCGCTTACTTGTAAACCATTAAAAAAGCTTGATTTGCACCCTTTATCCAAACATAATTACAGTTGTGAAGTCAGACACAACACGTTCGCGCTCTTCGCGTTGTTGTTTGTTAATTATATATTTGTTGTTACCCTTGTTTTTTTTTTTAATAAAATATGAATGCAGATAACAATAGAAGGGGAGTTGTTTGAGCAAGCGGCTGAGTTTGTGTATTTGGGATGTGTTTTTACCAAGGATGGTGGATATGATAAGGATATAGAACGACTAGTAAACGCAGGAAATGGAGTAAATGGGGCTCTGTACTCTATTGTGGGAAGTAGAGAATCTATAACGCACGTATGACAATACACAATGCTGTGTTAATCCCTACGCTAATGCATGGCAGTGAAAGTTGGGTGTGGCAGCACGAGAAGGGTGAGGAATAGTGTGATAAGAGAAAAGTGTGGTTGGCAAGATGATGTTGTGACCAGAATTAAGAAAGGAATGGTTCGTTGATTTGGGTATGTAGAAACAATGAACGAGGAAAGAGTGACGAAGCAAATTTATGTTGCAGAAGTGAACGGAAAAGTCTGGAAGGGTCACGCCATACGAAAGTTAACCGACGACCATGTATGCGTAGGTATATGGATGTAAAGGAAGCGAAAGAGGTGTGTCAGGATCATGTCAAATGTAAGTCCGTAGTCTCTGTCTACCCCTTTGGGTGACAGGCGTGAGTGTTTATGCTTATTGTAGGTAACGTTACTCAGTATTCTCTCCTGCAAGCAAGCAGACATTATTTGTTATCTGACTCTGTACATGCGCAAAGCCGTATTTGCAGCGAATTTCACAATCGCCATTAAGTTTGAATCAAATAATAAACATAGTTATATGATTAAAATGAAGTCCTAATCAAAAATCTATCATTATAAAAATCTACTTGTCCAACTCAAAATATTTGCGTAGGTAGAGCCATTCTGCAGCTATGCTATCGTTATAGTACGAATGGGTCAGCTTGGCCGTTCAAGTACCACGCTCAGACAGATAGCAGCCTTACGTTGCAGTATTTCGTACTTTGTTACAAATGAAACAAGAGAATGACTATGCATCTGCATTTTGATTCTTATATGAGGATAGATAGACAGATGTCTATGGGCCACTTCATCCACTTACCATCAGGTGGACTGTGTGCTGGTTTTATTATTTGTATAGACAAGGTGACATCTATTCTATAAAAATAGAGTTATTAAATAATAAATTTGTTCCCCAGCGCGGCTTCCCGTTTGACGAGGAGGAGGGTACAGGCGCGTGGAGCGAGCTTGCGGCGCGGCACCCGGACATAGCGGCGCGGCTGCGGCAGCGACCCGCCACCTGGGCCAGGAAGCGACGCCCCTCCAGCCAGGACGCGACTGACGGTAAGCACGCCTTTGGTAACCACTAAAAACTTATCATTGTGATTTCTTTTATTTACACGGGTACTCGACGTTGAATTAAACTCTTTTTACGGATTATATCGTGATTATATTATAATTAAACGCTATAAAATCCGTAAAATTCGTTTTATACAACTTGCCATTGAAGGCGGCTTAAAGAATTCCTCAACTCATTTCGCCCCCTTTAGTGCCGGAGAAGGCGATTATGGGAAAAAGCTGAAAATCTTATAGCTGAAAGGTTTTGTTGTGTTGATATAACCGTGTAATGGCGGTGTAGAGAGTATCCACCACCCCATATCGTCCCGTAGGTATCGTAAAAGGCGACAAAGGGAAACTGAATAGAGGTGGGCAGCAGCATGTTCCTGATAACAACTCGTAACAATAAAAAATGCAAAAACCCGCCTGCCAAGCATGGCAACTATGGTCAAATCCTCCCTATGAGGCAATATGAGGGAAAGGCTATGTTCAGCAGTGGACTTTTAGGGGTGGAATGGATTATAACCATCTCGAATATGCCTGTAAAATACTGAGACTGGCGATGGGCAGCAGCTTCAAAGGTTCGAGACGATCGTCAATTTATCTGACAAGCGAGATTATTTAGGAAAATACTGCCTATAGTGGAAAAGGCGCATGCTTAGCTGTACACTTATAAGGGCTAATGCTAAAGAAATAAAAAAATTTTCCTTAATTAAAATTTCGTAAATGTCATATATGTTGCCTCTTGTATAAAAAAGAATCACATTTAAGGAATTTTGCTGAATATAACGTATTTTTTTATAGGATAAGGGTGACAAACGGGCACACAACCCACCTGATGGTAAGTGGTTGCTGTGGCCCATAGACATCTTCATCTATCTTCGATTAAGAATCAAAATGCAGATGCGTTGACACCCGTGAGGACTAAGATGGAATGCCTCGTTTCCAGTAAAAAGGGTCTCCGGTTCTCTACATTCACCATACGAAACACAGCAGTGTTAAGCTGCTATTTGACGCTGGTATTCTGTGAGAGCGTGGTCCTTCCCCGGTCGAGCCGACCCATTCGTGCTACAATCATAATATAGCTGCAGCATGGCTCTACCACTTATAAAAACCCGTTGGTTTTATATGTGGCAAGGGTTGGGCCTTGTCCGTGGGTGTTCCCAAGGCCCAACCCTCTTGTTTTACCGTTTCTGTTTTTACTTATTATAAGCCAGAGCTTGATCACTATTCCGCTTGATGGTAAGTGGTGATGACTCTGAGGATGGCAAAGCGAATGATGTCTATTCTTGTTATGGCTAAGATACCTCTACATAATTTTGGATGTAGTGTCAATTTATATGTTGTGAAAAACCCATCACAATACCCGGGACTCGAACACCAATTAATTGACTGGGATGTAAACTTTTGAACTCCAAACTGCAATCAAATTTGCAACCTCGACTACCTCCATCATGCCATTTTAGTTTCATTAGTTTGCAAATCCAGTGTCAGTGTCTTAAGACTGATTCAGGATACAGCCAATATGAACAATACGTCTGGTGGCACAAATATAGTAAAATTTATACTTGTATAAGTTAATATTGATTTTTTCAATATTTCAGACACTCACGGAAGTATTTGCTCTTTACAGGTTGTGTAAAAAAACGTTTAATTATTGCAGATTTTGACGACAACTTCAGCGGCTTCGACAGATTCCCGTTTGACGACATCCCAACAGAGTTCAGAGAGCATTTCCCGTCACATTGGAACCGCCGGTACGGTACCCGAGACGAACCACATCAGCAGCAGCCGCCTTCACCGCAGCCACAGTCGCCACAACAGCATTCTACAGCTACACAGACTGAACAGGCACCGGGACCATCCCAGGACGATCAACAGTCTCATTTACCACAGTACGGATTAAGAAACACAGTAGACCTTGGACAGAAAAGCCCCGCACACCCTGGTTTGGTTGATGAGGACGACCGAAATCATCGGTCTATGTCAGCGCCCCCCGATAATCGCACATCAGGTCACAGTAATATAAACAAAATGAGTGGACACAATAACCAGGAACAAGCTCACCATCCGCAAACTGAACAACAATCTTCCAATGTACGACACATCCCTATTTTCGTGGAAGGCAGAGATGAACCTGTAATTAATAAATCAGTAGACCGTGGTACGCACTTTGGTGACGCTAAGCCTACCTACGTACCTCCGTCACAACCACATATTGATAGAGATCAGTATTTTGCCGATGATGGTCCTGTCAATTTCCACCATCCTCCGAACTTCTCGAGGACGTTTGGTACCCCATTTAATAAAGGATTTAGACAGGGACCACAACCGTTTGTACAGCAAAAAGTGTATCCACAAACAGCGTTTGCTCGCGGTGCGTCCCCACAGAGATCCCAGTCTCCTAAACCACAAATGCCCCCAGAAGAGCATTATGTAAAGGTACCAGTCCATCATGAGCAGACACCCAGAGCTGAGACTCCGTCCAGAGCACAGCAGAAGCAGCCTCCGCGCCAGCCTACCCCTCAGCGACAGTCTACGCCCCCTCAACAGCCTCCCCCGCAACAGAATGCTCCACCGCAGCAGCAAGCTCCACCGCAGCAGGAAGCTCCACCGCAACCGAAACCTCAGCCGTCTATGAATGATCCTATAACGCAGATCCTAAGCATCCAAACTGATGTTCTAAATCTTATGTCAGAAGTTGAAAACTTTACTGGTACGAAGAAAGACAAAAGATATTTGTACCTTGACGAAATGCTTACCAGGAATCTTATCAAATTAGACACAATCGAAACTGATGGCAAAGAAAACATAAGACTGGCAAGGAAGGAAGCTATTCGTTGCATTCAAAAATGCATAGCCGTGTTGGAAGCTAAAGCTGAAAAAGGCAGCAGCGCTTCTCAACATCAAGATGTTGAAATAGAGAATTCTACGACTAACGAGCAGGGCGCAGAAAATGGTGAAGTAGAATTGAAAAATGTTAGTAACACAGAAACTACAACAGAGTCTGAAATGGAGCAAGAAAATTCTGAAAGCCCTAAAAAGGAAGAAATTGAAGAACATAAGCCAAAAGAAGAAAAAGTTGAAGTCGCGCCCTCTACCGAGAGCAAGGAGGTTGGTCAACCACAAGTCGCAGACACGCGGCCAGAACAACAAGTTAAAGAACAGATCCCAGAAGTCACAGCAGATGAAAATGTAGAAAAAGAAAAGAAAAGCCCCAAAAAGGGCACGAAAAATGTAAAGAAACGTGATAAGAGTAAGGATAAGAAAGATGCAACTAATGATAGTATTAAGGAAGTAAATGTTGAGAAGAAAGATGATAAGTCCCAAATAAATCCAGTAGAAAAGGTAGAACCAAAGAAGGATGAAAATGAACAGAATAAAGATGCGAAAGTAGAACAAGGGACAGAAGATAAAGTTGAACAAAAGAAAAATGAGAAATTAGAAGCTATGCAGATTGATGGTAAGGGCGATAGCACGGAGACGCAAACAATGGAAGTAGACAGTCATGCTAGTCAATAAATATAGTTTGCATTAGTGAATTGTTTCTTATAGTTACACAGCTACTAAGCGTCGCACGGGGCCTACAATCTGCCTTTTTTTCTCCTTCGTGTTAATTCTTTGTGTCTAAATAACAAGGTGTTGACATGTATTGTTTGTTTGTAAAATTTAACATCTACTTTGTGTAAAGGATGCTGTCCATAGGATTTGAGATGGTCTCCTCTTGTTTAAATCCTAATATTTAATAATTTATTGTTTATCAGTACTTGATAACGCAAATTTCTCAATAAACTATATCAATTCACAAAGTGTGTTTTAATAAATAACTCGATTTTCATGTTTATATTCTATATTTGATGCTTTAATTAAATGTATTCAAGTTGTATAAATAAGTTTTTTTTTTTCTAAAATAAGATCACAGAAATAGTATAGCCAAAACACAAATTATTTAATATTGCCAATATCAGCTTAAACCCAGCAAAGTACCATTTAGTAGTTAAGTAACCCTAAGAAAGCTCGAGACAGATTTTTATCCAATATCCTTTAATTAAAATGCAAGTATCCAGTAGTTCTAAAAAGCGAACTGTTTGAATATAAGCACAGAATAAATAATAGTTAAAAGAACAGAAGGATCACTTTCTGATAGCAAACTTGCGAGTTATACTTTGCACGCCTCGGAAGTGAACTTCGTGAAATTAGCCTACCGTTTATTTCATCTAAAAAAATTATGTGGTGCGCGTATGAAATCAAAATACACCTTAAGTCCGCGTGCGAGTGTCTGTATCACTTAGCCCGTTACGCGCCTTTGTTAAGACCGCTTCTACTGTAGGGTTAGGTGTTGTACGAAAACAAATTGAATCCTTTGATATTATATAGTGGTATATAGTAGTACAATGTATTAGTATTTCTTTTATTTAATACATTATCGTTTTATGTAATACTAGCTGTTCCCCGCGACTTCGCCCGCGTGTTATTTGGAGTTTTAATTTTTTTGCGCGGAACCCTAATTCCTTTTCTAAAACAAAAGTAGCCTAAGTTACTCCTTGTGACATCAGCTATTTGCCAGTGAAAATCCCCCGTCAAAATCGGTTCAGCCGTTTCGGAGATTAGCCGGAACAAACAGACAGACAGAGACAAAAACTTTAAAAATTGTAATTTTGTTGTTAGTACCGTATATATTTTCATCTGCATTTTGTAAAAAGCTGTAATTTTGACATTACAAACAGGTAAATATTTGCCATAGTATCCGTGCTTGGCAGGCAGGTTGGCAACTGCAGTTTTTTTTATTGTTTTTTTTATTCATTTTCCACTATCAATTCCTGTGACACCCACGGGATGTTAAGAGGTAGTAGATTGCTAATACAGTATAGTGGGAGCATAAGGCCCCACTATACTGTATTAGCAAAATATTATCCAATCCAAGGAAATACATTGTTGTTAGATTTCACTTTAGTTATATTAAAATCCTATTGATTAAATTATATTTCTACTATATGGGATATCAAAGCAAAATTTCGACAAAGTGAAATAAATACCAAATAACGAGATTTATTTTTTGTAAGCGATTTGAAAAAGGGAGGTAAGTATATTGACTGCCTTTATGTAAAATCGTAGATTTCCTCTATACTCAGAGATTATAAGATACAGCGGATGTTTATTGCTATTCATTAATATAAATTAAAAACAGGGTGATTTCAATAGGGATAACATAAAGCTGTCCATAGACGTTAAGCAATCACTATAGTATATGATATAACATTAAAACAAAAATGTGTGTAATTTTACACGATAAAATATTGCATATTTTATAAATTATATTTTTAATATAAATATCGTTAGGTCGATGACTTATTCACTTAGAACTTAACAAGGAATTAAGGAATTGTTTGCAAATGAGGAGGCTGTGTATGATGAAATAAGACGGTAAACTATTCCCACTCCTTCAAGACTCGATCCCAGTCCTCGTCCGCTATGAATGGCTTGTCAATACATGCGATCATGTACTCGCCGCAGAATATGCACTCGCTTGCGACAATGTCGTCTATCTCGTTCTTGAGTACTTCGCGCAGAGGCAGTCCGTTGGAAGTGGGAGTGGAGAGTTCTATATTGCTCAACACCGATAGTTGACGCTGGAGGTCGCTAAGCTTGTTGCGGCGAGCTGGTCCTGCGGAAAATTTATAAAGAATTATACGAATGCCTGCGTATGATGTAGACGCGAGCGAAACCGCTTGACCTATTTTGACTTTCACTGGCAGATAGCTGATGTTTTAAGGAGTAACTTAAGATACTTTTATTTTAGAAAAAGAATTAGGGTTGCCGCGCAATAAAAATAAAACCCTATGAAATTCAATTGTAATAAATTTCACGCGAGCGAAGTCGCGGGGGGGGGGGCAGATAGTTCGAAATATACCCCTTACAATCCTTATGTCTTTATTTTCCCCTGTATAATTGGCACTTTTTCCTTATTAGGTGGTTAGACTCCTTTTATGCCTAGACGTCCGTCTGAATAGGTGAATTATAAAATTTACATTTTTAGGGTTTCGCCGTTTTACTAGGAGAAGCCTTACTAGCTTGTAGGCTATATCTATTTCTGCCTACAAGGTCTATCTATAAAGGTACCATACTCTTACCTATTTCTGTGCTCCGGTCTAAAGGGTATTGGTATAGGGTCAGTAAAATTACACACTGTGTGGCATTCTTCCTTAGTCTTCAGTGGTGACAACGTATCAATAACCTTCTATGTTTGAACACGGCTGCAGTTGTCCATAGACTGCAATAGCTAAAACTACCACTAAATGCTAAAAGCACCAGCGTAAAATAGCACCTCATTCTGCTGTGTTTCGTATGGTGAATGTAGAGAACCGGAGACCCGTTTTACTGGAAATGAGGCATTCCCCATCTTAGTCCTCACGGGTGACAACGCATTTTCATTTTGATTTTTAATCGAGGATAGATGTAGATGTCTATGGGCCACAGTATCTACCTACTGGACTGTAAATTCTCTTGTCACTTCAGTTTCATATAAAAAAACTGACAACACAGGCACAGATGTTGCCTGTAAATCATATATAAACAGTTCTTGAACACTATGGACTTTCAAGATGGGGAGACAATATGTTGAAATTAAAACTTTCAAATATCGGCCATATAACGATTTCCAAATAAGAAGTTAATAAATTAATGCTAACAAAATAATTATTTAGTTGCAACATTTTCAATTTGTACTCTTAAAAGCTATCAAAAAATAAACCAAAGAAGACATCCTAAGTGAACAATGAACATGGCTCCGTGAATTCTCATGCTCAGTTCGCAGCACTGACCTAGTATGGGCTGTATTTCCGCAAGCAGACAATCGCTGTGGAAACGGTGACCACAGGGGAAAAGGTAGAAGGGGCGTAGCAGAAGCGTGATGTCGCACAGGCAGCACGCGTCCGTCACAGAAACGATCACGCTGCGGTTGCGAAACGACTGGATCTCCGCACGAACCTGCAATCAGTTATGAATTATGACGGAATCATAAAGTTATATTGGACGATTTCAACCACGATGACCAGCAAAAATAAAAGTAAATTTTAATTTCTATTTCATTCATTCATTTCATTGCACGTGCCACCATTTAACGCCTCATTTAAATCGTATTATGCACTACATAGACCCTCACGTAATATATAAATATAAAAGCCACTGTAACTTACGCATTCGGCCGATTTTGTAGCATCCTCCATTTCAGCCTTAAGATCTTCTATTTGTGTGTTATATTCCTACAACAAACGAAAAATTCATATAACAACATATTGCTGAAAAAGTTTAGAGATTATAATTGTAACTATTAACAAAAAGTAAGAACCGACTTCTAATATTATTTATTTGCTACCATTAGGGATGGAATTTTTTGTCCAAATTTATGAGGGACCACCCTTGAGGTATGACCTAATTAATAACAAAAATCATCAATATTGGTTCACAATTTGCGAAGATATCGCGTAACATACATACAAAAACAAGAACACACTCGAATTGAGAACCTCCTCCATTTTGAAGTTGGTTAAAATTCAGATAGTTTAAAGACAATGGCAGACTTTCATACATAAAATTAGTTGAGAAGAAATGGTACCGTCTATATACCAAAAATATCTTAAAATGTTAAGCGTCAGTCCCTTAATAACTCTGTCAAAGAATTTTGTACTGAGAAGGCGTCAAAAAAAAGATATTTACATTTGAACCTTTTTAGGTTATGTCCTATGTCACTTGGAAAAAGTCATGCTTCCTGTGGTTGTTTAATGTTAGCTTAATACATAATTGAGAGTTTTTAGATTATTGTATCTCTATTATATATTTGCATACTATAAATGTATATTTCTGGCATGGCTCCAGGGCTTTTGTACCATAGTGACATTATCAGAAGGGCTAGAACCCAGAGCCGTAAAGCCAGTAAAAAAACGGTGACATTTTATTTTAGCTAGTGTTGGCATAACATTAAATGGAATTGTTACATAGTACTATGATTGAGATAATGTATTATTGTAGGAAATTCTTTGTAAGAGACTTATTCTCAGCCATATCACTTTTATTTTTGTTATTACTGATAGTACAGTTATTACTAATAATAACTTAATATAAAAATATTATGTGTGTTGTGTTGGTAGTGTTACAAAGTGTATACGAAAATAGTATGAATATAATAAATGGCAATATTTGAATAGAGTAAAATGATATGTCATTTGATATTCCCAAAAATGTTTGTTTTTTTTCTGTGGCTTTAATTAAAATACATTTTTATTTGAAAAATGATAGAAAAATAATATAACTCATTTTATATATAACTTATTTCTAGACGCTATAATTTTTGTCAACTATTTTTCTGCCATTGCTCTTTGCGTTATTACTATGAATGACCAAAAAGGCACAAACTAAAAGAATAACAAAGTTTGAATTAAAAAAAGAAATTACATAACACGATGTATACCTGTAAGGACTGACAAATAGGTTCTCTGAAATGGTCTATCGTGACTACATCGCTGAAGAACGGCAGAATATCTTCGATTTTAATTAGAGGGCACTCCTCAAGCAGGCTCATCGCTTCCTTAAGATCCTGGTTTTTGGTGATCACATGCTCGGCTATAGACAGAGATGTGTTTAAAAAAAAATTGACTTCATACATTTCACTGTTAGTATAGCAGGTTTTAGACACCGCTTATGTATGCTTTGTTGCAGTCGCCTTTTCTTCCGGCCTTCTTTTCTCACTTTATATCTTACTAACTGATACCCGCGACTTCGTCCGCGTTGCTTGATATATTAACAAAGTTTTCGTATGTGCGAAGGAAAACAAATCAAAAAGATCGCAAGCAAAAATATACTTTGTCTTTACTTAAAAAATCGTTGTTTCTTAAAACTTTAATAACTTTATATTAAATGAAGATATCGCAATAATTTTATAGATAAGGGCCAAATGTCTAAGAAATAAAACTTAAAAAAAAAGAAATCTATCCAGCAGTTTTCCATTTTATTTATATAGAAGTAGTCGACTCATAAATACATACAAGCATTTGAAAAATGCGTCAAACGGCATGCATCCATAGGAAGTTATAACCGTTCTCTCTACGCTGTCAAACAAGGGGCATATGGATCGATAAACACGGAATCGACACTTTTCATTGGTAACACTGCTTTCCATCACAAAGTCTGCTTGGGGTTTTGCTTGGAAAAAGGGTTTGAAAATGTCGAATTTTCGGATAGATTCACCGCCATTTGGAGGTCGATGATTAGCAGACAGACAGACGTTTCGTCCCTCTTAAATTAAAGCCCTCCTGTTTGTAGCTAAAAAGCTGACGATGAAGAAGAAGGAAGATTGTTTAGCTTTTTTTATAGAATTAGGGTGACAAACGAGCACACAGTCCACCTAATGGTAAGTAGTTGCTGTGGCCCATAGACATCTACATCTATCTTCGTTTGCGAATTAAATGCAGATGCGTTGTCAGCCGTGAGGACTAAGATAGAATGCTTCTTTTTCAGTAAAAAGGGTCTCCGGTTCTCTACACTCACCATACGAAACACAGCAGCATTAAGCTGCTATTCTACGCTGGTATTCTGTGAGAGCGTGGTCCTTCCCCGGTCGAGCCGACCCATTCGTACTACAACTATACTATTAATATAGCTGCAGCATGGCTCTACCACGTAACTCGTAAATGGTATCGGACTATACCTAAGGGTAGCGTAGAAATTGCCCCTTCGTAGAAAACAAATTTTCACCGTTTACAACATTAAAATTATCCATCCCTCCATTACAGTCTATAAAAGAATCAGTTAAACAGAAGTTTTCCCATAGATTGCCCCCATATGCGGCTTATTCCATAGTTGCCACGCCTAGCAGGGGGTTGGAAACTGCAATTTTTTATAATTTTGAGTTGTCAAGTTCTAGGGTGCGTTTTTAAGTTCGCGGAATGGGGGGGGTAAGGAGTGGAAATAAAAATGCAAATTTATTTTTCCTTTTCAATATATTCATTATTATATGTATTTGAAAGGGACGAAGAGAGAACGAAGTGTGAAATATGGGTAAATCAGGAATGTCTAGAACAAGTAAATGAAATTGTATACTTGGGGAGTGCTTTTAGCCGGGATGGAAGATGTGATTTAGATGTGGACAGGCGTGTCGCTGCCGGGAACAAAGTCAATGGTGCCCTGGCTGCGTTAGTCAAAAGCATGAAGCTAATACAAAGGGGAGACGGCATAAGCAACTGTGCACTGTGATTCTAAGTAGGTCCTGCCGTCATCATAGTGGGCGTGGCTTTAGTTAGTATACTGTCAGCATTCGTCCTGTGCGCTCATGTGTTGAAAAAATCGCAAATCGATGTATTTTCGTAGTATTAAGAAGAAAAGGATGAAGTGTTGTGTTCTGTTGTGTAAAAACTACTCAGATAGACGCTCTGATGTTATGGATGGCATCACATTTCATTTGTAAATAATTTTACACCTAATTTATTAAAATAGTTCTAGAAAAATCTCTTTGCGTTGGCTTTCAAATATAATTAAATATATTCGACACTAGATGGCGACACTTTGTGTCATGTGAACTAAAAATATAAAGGTCCGTAGAGCTCAGTATTGGTAAAATAAACATACGAAGGTGCTGAAATTTGTTTTGCATTCAGATATAAAGTAATTTTAATCGCAAAATATTATTTTATAGTTTATAATCATTATGTGAACAGGCCGTATTCTATCGTCAAGTAAACCTCATAAAGATAACAAAAAGACAGTGCCGTAATTAGAATTCAATTATTTTATTCAGTAATCTAACTTTCAATATTAAAATGAAGGAAATTGTACTTAGGCTGATTTTCACGAAATATTTAAGTTATATTTAAGTGACATTCTATATGCAAAGAATCACTTAAATACAATTTAATGTTCTTAGATTGGCATTCAAAAAGTGCATTCGGATGCCTAATTTGGAATAAAATATTTATATTTTAATTGATTTGTAAATAAAATTATATTAATTATAATAATATGTCTATTATTTGTTCTCCCATGAGATATTAAGTAGTATAACCCACAGATAAATAATAGTCCATCCGTTTCTGCGTGAAAAAATTACACATACACAGTACATACTTAGTGTGGAATAAGCTCAAGGAGACAGAAAGAACACACAAAATTTCGCCTTTATAATATTAGTGATATAAATAGGATATTTAGTTGCAAATTAAATATCCTACTTAATATTGAACATAGAATATTTAGTTTCAAAGAGACTTTATTTTATGGATAAAATAAATATTTTTTGAAGGTTGACTTTCACGAAATGATAAACATATTTAAATTGTATTTAAGTGATTCTTTGCATATAGAATGTCAGTTAAATATAACGTAAACATTTCGTAAAAATCAGCCAAGTACAATTTCCTTCATTTTAATATTGAATGTTGGGTTACTGGGTAAAATAATTGAATTCTAATAGCGGCCCTGTCGTTTTGTAATTTTTTATGAGGTTTACTTGACAATAGATGGCGGCCTGTTCCCAAAATTATTATGAAAACTATAAAAATATTATTTTGACGATTAAAATTTCTTTGTCTGAATGTATTTGCTTCATGAGATAGACGCTCCGATGCTATGGATGGCATCACATTTCATTTGTAAGTAATTTTACACCTAATTTATTAAAATAGTTCTAAAAAAATCTCTGCGTCGGCTTTCAAATATAATTAAATATATTCGACACTAGATGGCGACACTTTGTATCCTGTAAACTAAAAATATAAAGATACGTAGAGCTCAGTAACGATAAAATAATCATACGAAGGTGCTAAAATTTGTTTTGCATTCAGACATAAAGAAATTTTAGTCGCCAAAATATTATTTTTTAGTTTATAACATTTTGTGGACATGCCGCCATCTACCGTCAAAGTAGCTAAGCTACATTGCAACATTGATATGGAAAGATTCGAGTAGTTTTACTATTTATCGGTAGATGTAGATAGTGTAGTGGGCGAGGCTTTGCATCCCCTCACCCCGCAAATTGTCACGCGTTGTTTCATAGTGAAATTGAATTACAACGTCTCCTCTTTGTATTTGCTTCATGGTCAAAAGGCAAGGCGTAGTGAAGAGTGCACGCCTTGCAATACATAACGCAGTGTTGGTACCGACTTTGTTATATGGCAGCGAAACCTGGGTATACCAGAAGAAGCATAAAAGCAAGTTGAATGCAGTGGAGATGCGATCTCTTCGTAAAATGTGCGGCGTTACCATGGCCGACAGAAAGCGAAACGAAGAGATTCGCAATATGGCAGGTTTGAAAGATGACCTTATCACAAAAATTGATAAGGGCGTGCTTCGGTGGTTTGGGCACGTTGAGCGAATGAGTGAAGACCGAATGGTGAAGAAAATATATAGCGCGAAAGTTAATATTAAAAGGTGTCGAGGTAGACCGAGACTAACTTTCGAAGACCATGTGAGCAAATTGCTCGAAGAGGGGAGGGTCAAGAGTACTCGGATACCTAGACGTGCATGTATGAAGAAGATAATGAATCTGAAAGAAGCGAAAGAGGTATGTAAGGATCGTGACACTTGGCGATCTGTTCTCTCTGGCTACCCCGTCAGGGATTGTGCGTGAAGATAAGTAAGTAATATATTCACCTGCTACCCTAATACATTTTTTGATCTTTCAATTAACTTATTGAATTAACTTCAATTACAGGACTATAGGGTGGGTGTGGCAAAACTTCGAAGCCCACCTTCTGCAGGGCAGCCATCGCAACATGGCACTTGTGAACAGGCGCGTTGTCGTGCAGAAGAAGGTTCCCTTTGGTCAATTTTCCCCTTCTTTTCTCCTTTATGGCTTCCTTCAATTGTTCTAGGATTGATGCGTAGTAATTTCCGGTTATGGAGATACCTTTATCTTTATAATTAATCAATAGGATTCCTTCTGAGTCCCAAAAGACTGTCGCCATGATTTTCCCAGCCGATTGTGCCACCTTAAATTTCTTGGGTGGTGGTGTGCCTTTTTTTGTGCCACTGCATAGAGTCCTGTTTGGACTGAGGTTCATAATCGTGAACCAACACGAGCCAACACTCTTCTATACAGAGGTCGGTTGCGCTGTTGCTTTTGAGGCGGCGTGAGCATTCTAGGCACCCATCTTGCGCTGACTTTAATCATGCCAAGATGGTCATGAAGAATTTTGAAAGCATTCTCCATGTTTTTTCTTGAAAAAAATAATATTAGAATGCCTAAGGCATCTTCTAATATTATTTTTTCGACTTTTTGAATAATTTCCGAAGTGGTCACCTCGATCGGCCTTCCTGGCCTTGGGTCGTCTTCAAGAGATTCTCTGCCTTGTTTAAAAAGGTATGCCACTTGTAAACTATAGTTTTACTTGAACAAGAGTCTCTGTAAACGGATGAAATCTCTTCCAGTATAGTCTGAACTGATTTTCCGCGCTTGGCAAAGAACTTTATAACGGCACGGAACTCGATTTTCTCCATATTTCACAATTTCTTCCCGATTGACTTGTTTGTTTGACGATAACTCAAAGACTAATAATCTAATTACAATAAAACCCGGTATTTATACTAATAATGAGTTGCTCAATTAGCAAGTAATTCAGCGACGTCCCCGCTTATTACCTACCTACCCATTCCGCGACCTTAAAAACGCACCCTCGTAGCTGCTGTCCATCTCCTATTTCAGTTTCACTCTGTCGCCTCTTACCATACCCATGGCCCTATATGGGTTAGTGGATAGTCACATCGCAACTACATAACATAAAGAACTGCGTAGACAACTAGCTTAGGAGATGCCACGTGTCTCATTCTTTGTCGTTTATTAGTTCTGTCCGACGTGGTAATTATTTTAGTACAAGCATAAACGGTTCATTATCATAGACATTGCATAGAGGTTACCCTGTGCCGTACTGTGATGGGAGATGCATACTTAATTTATTTTGGTGATATGATATATAATATTGTAATTACTTCTAAAGCGTTTCATAAATATTTTATCTCGTAAAGTCGTTACTAAGTAGTGATCATTTATTTACATATTTAAGAATTATAAAAGTATTTTTAACAAATAATTATATATCTTAGTGGGTTAAGAACATGCATTATTGTTAATTTGCTAAGAGAAGAATAACAGTTTGTTTGTTAGTGTAATTGAACCTTCTAATTTATTTCCACAAGCATATTTATATTAGAAGTATGATGTGTTTCACTACCAACATCCTTACATGCCCCTTTCCAAAATTAAAAGACAACAAATCTATGCTCACCGATGCTCAACCAAAGTCGCCGTTGCATTTCCGTTTCTTCTGGTAAACTGGCCACGCTCTTGGCCAGAGACACGTCGACATCTAGCGCTAACTCCACCGCCGCCTCCCACAACCCTAACAGAGCTGATAGCTTTACGCAAGCTTCAGACAGGCCTTTTTCTCGACACAGTCTGCAATTAAATATATGACCTAAGAGCCTCAGACAAACAAAGAGACGGAGCGATGCGTACATTTTAAGTGTGACACCGAAATCATACACAACTTCTTGACACGCACACATCACAGCTGTACGCACACATATGCACCTAAACTATGTTGTTGGTTGTAAATGATTTTTAAAGGATATGGGTGCATGTTCTTATAAGTTGAGCATGCTTTTGGTTTGGTTTCTGGGACACTTACTCCACTTCTTTGTCGGTCTGAGTATGTGAAATAACATTAGGTATCTAGATCGGTTATTTTATATGCTGTAAAGATATCTAGTGTGAGTTGTGTGCCATGATAGCCTGAGACCGATATTCAGACACAATTTCGAGCTTCACAATGTCTGTCTGTCTGTCAAATTTTGCATTTTTGAAATTTTGAGCTCTAAATTTTTTTTATTGATACAATCATTTAAATTGACACGATCTCAGAAGAAATTTTAACTTTCCCTTAAATTAATATATAAGCCTAATTTTGATAATTACATAACAGACACCTAAAGTGTTTTCGGCGCAAGTTGATAAGTATTAAGAAAACGTCTCAATCGCGATTGCTGCTTACGTATCGAACCTATGTGATAGAAGTCCCTTATCGCCGCAAGCACAGAGTTTAGTGGTACGAGGTCCGTACATGATATCAAGTGCGAGGCGAGCGCCGACACGGTTGCCATCTATTAGCAAACATAATTAGCGGGCCGCAATCTCTAATGAGTTTAGGAACCCTACATTTTATCAACTTTCGACTTACACACTGTAGGCCATTCTATAACTGTTCCGTTACACTACATTTGATATGAAATACAAAAAAAAATTAAAAACCTACAAATTAAAAAATTTGTAAAGTGAATTTGAAATATTTACTTTGTTTCAATTTACATACATGTACTAACCTTAAGGCATAATGTACATCAAAATTAATCATAGCCAGATCCTGTCCCTGTCGAGATAAATACCTCATCAGGGCCGGTTTATTCTTTTCAGCATACAATGTCAACAGGTAATTATGTATCGCTTTATCCTTCACATTAAAATTTTGCAGCATAAATTCCAAATATCTGATGATTTCTGATACATGCTCTTCATCATTCTCACAAGCGAGGAATGCTGGTAGTAATTTCGAGGGGATAAGTCTCGGTCCTTGGGATATCAAAGCATTGACAGTATGTTTCGGCGTTTTCTCCATCAGCATTGGCCCGAATTGATAAAACAAATCAGGCCTTTGAAGGCCCTGTAAAATTTTCAGTGCTTCCAAATAAGATTTTTTGTAAATATTCTGTTCTATTACATTCTCATAATCTTCATTGATTATTGTCAATTTTATAAGATTCTGCTTATCCCCGTGGGATGACATAAGATCGTATATTACGGACTTCACATGTTGCATACATTTGACTACTTTAGTCTGTAGAAGAAATACTTCAAAGTCGCTTTGTATTTGATGAAATTCTTGGGTATCCTCTTTTCCTGTACGCCTTAAAGAACCAAGTTGAGAAAGATATAACTCAGTCATCCAAATAACTATCATTGAAATAAGAGTCTTATCATCCTCATTTAGAGCGTCTAATCGTCTAGACAGGTAAACCTTCAAAGCATTTACTTGGTCCACTTCCAAGAACTTGAGGCATACTGTCTCGAAACTACTCTGTGTGTCAGCAAATATTTCTGCACTTTTCTCGTAGTCTCCTTTAGAGAAAAGCAATTCGGCTTGTTTAACATTAATTATGTCAATGTAGGCTGGATTATTATGGCAATACTGTTTGGCTAGGTCGAACTCTTCTTTGTCCGAGTAAATTCTCCAAACATTTCTTTCTTCACGAATAACTTTGTACCTAAAAACAGCTTTATCGGTAACAGCCCAGATGGTCCTTCGAACCGGATCTTTAACAATATTTTTGAGTTTCCCATGAGCTTCAGAATATGTGTCTTGGTATACAAGTTCTTGGCTAAGAAGTGAAACAGCTTTAACTTTGTCAGCGAACATGAGAATGGCATGAAACTCCGTTAAGACAAAAGCCAAAGGAGTCCTTTCAGATACTTCTGTTTTATCAGCCGTTTTGTCTTTAGTGTCTGTCTTTTCAGGTGGGTAATTGATAAGTTCACCTTGTGTGAAGAGGGAATTTGAATTTTGTTGGGAAGTTGGATCAAGCTGTAAAAGAAACCAATAGTATTTATAAATCAAGATACTTTACTCCAATAAAACACTTTTCATAGTAATATTAATGTGAATTTGACTTATTAAACTGTATTTTTTCTTGTTTCAAGTTTAATTTTAGTACAAAACTTACCAAGAAATATTTATTTTTAAATTTATTAATATTTAAAATCAAAACAAACCTGTCCATAGAATATCCCAGGCTCTGTTAGCCAAGCAAATGTCTTTGGAGTATTGTTCTTGTCAAAATAAAACTGAAGTCTAGAGTATTTCAAAGTAGATGGTATCTCTTGAAAGCCAGTCTCCGGAATCGTTAAGTATGCGTGAAATATTGTTTGCAGTGATGGTTTGTTGTCGGTAAATACTGCATGGCCTATGAACTGGTACAGCCTAGTTGGAGTAGTAACAAATATGAAATATTTTGTGGTGTTGTTTACGCGATGGAATTGGATACCAGTTATTGGTGTGTCAGCTCCTTTACCAATGTCGAATATCTAAATTGAAATAAAAAATTAATTAGACTGAAGTGTACTGTTATAAAACATAATAGTTGAAAGTGCATAAATATAAGTTAACATGAAAGCAAATATTACTTATTAAATGTTTTGAATGTGTCAAACAATATAAAAATGTCCTCTAAGTAGTTAACTGCTCCATTGCTGATTGCGATTAACATAAAAAAGTAATCATAAAAAGTGAGTACAGTTAAAAAAATTGAGGAAGAAGCTAGTTATACTAAGCAACAGATTGATAAAATGAAAAATAACTTAATTAGGAAAAAAAATTACCAGTCCATCAATTTCCTTGCTTCCATAAAGAGGCAAGTAATTGGGCAGCTTGTATAGGAAGAGAAGAATTTAATAAATTCAAATACATGGAAGTACATACACAATACAACTAAAATTAATATTCTTCATTTAAGAATAGAGCATGCAATTGACATGTTTGTAAAACATAATACTGTACGACTTTCAACAAATACTATATGGTCATTCCATTGTGTTGAAATATGCCCAATTTTGACATACGTTGTTAATGAGAATCAAGATGATAAATCCAAAACACCTCTTTGAGAGTAGTAACGCTGACGGTGACAGAATAAATTGACAGATTTGAGTTGCACTATGTTCTCACCCTCTCTTAGAACCTCAGATAATTGTATAATATTACAGTGCAACTGCAGTTTTTCTTTTATGATTAAATTGTTTTCAGCATCATACTGCTGCCCTTTTTCTGGTTTACTTTGCCTGTGACATCTTACAACACCAACGGGATGATAAGAAGTAATGGATTTTTTATACCCTCACTACATAGCTAATTTATAATTATGATGTTCGCCATAGAACCAGATTAACAAATATAGCCCAATGGATCAGAAAGCTTAAGGCAATGAGCTGTTCATATAGCTCCAAAAACCAACAACTGATGTTAAAGAAAGATTCTAGGATGTAGTAAGGCATGAAGGAAGTCAATTGATGCAGTACAGGTATAAATAGCAGTACGAGTCTTGAGCTTGAAGTGACAGCATTTACACATGTACAATTTGCAGCTAATATGCTGCAGGCAAATGTCACATGAATATCCAATGAATGACAAAATAAACTAACGGTATGTTAACCATGCCCACGCTGGACCCTTGTAGTTAACCAAAAAGACTTATAAATCAACTATAGCACTGGTCAAGGGTGTGCTCTTGACTCGTGTCACTATGTATAACTCAGGATGCATTATGACATTACTTAGAGGTGGCTTATTTTTAACAGTTAACTTTTAAAGGGCTGTAATGATAATAACGATGATGATGAAACAGAAACAGAAACTTTTTTATTCAATATAGATTATAAATAATACTTATTGAAAGTCACTCTTTTGTATGATTACCACTAGTTCGAAAAAAAACCTCTGTCCTGGGAAGAACCAGCAAGAAACCCAGCGGGACTTTTTTTTTTAAATAACAGCTTACAATCATGTATGTTACACAAATTAACAACACAATAAATTAGAAATAGCTTGGTAGCGATCACCTCATTTCCAGGGGTTATTATCATCTATAAATGATATATAAAACCATATATGTGTATGTACCTGTCTCCAATACTGCTGGCTCCCTGCAAACATTTTGTCATTATCAGCTTCTAACTCGGTCTCCAGTAAGTGGCCATGAGATGTTCCCAGTAATATGGGTCCAGTTGTGGAAATAGATTTATTTTCATAATTCCAACCCACTTCTGTTACTTCATAGTTCCTTGACTTACTAACTGACTTTAGCTTACTTCTTGCACGGTGAAGATATACAAGTTCTGGATTACCATCTTTATTCCTCGCAGAAAAAGCCAAAAGAAGATGATGTCCAAGGGGGTCCAGGAAGATATTAGATAATTTTGTATTTGGTTGCACAAATTTAGCATAGTGGATTTCTAAAAATTTTTAATATTAAAAATTATTTTATTTATGTTAACAATTTTGTGTAATTAACCGACTATATCCATAGAATACACTATATCCTTGCAGGTTGCGAACCAATTTTGATGATTATTTTTTTATTAAATATGTCATGTACTTCAAGGGTGGTGCCATATAAATTTGAAGAAAAGCTCCACCCTTAAGGGTAGCAAAAAAATAACTTCTTTTTAAGCAATTTGAAGTTGGTTTATACTTTGGTTAAGTCATAATTATAATATATGTGATATATGGAGTGTTGGGAGAAGGAGGACCATCTCTATATATGAAAAGTGTCCCTAAAAACGTGTCCAATAAGGGTGGCGCTGCAGTAGCATAGGATAAATTTAAAAAAAAGCGTCAAAAGTAATTAGAATAAGATGGAGAAATAAACAAGGACCGACCAATCCGCTTGGTTTTGTACTACGTAAATAGTTGAGATTTTGTATATTAGCATTTTACTAACTACTCTAATCATGAAATGTTTTAAATATTTGAATTCAGCTGACTTCACTCCGTTCACAACAGCTATCTTCATATTGCAGTTTTTCAGACGCCAGCACTATTGTGGTAGGTTTTGGAACCTCTATTTTCAGTAAATAGTAGGACACTTTTTCAACTTTCGCCCCTTATAAAAGATGGTTCTCCTTGTACTCTACACTCCATAATGTGATACACACACATATTATGTGAATGTCAAAATAAAATCAACAGGTAAAAAAGTATTATATACAAATATTTATATTACAAGTGGCAACATTATCAATGTTTGAAATTTCTGGTGCTATGTTGATTAAAAAGAATTTAAAATTCAGATATTTAAAATACTGAGCAAAATTTTTGATGGATTAAATAAAAAAATAAAATTAATAGAATTAGATGTTTTTTACAGGAAATTAATTATGTTAAAGATTTGAAAGTAGTATTTAGCTAAAATCCACCTGAAAAATGAAATCTTTCGTTAAAAACACATCACCATCAATAATACAACACATGCTCCACCTCTAAACAAGGCATAAGGAGAAATAGACTCTGTGCAGAGTCTATTACAATTGCAGGAGCATGCAATTATAGGACAAAAGGAGGTGCTCTTAACTATAAGACTCTATTTTCTTTTTCAAGCAAATATTAGCTATATCATTTTTACATCTATAAATACAACTAACTGGTTTTGCCATGGCTGCCATAGCAAAATAATCCCTATTAGGCAATTTACAGGGTAGGCCTATGAATAGCAGCGATCTTTTATAGGCTGTAATAGATGATTTTTTTTTTTATAGGATAAGGGTGACAAACGAGCACACAGTCCACCTGATGGTAAGTGGTTGCTGCGGCCCATAGACATCTACATCTATCCTCTGTTACAAATCAAAATGTAGATGCGTTGTCACCCGTGAGGACTAAGATGGAATGCCTCATTTCCAGAAAAAAGGGCCCCCGGCCACCTGCACTCACCAAGCGAAACGCAGAGGTAAACTTCTACTTCACGCTGGTTTTCTGTGAGGTCGTGGTACTACCCCGGTTCGAGCCGGCCCATCCGTGCGACAGCAAAAGCTGCCGCGTGGCTCTACCACTGTTAAAACTGAATGGAGAAAGAAAAACAAATAAAATATTTTGTTTAAAAAAATAACCTGTTGTTATTCTATTCACATTGAGTATAGGCAATATTATTAATTTTATCTTATAGTATTTTCCAATGCATAAAAACAGCACCATTCCAAAAGAAAGCTTTATTTAGTTAGGTTGTAGTCAAATGTAATATTTGATACTATAAAAAATTTAATATTTATGTTGCTTAAATTGTTCCTATTTGTACAGTAGGTTTTAAAATTTCTTATATTTACACAGACACTACACATTTAAATGAAACTAGATTTTATGGAGTCTATAGTGTATATTTACTTATTTTATATTCCCAACATTTTGAGCAATTTACAGCACCGATTGCCCCGTCCCAACGTGACCATGGATTTTGTCATACATTTTATATTCCTTCCCATGACCATGGATGCTGTAAAGAACTCAAAACATTGGGAATATAATATAAGTTAATATACGCGATAGAATCCGTAAAAACTAGTTTTACTTAAAAGGTTTTAAATATGTTTTTAGAAATTTTGTTTTCCTCATATAACTGAAGCTTCCAAAGTAGACTAGATAGAGGAATGAATTTGTACGTTATCTATGTGTCCCGTGCTATACAGACCTTCATGCTGATCAGGCATTTTTAAATCCAGTCGAAAAAGTTTTCCATTAGCCATCGCAAGAACGAGATAATCACTAGCAACAGCGACATGCGTTATATAGTCTGAAGGGTTGAAATTCATCTTTTGCTTGGAGAACATAGGTGTATTGTCATCCATTTGCATATTAATATATCCAGAGGATGTCATAGGCTCAGCAACAGGGGCGGCCCTTTGGGAAATTTGGGATGCTTGTTCAAATTGATCAAAAATTGACGTCATTTTATTCTATCCGATAAACAACGATATTGTACAAAATGTTTCAGATAATTTCCTGTACTTCTCGTTTAATGTTAAAGATCCAGTATCAGCATTGATAAAAAAATATTTGAACGAGAAAAACACAATGAAAATAAATATTTATGTATATCTAACAAAAACTATTTACTTATTTGACAAGTACATACAAGATGTTGCCAACTTTTAATATTTTGTAAATAGCTTATTTAATTTAACATAAATATGATATGTTCCATGCTATGGTTCCAAATTCCAATGTTCCATGGTATACAAGTCTTATACCCAACTTAATTGAAGTAGGTATAAAAATTAAATATTAATATAAATATTACGTTAAACGTAATTTAAAGGCTTATTACATTACACGATTTATCGGGCCCTGTCCATTGTGTGCCCTGCCTACCAGACAGGGCGCTGCTTATTACACTACGCTAGAAATTAAACGTAGTAATTATATTCTCTTTGCTAGAAATTGCTTCCTGCCTCAGTTGTAGACATGGGCAACGTGTATCACTTAAAAGAAAAGATTGATATCTATCTTTTGATCACTTGGATATGTATCACTCTTTTATATCTTTATATCCTTATGTATCAGTAGATCAAACTCACTTTCACGATACGCATCGCATTACATTGCATTGCTCACTCACCGTGGCTCGCTTCGCTTAAGTGGGGCTCCTATCAGTAAGAGTGATAGATAAGTAACTATAGAGCTGTTTGCATTTTGCTTGGTCGTAACATTGTGTATCTTTCTGATATATTTGGCTGCTGTTTCTTTCTAGGTATCGATTTGTTATGATTAAAAAATTAAAGTTTTCTTATTTCTCAGACATGCAGGTTTCCTCACGATGTTATCCTTCATCGCCGAGCAAGTGGTAAATCAGCACTTAAAATTTCAATTAACAATTTCATTGGTGCCGGCAGGGATCGAACCCGGGTTGCTCGCGTACTGTGAAACTTACAGCGAGCGCTATTATTGTTATGATTGATAAATATTAAAATAATAATTAAATTAATGATTAACGAAAATAACATAGGTAGGGTAGGTATTGTTTGTATTTATTTGTAGAAAATATATATTATATAATTTACCAATTTCCCTTCATACTTTTCCAGGTTTAGGACTGACAACCTATTTATGTGCAGTTATTTCAGTTATAGTGTAAAATATTAGGTACCTATACGTAGTTGAATTTATTAAGTAAAAATTAGATTCTTAGGTTGGCGTATTTAGAAATGAGTGGCTGTGTACAGTGATTTTTTGATTATTATTTTCAGCATCATTTACATATATTCATATCGGTTTTTTACACATACTTATACTTATTAAAATGTCAGAGTTGCAAATTATGAATACTAGTGGAGAGACTTTAAGCCCTATGCACCAATCATAAGAGTTTTCAATTTACCTTTTTGTGCCGACAGTTTAGAATGGTCAAACAACTCACTCTCTCTCTTTCCGTCTTGCGAAAGCGCGACAGAACATTCTAAATAGTGAGGTGCAAAAGAAACGTCTGTACTATGAACTTTCCGAAATCTTCCTGGAATGGCCGGCTATCCCGGCCGAGGTATAATAGAAAGCACCGTGCGCAATGTGCGACACAGATGTTAGAAAAAAGACGCCTTGAATGAATGATTTGTAAAGATACACTGATACAGTGATTCATTCGGATGCGGATGGATATAAAGAGTGATTGATGGAAACGGATTGATTTATATCTTTTGTATCTATCTCTCCTGAGTTACCCATTTCTACTCAGTTGTTACTCGTACGTGGAAATGATTGTACATCTAGCATTATTACGCAGACTTTATCTAAACCTCAAAAAATTGCTTTATTGTTGTTTTACGTGGTAGAGCCATGCTACAGCTATATTAGTAGTATAGTTGTAGCACGAATGGGTTGGCTCGACCGGGGAAGGACCACGCTCTCACAGAATACCAGCATAAAATAGCAGCTTAACACTGCTGTGTTTCGTATGGTGAGTGTAGAGAACCGGAGACCCTTTTTACTGGAAAAGAGGCATTCCATCTCAGTCCTCACGGGTGACAACGCATCTGCATTTTGATTCGCATACGAGGATAAATGTAGGTGTCTATGGGCCACAGCAACCACTTACCATCGGGTGGACTGTGTGCTCGTTTGTCACCCTATCCTATAAAAAAAAACTTTGGCTGGCGGAATCGTGCAATAATTCCCGACGTTTCGGATGCTTTACAGCAACCAGTCCCCCGTGACCATGGGTGGTAAAGCACCCGAAACATCGGAAATAAATAAAAAAAAATTAAACGCGATAGAATCCGTAAAAGAAGTTTTATTCAAAAGAATACTTTTTTAAGAGAGATTGGTTGTCACTTTACGATTTTGGCCACTGGAAAATGAACTTCCAAACTTGCTTGTTGCCTGCACAGAACACTATTACCCCTAACGGAGGTTGTCTGCCTACACACCTGCTCACGGGCACAGAATAAATAATAGTACTAACGTACAGAAGTTGCACTCTTTTGATGTTGACTGCTTGCCGACGTTTTAATAGCCTACATAGTTATTATTAATCAGATAAATCACGCACGAAAGCTAAATAAAACTATCCCTGCGCGCGATTACCGTATTCCGTATTACTTTGCATCTTTTCTCCTTACTACGTCACAACGGGCTTTCCATGGTTGCTAAGGGCTGTTAATAAAGAGTAAAAAAATACACTGTGAAATGGTAAGTTACTTAGGTAAAGTACCTATGCTGACTATAATCGACTATATTATCTACTATGTGAGTTATGTGATGCCCAACGCATGCAACTTGTAAGGTCATTCGTCGGGAATCGCGATGCTTGGTTCGTATAGGTAGATAGTGCAAAAAACAAATAAACCTGAAATACGATCCCTAACAGAAATATGATCGTAATCTACTTAGTTGAAAATCTTGTAAACAAAGTTTTAATTTCAATATTTTGTGCTATCATAACTTAAAATATTTTAATTACAAAGACGAGTATAGATATGTAAGTAGGTACTTGTGTAGTGAGGACTTTCATTATCCTTCGGTAACTCAAAAAATGTTATATCTGAATCCCTTTAATTGCTCAATAAGCATCTATCCCCGCAACAATTATAGTAGGAACGAAGTCTTGCCATGATAATTTATCAAATGGATAGGTAATATATACATATATATTATTCTTAAATTACATTAAAACTTATTTAACTAATTTATCTTACAATTAAATATACTAAACAGTAAACAAAAACTATTTCGACGAGTATATTATGAACAAGTCATCATCATCATTATTACAGCCTTTCATAGTCCACTGCTGAACATAGGCCTTCCCCAAGGAATGCCACAAAGCACGGTCCTGAGCCACCTGCATCCATCGATTTCCTGCATGTCTTACCAGGTCGTCACTCCATCTCGTGGGGGGTCGCCCCACTTCGCCTACCGGTACAAGGCTGCCATTCAAGAACCTTTCTTCCCCATCGGTTGTCGGTTCTTCGAGCTATATGGCTGGCCCACTGCCACTTCAGCTTACTAATCCGTTGGGCTATGTCGGTCACTCTGGTTCTACTGCGGATATCCTCATTTCTAAGTTTATCACGCAGAGAAACTCCGAGCATAGCCCTCTCCATAGCTCGCTGAGCGACCTTGGGCTTCCTGCAGCCAGCAGTGAAGGACCACGTCTCAGATCCGTAAGTCATCACTAGCAACACGCACTGGTTGTATAATTTCGTTTTAAGGTTTTGAGGAATATCTGACGAGAAGATGTGTTGTAGTTTCCCGAACGCTGCCCAGCCGAGTTGAATCCGTCGATTGACCTCTCGGTCGAAGTTGGACTTACCTAGTCGGACTATTTGTCCCAGGTAAACATACTCGTCAACAACTTCAAACTTGGTGCTCCCAACAACTACCGGCATAGGTGTGACATGGACATTGAACATGATCTTTGTTGTGTCCGTGTTCATCTTAAGAACTATCCGTTGGGAGACACTATTGAGGTCATTGATCATAGTGCTTAGGTCCTCCAGCGATTCTGCCATAAGGACTATATCGTCGGCAAATCGAAGGTGAGTGATGTACTCGCCATTGATGTTGATACCGTATCCTTTCCAGTCCAGAAGCTTGGAAACGTCTTCCAATGCAGCGGTGAAGAGTTTCGGGGATATGACGTCACCCTGTCTTACACCTCTCTGCAATTGGATAGGTTTCGTACTCTGGTTTTGTAGTCGGATAGCCATCGTAGCCCTACTGTACATGCACTTCAGCACTTCGATATACCGACAGTCAACTTGGCACCGCTGAAGGGACTACAGCACCGCCCAAATTTCGACGGAATCAAAGGCTTTCTCATAGTCCACATACGCCAGGCGTAGTGGTAAATTGTACGCCTCGAACTTCTGTACAACTTGCCAAAGGGTATGTATGTGGTCTATGGTGCTAAAGCCCTTTCGGAAACCGGTTTGTTCGCGAGACCGGAAGTCGTCAAGTCTGCGCGCGAGACGATTCGTAATGATTCTTGAAAACAGCACGTAGACGCGGCTCAGAAGGGAAATCGGTCTGTAGTTCTTCAAGAGAGCGTTGTCACCTTTCTTGAAGAACAAGACCACCGCACTTCTGCTCCACGCCTCCGGTGTAATGCCACCATGGAGGACGGAATTAAAGAGCTTCTGAAGGACTTCAAGTACCGATTTTCCACCCGCTTTCAGAAGCTCCGCTGTAATTGCATCATCGCCCGGGGCCTTGCCGTTTTTAAAATGCTGGAGAGCCATTCTAATCTCGCTTAGACTGACGTCCGGGATATCATTGGAATAGTGTCGGATAAGACTCGCTCTTGGATCGTTAATCACACTTGCGTGTGACTCCAACGATGACGTGTACAGCTGCCCACAGAACCTCTCAATCTCACTCAAAATCTCAGGTGCCCCGGAAACGATGCTGCCACACTCGGTCCTCAGCTTTGACAGTTGGCTCTTTCTGGCAGACAGATCTCTGGTAAAGACTTTGGAGCCTTGGTTCCGCTCGATCGCTTCTTCAATACAAGCTGTATTGAAGTTGCGTAAGTCCCGCCGCATGCCGTATAGTGCCGGTCAAGAATATCCACTACCCCATATCTTCCCGGGGGTGTCGTAAAAGGCGACAAAGGGAAACAGGCAGGAGATGGGCAGCAGCATCTTCCTGATAGTAGCCGAAATTACAATAAAAAAAACTGCGGTTGCCAACCCGCTCGCCAAGCGTGGCAACTATGGCAAATACCCCTCTATGAAGAGAGTAATAAAGAGATGGCCCCCAGTCCCCGGCGGCCCCGCTATTCCTGGCTACTGTGGCAACCATGGTAACGGCGGGGCAGGGGGTGCTAAGAATCTCCGGTGAAGGTTCGGTTGCCACCTTAGACGACTCGACCTGGCAACTTACAACGAACTGTTAGGAGGGCCGCTCTGAAGGTGTTTTTTAAAAAAAACTTTTACACCCAATCCCGGAAGTTCTTTTGGTTTATTTCCCCAATATTAAAATAATAGAAAAAATGTACTAAAGCCGCGAACGGCGTGTGCGATATGCACTTAATATGGGTTGGAGCTGCACTGCCTCGATTACCTCTAACACTACGCTTATATACGAAATAAAATAATCGGGTCAGCGCTTTTAACTAAATAGGGTTGGACATAACAGAACGCACCCTGAGGACTGACGAGAAAATCGTGGAGCTGAAACAAGAAATAGACAATTATAGGATTATCCGAAGTCCAAAGAGAGGGGGAGGACACGGTAATCCTCGAATCCGGCAACTTGCTTTATCACCGGGAAGGCGACCATGTGTCCCAAGGAGGTGTCGGATTTATCGTCCACAAGTCTCTCGTTAACAACTTTGTAAAGATTGTGAGTGTGTCGACGAGCGTTGCATACCTTATACTCAGAATCACCAAACGGTATTCGCTAAAGGTCATACAGGTTTACGCACCAACCTCGGCACATCCCGATAAGGAGGTGGAGGAAATGCATTCTTCCAAAACCCACTATACGGTGTTAATGGAAGACTTCAATGCAAAACTAGGCACAAGAGAGAACGGTGAGCTGAAAGTAGGGAAATTTGGAATAGGGCAACTGAACCCAAGCGGCCAGCAGCTGGCCGACTTCATGGAGAAAGAGGGACTCTTTATGATGAATTCTTTCTTCCAGATGCGGCCCCACAGGAAGTGGACCTGGTCGAGCCCCGACGGTTCGACAAAAAATGAGATTGACTTCATTATGACGACCAGACGACGAAATCAACGTTAATCGAACTTAAACAAGTGACACCTTGCACAACTTATGAACGGTCGGTCAAAGTTCAATGTCCCATGTTCACTTAGCACCAAATTATCATCGAGCACAAACGCGATCTCCTCTCGAGTCACAAAGTTTTAGCGTTCCACCCGACAAAGCAAAATTCCTTCGTACGATATTAAATTGCCACACAAACAACAACTCGTCAACGCAAATTAATAGCAATGGAAGTTAAATTAATCACTCAAAACTATTACAACAAGAATTATAATAAGACACGCCTCGTCGTCATGTAAAACGCACGAGATTAGACAACGCTATCAGAGGCTGTTCCGAGCGCAAATTTTAGACTGTCTGACCGACCCGACGGTCGCTAACAACTAACCTCGCCCACGCGTCAGGCGACCGAGCGCTCGGCCGAGCGACCGTCGCGGGAGAGGGGGCTGGCGGTGACCTTTAAATTCCATCGGAATGACACGCCGAGGCGCGCGTCTTGAATACAAGTTTTAAAATGTTAATATTTGGCCTAAACAGTGCTTCTATGGTGATGATAAAAATTATGAGATTTTTTGCTGGGTTAAGTGGTCGTAAAACGTAAAACTGTTATGTAACGCATCAGTATTTTGTAAATAAAATATATTTTAAATTAGACTCTATGGTCTTAAATTTTTACATCTCGCAGTTATCTCGGAATTACACCATCTCTATGGTCTGGCGCGAACTTGACCGCCGGTGGCTTGCTGCTTATTTAATGATTATCGTTTGTTTGTATGTTTTATATTAAATGTCTCCTAAAGTGAAATATTAGTAGAAACGATGTAACAAGTGTTTGTATGGTAAATAAATAATAATAATAATAAAATATTTATTCATTGACCAAAAGTAACAAAATATTTAAAAGTTAAACTAATACAAAAATGATATTTTTAGAAGGACAATGAAAGGGTTCTGACTCAGCATGTGTTGCAGAGAATCTACAACGCTGTTATCCTGTCAGCACACATATACCTACTTAGTGAGCTAAAGTATAACAGTACGTGTACATCACTGATTATATTACAAATAACTTTTATTGTTAAATTATTTATTTATTCATTCAGCCAGTACAAGAACTATTTAATTAACCAGCACAAGTTTTCATACTATTTCTATTAATAAATTGATACAAAAGATAAACATAATATAAACGAAATATAAACAAAAATATATGAAAAAAAATTATATTAAAAGTAAGAGCTACAGTAGTGTTTTATTTATTCAGACTAATTATAATATAATCTAAAACAACGTAATGGTTATTAAAAAGAATATTGGTAGTAAATGTAAGTTACATAATTGAATATAACTAAATATGGGATACTCAGCCCCTGCCGATTTTTTAAAAAATATTTATGACGTTTTCTGCGTACTTATTAAATATTCTTTGTATTTTCTCTTAAAACTATTCTTATTTGTTATGACTCGTAATGGTGTTGGAAGATCATTCCAACATTTTGTGGCCATAAATTTGTAACTACCACGAAATGCTGATGTCCTATGTTGAGGTATGCGAAGTACTTTAGCACACTTTCGAATTCCGTACATATGTTGATTTTGTGTCCACTGAAGCTTTTCATATAGGTATTCTGGTTTCTTTGTTTTTATTACTCCAAATGGGGATGCATAAAATAATTTGAGACGTTCCTGCATTTTAAGCATATTAGAGGCATTAAGATAAGGTGTAACATATGTTCGTCTTGGGATGTAAAAACAGTAATGAGCGCAAGAATTTTGTACCCTTTGAATTCATTTTTTTGTTTTTTTTAAATAGACAAGGTACATACAAAGTTATACAATAATTTAGTTTAGACAGAACTAAGGTTTCACATAGTTTAACGCGTAAGTCTACAGTGATAAGCTGCCTAATTGAATATAAAACTTTCAATAGGAAAAAAACAACTTTTGACGACATTAATTACATGATTTTCAAACTTTAAATAACTGTCCATAAGAACCCCAAGATTTCGTACTTCAAAAACTCGTTCAATGTTTTCCCCATCAATACGTATGTTAGGATCAGTAGAAGTTATGTCCTGTACCTTCTTTTGAGTACCTATAATAATAAACTTAGATGTTGTAGTATTAAGGAGCATCTGGAGTTATTTTGTGACCAAGAACTAATGCGTTGAAGATCCTCATTATACTTATCTACCGCTGTATTTACATTTTTACTATCTACACTAATATACACCTGTAGGTCATCAGCATAAATATGGTATTTGCAATTTTCAAGACATGCTGTTATATCGGAACTTTAAATGATAAAAAGCAAAGGGCCTAAAATAGATCCTTGAGGGATACCTTTATTGTCAAGAAGAAATTGGGAAACATAGCTTTCGCCATCATTCCTGTTAATTGTAACTTGTTGTAGACGATTATTGAGATAACTCTTAAACCACATCAATGTCCCGTTATCAAAACCGTAATATGATAGTTTGTCTATTAAGAAATCCGTATTTATCGAATCGAATGCTATATATCACGCTTATTATCCACTTAGTGGGCTTGAGATCTTATTGTCATTTACTTTCCGCTGGGTAAGGCTGTCGTCAATATCTCATAACCATCAGCATATTTTGAAGAGTTTTGTAAATAAAATAGATAATAATTTAGTCTGTATGGGCTAAAACCTTTGCCTACATTTATCAGCAAATCGTAATAACAATTAACAACAACAATTTCTATGGTCTCGATCTAGATTCTAGATCTATAGTTTTACTCGTAGACTGGTATACAGTAATCTGTGGTTTTACTTAAAGCAGGTTCAGAAGCATGGGCATGCAACTTAGAACATTATTTTACGAACAAAATAATACGTTTTATGTGCTTCCATCTATATTCCGAAGCGCTAGGCTAGACTTTTTTTAATCTCACTAGAGGGCACTTATATATTAAGTCTATGCATACGCTATAATCCACGCGACTACGCAGTTAGTAGCGGTCTCTGGTTACACTTAAATTGTTATTAATATTTAGTGAACATTATTATAGAAAATGCCATTTTATCTGTTTTCAGACAATGAAAAACTGCTAAAATATTATTAGAATATGAAGGTAAATTCCGCCACAACACACAAGGTTATAATAGCTCAGGTGGATAATCGGCCGGTAAGACCCCGGATCGCGTCCAGCAGATGTGTTTATTTTTTCCCTTTTTTTCAAGTTCCTTCTTTTGTAAGCACCGTCTGTTATGCAAAGCACGACACTAAAGAAAATTAAATTTGAGTCGCGCATCTATCTCTAGTATGTATACAGTAATCTATGATCAGAAGGGCTGGAACCCAGAGCCGTAAAGCCAGTTTAAAAAAAAATAGATTTTGTTATATATTTATTTCCGCAAATCTTAAAATAATATTTCTTATTATAAATTATAAAAGAAAGTCACTTAAATATTATACAGCTAAGACTAAGACAAAATAGATAATGTTAGTTTATCAACCTTCTGTAATTCTAAAAGTTATTCATATTTTTATTGTTATTAAACCATAATTTTGAAAGGAGTTAACAAGTTTCCAAATACTTCGTCTGGTAACCTTGATTTTATCCTTATCATTTGTAACGAAATTTTGCGATTTTAGCTCACTAGTTGTGTGAAATTTGTGTCCGACTGCTTGGTGTATCTTGTATCATGGCAGGAAAAACCCTTATGAAATCAGCAAAATCTGCGTGTAAGTATAAAGTTTTACCTAACAAATAATTTTGTATGTCTGCATCCTAAAGACTTATAAATTTAGATGTAGCGAAATTTAAGCGTCGTTATTTTTTGACTTCAGATGTGGTTTACAATGTTGAATGTTGTGCTTAAAATTATTCAAATTTATTTTCCTCATTAGAGTTCATTACTTATTGGTACCCATGAATTTTGTTTTCTATTTTTTTTAAATAATCTACACCTTATGGGTGGGCCCATTTAAAATTAAGTGAACTAAAAGCCTTCATCCATTCAAAATGGTAAAATAATTAAATTTATAAAAAGTAAAATTTAACTTCAATATTTTTTTATTCAATATAGATTCTTATTGAGAGTAATTTTTTACTTGCACCACTAGTTCAGAAAATGCCTCTGTCCTGGGAAGAACCAGCAAGAAACCCAGTGAGACTATTTTTTTTTTCAGAGTAAATTATACAATGAAAAAGGTTGTACAAACTATTTACAAAATATATTTTAGAAATAGCTTTGAACCAACCACCTCATTCCCAAGGGCTATTATCAACCATGTGTCATTTATATTATACTAACCCTTTTAATCGTTATTGTTTAATAAATAATTGGTAATAATAATAAATGTATATATACTGCCCCATGAATGTATTACTGACTCTGTGAAGTCGAGAAACTGTGATACCACTAGCTTGTGTTTGTTTCTAGTGTTTACAGAGTCTATATCACTTTTTTTACTAAAATAATTTTTGTTTTTGTATACATACATTAAGTTTTTATAAATATACTGAGTGGCCAAAGTTGATGTATTTTTTTTTAGGATTTAGGATAAGGGTGACAAACGTGCACACAGTCCACCTGATGGTAAGTGGTTGCTGTGGCCCATAGACATCTACATCTATCTTTGTTTAAGAATCAAAATGCAGATGTGTTGTCACCCGTGAAGACTAAGATGGAATGCCTCGTTTCCAGTAAAAAGGGTCTCAGGTTCTCTACACTCACCAAATGAAACACAGCAGCGTTAAGCTGCTATTTTACGCTGGTATTCTGTGAGAGCATGGTCCTTCCCCGGTTGAGCCGACCCATTCGTGCTACAACCATAATATAGCTACAGCATGGCTCTACCACATATAAAATATATATTTATTTCTTTTAATTTTCTTTGAGAGACACTCATTTTTAGGTTGTAAATAGCTTTTATGCCTTTCATCTGCAAAACAGAAATAGTTTCTAAATCAGTTGCATTTCCTCATTGCAAAATCCCATAAGACATTATGCTATGGAAATAACTGAAATATCTGGCTATGTCAACACTAGTGAGACCTCTAATCTTTTTACAGCATAAGTTGCAGAGCTTAGTCTGCTTGCTAATTTAGATATATGGGGTCCCAACTGAAGTTTTATGTCGAGAGAGATGCCAAGAAATACAGTGGATTCAACTGGGTTCAGTTCTGTTCTAATTTAGAAACCCTATTTATATGTAGATTTTAATATTCAGCAGTTAAAATGTACTACATTACCAAAACTACTAGACACATGGCACCTAAGACGTCTTTAGATCTAGGGTGGGAACAGGAAATGGTGATGTGTCACTAGACAAAAAGTGGGGACAGGGGAGGAGTGCGGGCTCAGAAACTGAATTTTCTGTCATAGATATATACTTCTTGCATCTTCTGTTTACGGCAGAATTGCAAATGTTTAGAGAGTGAATATTGTTAATTTATCTGTTTACAAATACAATAGTAGAATAGGAATTTCATTTAGATTCGAAAATAATTCTTGGTTTAACCACCGCTTTTGTAGGCATGTCATCATCATGTCCAAAATTTAAGCCTATCAAAGTCCACTGCTCAATATAAGCCTTCCCATAGAAAGCTTCATAAGCTGAATATTTGCCATAGTTGTCACATTTGGCAGGCGTTTTGGCAACAGCATTTTCTTTTATTTTGTATTGTTTATTAGTAAGATGCAGCTATCGAATGTTTAAGTCAATAAACATAATGAAGATTGGATTAATCAATTACTGTCTTTTATAAAAATAATACATGTATGCAATGTATATTAATTGTTTAAGAATAATGTTGTATATTTATTTCATGAATATTTATCATATTGCTTCCATACAGTGTCTGGGTTACAATGTGCAAAGTCAACAGTAACTCAAATGCGCTCTTTCACGAGTCGGCTGAATGAACAGCAGCAGGCTATCCAGGAACTGGCTAGGAATTTTGCCAATGAACAACTCAAGCCCAACGCCTCCAAACTTGATTTGGAGGGACGGTTTCCATTTGACCATGTAAGTAGTAGTAAAATACCTTTCTTTTGTTATTGATCCTAGTTTTACTTAATGAAGCTATGCTGCAACTAAAGCTAAAAGTCAAGTGAATAATTTTCATCATTCCTTTTTAATCCACAGGGCTATTGATTATTAGGATGTATTGACGACTAGAAATTATGTAGATGTTGTAGAAATACATTGTTAATCAAAATCTAACCTTCTTCTTTCATAATACTCTAAGACAAGGTTTGTGCTTCACCTGGTGGTAAGTGGATACTGTGGCCCTAAGATATTTACAAGTACATCTATCCCCAATTAAGAATCAAAATGCAGATGCGTTGTCATCCCTGAGGGCTAACAATGAATGTCTTGTTTCCAATAATGAGTATGACCAGTTCTCTACTAACCATACAAAATACATAAGTATGAAGCTCCTGTTTCACACTGGTATTGTGTGAGAGCATAGCCCTTTCCCAGTTGAGGTGATCCATTTGTACTACAACCATCATATAGCTGCAGCATGGCACTACCATATATAAAATGATTCAACAATAATTTTGTATTGTAGGATGATCATTACAATCGTCAATATGGTCATAATAGATTGACATAAATACTGTTTATTACGTTGCTATAATGCCACTGTCAGTCACAATATTTAAAGCATGTGTCTAGCTAAAAGATACCATGGCATGCAGCGAAAAGTACAACAATTTAAAATTTAGTAAGTTTATTTTGATTTACATCAGAAATATAAGGTCTTGATAACTCATTATTTATTATTATTTCTTATCTTCAAGCCCATACACCCACCATAAAACAACAGTTGATAGTGCAATCGCATAACTCAACTAAAAATGATTAAAGAAAAATGATATATTTCAGATGGATTATAAAATGTTCTTTACTATAGTCTAGATATGTTCTTAATTTATATCAAATTTAAACTAATTTTTTTACCTATTTAAACTTAAATTATATTTGATAGATACGTAGGACACTTAATAAGTTTTAAGATAATACCAAAAGTATTCTAGATACTATAAATATTTATTTTACATCTTTTCAAAATATTCTCCGTCATGCTCTATACGAAGTTCCATTTGCCTAAACCAACTCTGAAAACACTTATGTCAGTCTTGATCTGACAGGTCAGAAATCAACTTCATTAAACACGTAGACGCATTTCAAGGCACCAATCCACATGAGTCTGTTTTTCGCATTCGGAGAGCAAACGAGGGATCCATCGACAACAAAGCTTCCTCACTCCAAGATGTTGATGTAGGATAGTATGAATGCTCCCCGAACTAACGCTTACAATCTTTTCGATGTCGGTATATGTGATTTGTGGGTCTTCTCGCAACAACATTTCAGTAGTCCATAGTCCATACATTTTCTGTCGTTACTGCTGTTTGCGGGGCCCCGGTTCTTTGGTCATCTTTAAGATAAATTTTACCCCTTTTGAATTCAGCAAACCACCTAAAAATTGTTGCGCGTGATGGAGCTGAGTCCCTTAATGCTGATTGTAACCGTTGTAAACTTAATTGGTCGGTTAAACCAAATTTAAAATCTTAATATATCATAGCGCGCAAATGTTCACGGTTAAGATCAGTGTTGCCAACAACTTGGAACCTGATATTGCCATTTTTCACAGATTTAGTAGCCTAATATAGCCGAATTTGAGCTGAGGTAGCCTAAATTAGCCCAAACACCAAAACTTCGCTATAAATAAATAAAAACGTAATTTTTAACAATTTGTTTATTCATAAGATGTACATAGAATATCAAATTAAAAAAAAACAGAAATCATCATCTGCTGCTAACAGCAACAAAGCATCAGCAAGACTTTCGCCGCAGAAATGTTCTGTAGCCTCTGCTGTGCTGGTGCTGGCGCAAGATTCGATGGAATGGAGCATGTAAACTGATCATAATATGATTGCTTGGTTGAAAATTGTTGCAGAAAATATTTCAGACATTCATATGTACGGATTCTAATAATTGCAATCAGCATGGGTAGTTGCAATCTGTTCCTTAATTTTGTCTTTATCATACCCATCACGCTGAAAATACTTTCTACGACAGCATTACTTAAAGGTAATGAGAGACATCGCAATGAAAACTCAGCAAAATCTTTAAACATGGGATTCCCTCCAGCGTTCTGTATTTTCAATACCTATACCCAAAAATTTACGATATCATTGAGAGAAGCTGTACTGATTACTTCAATGCGCAACGTACTTAAAGAACGCAATTGGTTCATTATAGTTTCCCGGTAAATATTAGGTTTCCCTAATTGCCAGAGAAAATCATCAGCGTTAGGTCTACTGGTTGAGAGGCACACGTTGGTGATGAATGTTCAATTTTTTCTACTACTAACACATTAAGTGGTAGCCTGTAACTAATTCCTTCTCTAAGCGCACGAGAACATGCACGCACAGGACTCTTGGAGAAATTTCGCAAATGACAGACAAATGAAATACATAGCCGGTATAATATTTTTAATTACAAATGTTATTAACAGCGAAGCAAATACTTACAATCTTATTGCATTCTAAATTTGGTTACTTGATACGTGCAACACGCTATGTTAGAAGCCCTACTCCCTAACGCTTTGTCCGTGTATTCTGATCTACCCATCTCTCTCGCGCACGTCAGCAGATGAGTGAGTGAGGTGAGCCTTAGTTTTGGTGTATTCCCCGAAATTAACAGTGTTGCTAGTTTTATTATTTTGATTTGTACATTTGGTGTAGGAGGCTTTTTTACGCTTATATTAACTTCTGTTGTCATCATTATCATTACAGCCCTTCACAAGTCCACTGCTGAACATGGGCCTCCCCCAAAGAATGCCACAAAGCACGGTCCTGAGCCACCTGCATCCATCGACTTCCTGCATGTCTTACCAGGTCGTCACTCCATCTCGTGGGGGGACGCCCTACACTTCGCCTACCGGTACGAGGCTGCCACTCGAGAACCTTTCTTCCCCATCGGTTGTCGGTTCTTCGAGCTATATGGCCGGCCCACTGCCACTTCAGCTTACTAATCCGTTGGGCTATGTCGGTTACTCTGGTTCTACTGCGGATATCCTCATTCCTAAGATTATCATGTAAAGAAACTACGAGCATAGCCCTCTCCATTGCTCGCTGAGCGACCTTGAGCTTACTCATACGGCCAGCAGTGAAGGACCACGTCTCAGTTCTATAAGTCATCACTGGCAACACGCACTGGTTGTACAATTTCGTTTTCAGGTTTTGAGGTATGTCTGACGAGAAGATGTGTCGTAGCTTCCCGAACGCTGCCCAGCCGAGTTGAAACCGTCGATTGACCTCTCGGTCGAAGTTGGACTTACCTAGTCGGACTATTTGTCCCAGGTAAACATACTCGTCAACAACTTCGAGCTTAGTGCTCCCAACAACTACCGGCATAGGTGTGACATGGACATTGAACATGATCTTTGTTTTGTCCATGTTCATCTTAAGACCTATCCGTTGGGAAACACTATCGAGGTCATTGAGCATAGTGCTTAGGTCCTCCAGCGATTCTGCCATAAGGACTATATCGTCGGCAAATCGAAGGTGAGTGATGTACACGCCATTGATGTTGATACCGTATCCTTTCCAGTCCAGAAGCTTGAAAACGTCTTCCAATGCAGCGGTGAAGAGTTTCGGGGATATGACGTCACCCTGTCTTACACTTCTCTGCAATTGGATAGGTTTCGTACTCTGGTTCTGTACTCGGATAGCCATCGTAGCCCTACTGTACAAGCACTTCAACACTTCGATATACCGACAGTCAACTTGGCACCGCTGAAGGGACTGCAGCACCGCCCAAATTTCGACGGAATCAAAGGCTTTCTCATAGTCCACATACGCCAGACATAGTGGCAAATTGTACTCTTCGGACTTCTGTACAATTTGCCGAAGGGTATGTATGTGGTCTATGGTGCTAAAGCCCTTTCGGAAACCGGCTTGTTCGGGAGGCTGGAAGTCGTCAAGTCTGCGCGCGAGACGATTCGTAATGACTCTCGAAAACAGCACGTAGACGCGGCTCAGAAGGGAAATCGGTCTGTAGTTCTTCAAGAGAGCGTTGTCACCTTTCTTGAAGAACAAGACCACCGCACTTCTGCTCCACGCCTCCGGTGTAATGCCACCATGGAGGACGGAATTAAAGAGCTTCTGAAGGACTTCAAGTACCGGTCTTCCACCCGCTTTCAGAAGCTCCGCTGTAATTCCATCCTCGCCTGGGGCCTTACCGTTTTTAAGGTGCTGGAGAGCCATTCTAATCTCGCTCAGACTGACGTCCGGGATATCTTCGGAATAGTGTCGGATGAGACTCGCTCTTGGATCGTTACTCACACTTGCGTGTGGCTCCAACGATGACGTGTACAGCTGCCCATAGAACCTCTCAATCTCACTCAAAATCTCAGGTGTCCCGGAAACGATGCTGCCACATTCTGTCTTCAGCTTTGACAGGTGGCTCTTTCTGGCAGACAGATCTCTGGCAAAGACTTTGGAGCCTTGGTTCCGCTCGATCGCTTCTTCAATACGAGCTGTATTGAAGTTGCGTAAGTCCCGCCGCATGCATTTGGAGATCTGTCTGTTCAGATGCCTGTATGCTGTCAAGTCTGTTGAAGAATGTAGCTTCATCTCCCGTCTAACAGCCATGAGATTAAGAGTGTGATCGGAGAGTTTTTGTATTCTTCTGCGGCGGGTCTTGCAGAACTTAGCTCCGACCGCATGGACAGTTTCCACGAGCTTGTCATTCATATCGTCCACTTCATTGCAGTCTTCTAGGCATTGAAAACGGTTTTGTAACTCGAGCTGAAAGGTTTCGGGACTTTGGAACAGAGCACGAGGGGGACGGAGCGTTGACTTCATTAGACGAAACCTCTCCAACTTAACGTTTAGGTTCAGTGTGCCTCTAACCATTCGGTGATCGCTACCAGTTTTCACCCTCGCGATCACGGAGACATCACTGAACAGTTGTCGTCTGGTCGTCATAATGAAGTCAATCTCATTTTTTGTCGAACCGTCGGGGCTCGACCAGGTCCACTTCCTGTGGGGCCGCTTCTGGAAGAAAGAGTTCATCATAAAGAGTCCCTCTTTCTCCATGAAGTCGGCCAGCTGCTGGCCCCTTGGGTTCCGTTGCCCTATTCCAATTTCCCTACCTTCAGCTCACCGTTCTCTCTTGTGCCTAGTTTTGCATTGAAGTCTCCCATTAACACCGTATATTGGGTTTTGGAGGAATGCATGGCTCTAGAGATATCCTCATACATTTCCTCCACCTCCCCATCGGGGTGTGCCGAAGTTGGTGCGTAAACCTGTATGACCTTCAGCGAATACCGTTTGGTGATTCTGAGTATAAGGTACGCAACCCTCGTCGACACACTCCCGATCTTTACAACGTTGTTAACGAGAGACTTGTGGACGATAAATCCGACACCTCCTTGGGACAGATGGTCGCCCTCCCGGTGATAGAGCAAGTTGCCGGATTCGAGGATTACCGTGTCCTCCCCCTCTCTTCGGACTTCGGATAATCCTATAATATGCCAGCGCAACTTGTCTATCTCTTCTTCCAGCTCCACGATCTTCTCGTCAGTCCTCAGGGTGCGTGCGTTGTACGTTGCCAGGTCGAGTCGTCTAAGGTGGCAACCGAACCTCCACCGGAGATTCTTAGCACCCCCTGCCCCGTCGTTACCATGGTCGCCACCGTAGCCAGGAATAGCGGGGCCGCCGGGGACTGGGGGCCGTCTCTTTGTTACATTCATAGGGGGGGTATTTGCCATAGTTGCCACGCTTGGCGAGCGGGTTGGCAACCGCAGTTTTTTTATTGTAATTTTGGCTATTATCAGGAAGATGCTGCTGCCCATCTCCTGCCTGTTTCCCTTTGTCGCCTTTTACGACACCCACGGGAGGATATGGGGTAGTGGTATTCTTGACCGCCACTACACGGTATACTTCTGTTGTGATTCAGTCCAATTAACGGTCGATCGTTCGTTTCTCAACTAGCCTATTTGGCGACCAGTCGCATTTCAGAATTTTTCGTAGCCGATTTCCATCCCGAGTAGCCTAATTGGCGAAAAATCGCCTACGCTGGCAACACTGTTAAGCGCTGAAAGCACTGAAAAGCGCGTTACAGGAAAATTAATAGAACTTTGTTTTTTTTTTTATATTGAGCAATTGGCTTAAGGAGTTCTATTTTTTTCAAAATAAATTTGCTTTTTAGAAACATATAACACGTGTGCGTTTCATTTTTAAATTTCGAGCATCTCAAAACTCACTACGTACCTCTCACCTACGTATGTGGTGTACGTTTTCTTTTTTTAACGCTATTCACTATTAAAGAAATATTGCTCGAAACAAAAACTGTGCATCTCTGTAAAGAGCCATTTCGAGAGTGGTTGCATTGCTCCAAAATAGGACACACGATTTCTAATCGTGCGAGCGGATTCGGATGATGAAATCGCATCGCATCATCGCGCGATGGATGGCGCGATGCGCACCCGGCGTTCCATTTTTAAATTTCGAGCATCTCAAAACTTATTGAGTGACCTACTTATAGTTAGATTCCTGATATAGTTAGAAAATCATTACTCATCATATTTTTTTGTATTACATAAATCAACCAATACAAGTAGTATTATCAAAGTCTAGACCACCTTTAGTCGAATTTTAATTAAATTTTCTGACTATTATATGGACGCTGATAAGCAATACAATGTCAAGCTACACGAACTTTATTTTGAGAAAATGGCGTCTAAAGATATGACATTAATTTTCAATAAATTTGTTTGAAAAAATATGTATCCACAGGTTTTTTTTTCTATTTGATGAAAAGAATAATGGATTGATAGTACATTTTTTTCATAAAAAAAAGGAAAAAAACTGTTAAGTTTTAAAAAAATATAGATTTTTGCATATTGCAAAATATGAAATAGGCTATAATATTCAGAACAGGAAATTAAGGAACATAACACTATTTCGCTAAATTCTGATTCCATGATTTGATAAAAATAATGCATAAATGATTATTGATAAAAGTATGTTCTCACTTACAGTTAGTAAAATAGTTTTAAATAAAAGTCGTAATAATATTAATTTTTATTCATATGAAAATACAAGGAAGCTATTTTTTTAAACAAGAGTCTGAGGACTGGAAAAGTGTTTTCAAGATAATTTAATTTTTCCATTTCTCAGACTTATAGTTTCTTAGCAAAGTATTATAGTCTTAGGTAAGCTTAAAATATCATCAACAACTTCAAATCAGTCTTATTTTAGTAATAATTTTCTTAAAGTTAAATTAGTTAATTAACTGAGGTATTTTAATATCACTTTAACATAAATAACTAATATGTTATACTTTAACAGAAATCAAGACTATTTTAAAAAGATTTTAGAATTTTGAGATCTTTAGAAACATTTTTAGGTATTCATATAAAATTAAAATGTAAATTACAATAACAATTTATACTGTAACTAATAATAACAAAAATAACAGTCTTTCTTTTACAAAACTTAGTCATTCGTCCCTATTAGCTCAATTATTTTCAAAGAAGCATGTGTTTATGTATCCAGAACTTTAATCAGTCTCATTGTAGAATCACTTTAACTTAATATTATCTAAAATTAATCTGCTCGTCACTTTACCTAATATAACCAAAAAATTACAACAACTAACGTGTAACTTAACAACAAAGTGCCTAATCTTCCATAAAATTTTCTTCTATATCGAAATCAATAGAATTACCTAAGCCATCAGCATCATCAATAAAATCACCCGACGCAACGTTCCTCAAGAAATTATAAAATCCTTTTGCATCTGTTGGAATGAGCTTTAACAAATCTTTTAAGTCTTGAATTTTCGCAGCGATAGTTCACGCCCACTCTTTCCACCTTTTGAAATGTCAATCACCTGAGGTTGCTCCTCGAGTTTTGTTTTCATGAAAAGATGGTTCGATGGTGATTTCGATGGTTCGTCACGACGTAATTCTATTTCGAAAGTTGTAAGCCAAGATATTTTTTGTTTATCTACATCACATTTACGATTTGTGATACAACTTTGTAAGGGTGTTACCGATTTAAAATCTTCTTTTTGAAGCCTAGTGACTACAAATTTGTTCTTGCGGCGACAGTTTTCCATCACAGAAATATAATCTTCTGGAGTATATAAACGAATCTGTGTTTTTAAGGCACATTCAACATCCCCGAACTCAGAGTCATTCGGAAGGTAAGTATGTCCAGGCTGAAGGTATCTCATAGTAATTTTTTGTAACGTTGCATAACTGTGTAAAATGTGTAGAAGCATCAGCACCATTTTGATGCTTCTGTTTTGTCCGTCACATGAATCAGCCCCAAAGTATCGGCTGAGTTACGTCGGGTTTTAAATGCGCGCTAATAAACTTCTTTAAACAAGATCCCACCTCTTGGGTTCCACGCCCATTTGATCTCTTAATTTGTGGGCATGATCCAAATGATCTTTATGTTCTTTTTCTAGAGAAGATAATTGTTCACCAGTAGCAACGGTCTTGTTGGCTTTGTACAAGTCGCAGCGTAAGCACGTATCTTTTTGTGGCTTCTTAAATCTGAGATTAAAGTCTTTGTAGAAAGAAAGCCTGAATCTAGAGAAACTTACATGATTTTCGTATTTTTCTTTATAAAGATCATAAATGATAGACAAGTTCAAATTTGGAGCCAAATATATTGCTGATTATACTATCTCTGCAATAATGAGAAGAATACTTAGGCAAACTCTCTATAAATTGCTTTATTTGCAGCAATTGTTCGCCATAAATTGCGTTTCTGCCCCCAGATTTAACACCCCTTTTGTCACTAATAGAAGCTTGCCCTCTAAATTTGTTAAGAGCCACATCGATTCTTGATTGACTAATGCAAAGTGTAAACAAAAAAGCTTTTTTACAGACTGGAGTATTACATAATTTGTATTTCCTACTAAAAGCTCGCTTGGAATTTACGGAATAGCTTCTTTTCTTGTTGACTTCAATAACACCACCTTGTAAAATCGCGCACCTTGCTTCATAAGATCCAGAACTCCAAAACTTTTCAAATTCTTTTATACGCTGATGAATAGACAATTTTTCTGTACATTTCAAAGGACATCTACAATCTCTGCTATTGAATTCCTTCGTACAAACTTTTTTTCCTTTCGCACTGAAGTAATCCTGATTGGTATTCGCTTTTTTCTTTCTTATGCTGCTGTTCTGGTCTATATATTTCCTCTTGCGTCCTTTTCTAGGTCTACCATTGTATTTTGATGATGGCTCACCTGAATCATTGTCGTTTGTTCCGGGTATATAATCAGGGTCTTCAATGTTTCTATGATTCTGATCAACGCAATTTAAAATATTGATAGTGGCTTGTTCACGTCCTACATCAATAGTAGGATGAGGTTCGTTTTCTTCAACAGGAGTAGAAATATTCTCATGCGAATGCTTCTTTTTATCAAATGTATTTGAATTATTACTGTCATTTCCATTAGTTAATGTCTCCATTGCTTGGCATTCACCGTCGGCACTAGCGTTGGAACCACTTCCTCTATTAAAATGAGTAACTATCTCCGTTTGTTGGTCCTTACTATTATTTAGTTCATCATTTACAAAATTTAATTTATTTACTTCAATTGTCGGAAACAGAAAATTAATTGTATCAAAAGAGCTTGAGGGAATTGTCTGCACATCATTAGGCTCCGGTACAATATTTATATCTGAATGATCGAGTAACTCAATTATTGGTGAAATACTTTCCATTGAAATATTATCTGGCAATGTATAAGTAAACAGACCATCGCATCTGGAGTTTTGTAATTCTATAGAGTAATCTAAATCTCGATCAGTTCTAACATTAGGTACAGGAATATCTTGACGTTTATTTGTGTTGGCATGTTCAGTATATTTATTCAAATCTTTTGTATTGGAGTTCGCAAGATTGACTAGTAATTGACCCCTTGATTTTGGCAGTGACATCGTTCTACAAAAAAAAATAAGGATAAGGTTAATAGTAGACGTCTGTCTATGAAAATAACACCTAAACAACTCGATATAACTCGTGCAATTTTTTTAGATAGAAAGATAGCGATTTTTCCAATAAAATGTCAGGGTACTTAAAATATAAATTATGTCTCGTAAAAACTAACTTACATTACGCAATAACATTTTAAGCACCGTAAACTGCACTAAGTCTAAGTCCTTAGCTGTTTAGCAATAATGTGTTTTGTTTCATAGTACGATACACAGTATAGTTTTGTATTTAGCAATAATCAATCAAGTGGATTATCGTAAATATTTGTTACAAAAGTTACTGTTACGGCCTACGGCTGCTCCCTTAAACTCAACAACTCAGGGGTCAACTCCTCAGGGGCCCATGAGCTGAAGACTTCCCGAGCAGACGTAGGTCGGGCCTCAATGTGGCCACGTGGAATCTCTCTAATTACACTAAATATATGGGGGAGCGTTCTATACTACGGCCAGTCAACCGGCAGAGGAATTAGGCGAAGCTTACTTACCTATATCCAAGGCGACTGGTCCCTCCGGAGTCGGTCAGGTCACATGTGGTTGTGTAGTGAAAGGGAAATAAGTGATGTGATGTGTATCTGGGTGTGACTGATGGTGATTGACCGTCGGTAGCAGCCCGAGCGTCGACACCGCTCCAAATTGAGGGGGCCTTCCGAGGTTGTCCACAGTCACTTTCTTCTTTCGTCACGATGACAGTCAATTAACTCTATCGTACGATTAACTAACTTACAGAAGCCACTAACTAACGCTGGGTATAAGGTTAACGCACAAAACGCACACAGAGTTTACGGATCAAAGGTCACGACCGTTTCGCGTAGCAACAGTTAGTTCTAGAATATCAGAGGCCGCACTAGCTAATATTGTCGAATGCACTTATACAGATTCTGAGTCGGACCCAATAAGTCCCGGGAAAGGCTATCCAGCAGGAATGCGCGTTATAAATCCTAGACAGGATATTTACTAGACGCCCTAACTATTCCGCGGTTCCCGCACAAAATTGACCGCATGCAAATCGTTAGCACTGCTTAAAGACGACTGACTCCCTTGTGCGCTTTTCGCACGACCGAAAGTCAACCGGTATGACACTGAGCCGCGCGCCCTCCCGCGTTCTGTCTTGAAATTAGCGTTTAGCGCGAACAGTTACAATAAATCAATCTTAAAGGACCAAATAACATTATTTTAGTATAAGAAAAAGCTTTACCTTTGAAATGTAACTATACAATTATTTAATTTATTCGTTTCCTAATTTATATCGGCAACCTAACCTTTTAACAAATTACTTACGAAAATCTTAATATAACAGAATAATTATTGACTTACCTTGATGATGCCAGCGTGGATTACATACAATTCACCACAACAACGGTTTATTAAATCAAGTAATTACAATGGGAATATCACTTATTTTTTAAATTTTTACATGAACTTCTTTATTTGGCACTGGCTGAAGAACTGAATGACATTTCGCAACAAAGTATCAAGTATCATAACATCTTTATAGTGACTACAGATGGAGCTACTTTGAATGTCGACTGTGTTAAGGAGCTTGACGGTGTATTGGTAAATGTTGTATATGTGATTTCTCATTTGTTTTATGATATAATTTATTTATTCCATACTTATTTGATTTAAGTAACTTAAAACTCTTTTGTATTATGTTTAATAGGTGACGCGTTATCAGAATACATCAATATCTCTGAATTTGACTTTTTGTGGGTTGACACATTATTGCTTATCAGCATCCATATAATTGACACGCCTTGAATACACCAATTTGCAGAAGGCTTTTCAGTGTGTTCCAACTTGTGTTATAAAATGCACCCGGCATCCGCTCAACTTCCTTATATTCCTTACAACGATCTTATCATTGCCTCTAAATTGTTTTAGCTATTAAGATGTGTCTAACTCAACTTATCGGTATTTAAAAAAATTGTCTGGTTTTATCGATTCTTATCATAATTCAACATTACTATATTCGTTATTTATTGTAATAATATAAAATTAGATTAGCTCATATTTCGGAGTGCTGTTATCAATGTTTATTTAAAAATTGATTTTAATGAATAAATATTTCATATTTATCCGTTTATAAAATACTGTTAACATATACCTAGTCAGGTCATAAATTCTGTCACATGTTTAATATAAAATAATTGAAACAAGTTTATTCATTATGTAACCATTTGTATACCAAAATGAACTTAACAAAACATAGATTCTTATGACACTAAAGTTTATTCAAAATGACCTCCGTGGTTTTGAATACAGGCCTTCAATCTGCGCGGCCAGTCGTCTATCGCAGCACGAACGAGGTCCATGTCAATATCGGTGGCTGCCTTAATCAAGGATGTCTTGAGTGACTCCAAATTGGGATGAGGCTTTGAGCACGCCTTTTCCTCCAAGTGTTGCCATATCTTGTAATCTAACGGATTCAAATCTTGACTGGAGGAGGGCCAGTCTTCGTGCCGGATGAAGTCGATTTTACGCGCCGCCAGCCAGTCTTGTGTGCTCTTCGCTCTATGAGCTGGCGCCGAATCTTGTTGGAATACCCAGTGCCTGTTATTAAACATGGTATGAGAAACAGGTTCCACAAGGTTCGTCAGGACTGTATTTTGATACACAACTGCATTCGTTTTTACACCTTTCTCACAAAAATGTACCTCTGTTAAGCCCCAATAAAAAACTCCCAACCATACCATGAGCGAGGATGGAAAATGACCTCGTTGGACACGCGGAATACGGTTGCTCGCTTCTTCACTACTGTGTGCGTACACCTTATCATTTTGTTTGTTGTAGCTCTCTTCTACGGTAAAAATTTTTTCATCCGAAAAAAGAATTTCCCGATATTTTTTTCCCGCGTACCGCTTCAAAAAAGCGCGGCATCTCTTCAGTCTCAGGTCCATTAGACGAGCATTCAAACGATGTCCTGTTTTTCTTCGATATGCCCGAAGCCCTAAGTCTTCATTTAACACCCTTTTCACCGTGGTTCTGCTTAACCCCATCTGAAGCGCCAACAGTTTCTGCTTACGTTTGGGATTTCTTTGAATTCGCGCTTTCACAGCTTTTATCACTGCTGGAGTCCTAACAGACCGAGGGCGACCATTTCTTGACCTATCATCTACACTAGAGTCTTCATTGTATCGTTTGATGGTACGATAAACGAATCTTTTGGTTATATTTAAATTTTTCAGTATGTCAAAAATTTGAATTGGCGCGTAACCGCAACGATGCAACGCAATAACTGCAACACGGTCTTCTTTAAGCGTCCACTCCATATTTAAAAATGAGTAAAATTCTAAAAAGTATACAGTTTTATTTTCATGAACAATTCGAAATTCGAATTCAATAAACTTTTTTGTGGCCAGCATTCTAAAAGAAAAGTTTTTACTGTGTGACAATACTTATGACCTGACTAGGTATATGATAATGAGATAATGAGAGCCGTGATAGCTCAGATGGTTAACGCTCGCTGTAAATTTTACAGTACTCGAGCAACCCAGTTTCGATCCCCGCCGGCACCAATGAAATTGTTAATTGCAATTTTAAGTACTGATTTACCACGCGTTCGTGGGGAAGGAAATCATCGTGAAAAAACTTGCATATATGTGAAATAAGAAACAAATATTTCGAAGACATGTGAAGTTCGCCAACATGCATTGGGGCAGCGCTGCGGACATTTCCTTGCCCTAAAACCCTCAGAAATGAGAGGAGGTCTGTGCCCAGCAGTGGTACGTATATAGAACAGTGTCAAAAATGCTAGACGTTTGTTACTGCGACCGCCTTTCCGCCTGCCTGCATTCTATCATAGAATTATATATCGACATTGGGTTTCCATGTCTAACAGTGTTCCATGTCTAGCAAAGATTCGGATCAATCACCTCTTTTCATGGAGCTATTTCTTCCATCTCTGCTACAATTGCGAAGTCTATTGTTTCATAATATGCTAATAACATAGGCTTATTATGCCGGGCGTTTGTTGCATCGCTGTCCTACTAAGAAACGGCCATAAAGTGCTTCTCGACTCATGCACGTCTTGGACAATTAACCGGTTCAGTGCGGGTGACACGCCAGGCGTGCCATCGATTACTTGTTGTGTGGCGTATGACACGCGAGTCGTGTCTTTTTAAAAATCGTTATAACTCGGTCAAATTGCTTTTTTGGAAAATTTATCCAGAACAAAATATTCATTATTTTGCGAGTAGTTCATGCATGCAGCTTCGTTTCTGGATATTTTGAAAATTTGAAATTTTTAGGGGTTAACAACCATTTTTAACGTGTACATGGTACTATTTTTACTTTGTGGGTTTTAAATCATGTTATGGAAAAATTGTCTAATAAGTAACAAATAATAGCACTCATTGCGATCGCTCACAAACTCAAGTTGTAAATAAATTTCTGGGAAACAAGTCTCCTGTTAAAAAAAACAATGCGTTTGTCTTATTGTTTAATTTTGCTTAAAATGGTTGAACTGCCGTCTTATTCCTATCATATGGCCGAATAGACCTACGAAGTACCATGTGCTCTTGTGATATGGTATAAGGTTTATTTTTGCTTGAAACAGTTCGAAACCGTTCATGCATAAAAAAAGTTCGCTAATAAATAGTCTTGTCAATCCGCCGCCGTATAGCGCCGGCGTTTTTTTCCTTTTGAAAACACTTGTTTTCCTATTCTTACTAATTAGACGTTTTCAGATCGACTTTGCTTTTACATTTGTATAACATTAAATGATATTTAACATTTGGAAATATCAATGAATGATATACCTTTTATTTTTCAAATTAAGGTTCTTCATTGTTTGATATTTACAAATGTTATTATTAGGTGAAAATTTAATTTAATAAAAACCAAGGTTTCCAGGGTGATTTAGCTGTACCTACCTGTAGATGATTTTTTTATAACAACAAAAAATAGTACAAAAGGTTTGAAATCTCTTCATAAAAAAAAGTTACTTTCTCTCAATTTCAAAGAAAACGCGTAAAAAAATACGTAGTTACCCACTAAAAACAAGTATCCTTCCATTAGTAACTTATTTTTGATGTCAAATAAACTTAATTAGGTCTAAACAAGTAAAAAAAGCGCTTGACACGCCCGGCGTGTCATGAAATAGTTGTTCGCCGCCACAGCTAAAAGTTGTCGAAAATTGGTGCCGCAACGAATCGGTTAATAACTTTTGCAAGTAATAACTGACAACACTTGGCACGTGGTAAATTACTTTTTTAGGCTTTTTCGTAGATTGTATCATATGAGGGATATTTGCCATAGTTGACCAGCTTGGCAGGCAGACTGGCCACTGCAGTTTTATATTTTGTAATTTTTATTAGGAAGACGTTGCTGTCGATCTCTTGGTTTATTTTCCTCTATAGCTTCTCTACTCTGGGTGTAACCCACGAAAAGATAGCGGGTAGTTGTTATTCTTACGCCGCCATTACACGGTACGCAGTCGCGTAAAGACAAGGGTTTTCCCCTAAGTTGCCACGGCTCGGATTTTTGCGTATTGTATATACTTAATTCGTATTGTGTATATTTCGGCCTCACATTTTTACATGTCAGTTCCGGAGCACCTCAGTACCTCCTTTAACTTAACCGTATCCAGCGACGAGCACTTGAAACCTGAACAATCGAGTTCTTTCTGATCGACTCGATTCACTGGCGTTGCGAATAAATGAGACCTCTTTTTTATTACATTTCCAGCTGCCAAGTTCCTCCATCGCACATCGCGAATCATCCACACCATCTGGATGCTTTGCGGTCCACCATTGTGCGATTTTCCAGAATTTTTCTTCTTCGTACGACTACCTACTCCCTTTTAAAAGGCCGCATACACACCGGCATTCCTCCGGTGCTGCAGTTGTTCATGGTTGGCGGTGGTCACTTTTCATCATGTGACCCGCATACTCGTTTACCCTCTCTTCTATTTTCTATAATAATATAATTGAGCGCGTTAATCATTCGTGTAGTTCAAAGTCATTTACTTTCATCACCGAGCGCCCTATCTTAAGTGGACAGCAGATAGCAGTCGTATTTTTATTTTATGTAACAGATAACAATTACATATTTAAACAATATCAGATAAAATAAAACAGGCTTTTCCATTCTCGTTTCTTACTTGAGTTCAATTGTAATCTTTTCGATGTCAAGGATGAAAAATATCACTAATAAATTCCTCATACTATATTGCGGCGGTCAGACTCTTTTTTCAGTCTAAAAATCACTCAGGGTAGGTACCATAGTTAAGATGGTATCCCTCTTTACCATATCCCACTAAACAGATGTTTTATATGTGGTAAAACCATGCTGCAGCTATATTATGGTTGTAGAAGAGTTCCTAGCCCCTAAATTGCGCGCCTAACAGGGTCCATAACACTGGTGTCACATTATTTTATAGCATCTTATGTACAGACTACTCACAGTACAGACAGTCTGTGATCCCCTTGTAGACACCAATCCTCGACTAAGAATCATAATTAATGCAGATGCATTGTCATCCGTAAGGATTAAGATCCGTAAGGAATGTCTCGATTCCCGTAAAAAGGGTCACCGGTTCTCTACACTCACCATACGACACACAGCAGCATTATGCATACCATAATATAGCTGCAGCATGGCTCTACCATGTATAAAATAATCGATATATACAGGATTATTTTTCAAAGAGTAGCCAGATTTTATATTTAGCTTAAAATATATAAATAATGATATACCGTTATTGCAGTTTTTGAAAATACGAGTAAATAGGGCTTCTACTTTTATATGAAATTATCCCAAAATGAATGTGATATGTGGACAACAACTACGCGTACGCTCGCTTCTCTGTGTGCGATTCAATTCACAACGTTTTTGCCGACCGAGCGACCCTTACGCATTCTGAATTTAAAAGATAAAGAGAACAGAATGTTTGAATATTTTTCAATTCATTTTTCTTCACCCTTCGCCTAAATTATTTATTCTATACTTTCTCATCAAATTTGGCTGTATATTGCAAAATAACCCTGTATAATATAGGTTCGAGACGACGCGACGGTAAGCACTCCTATTCTGAATAACAACAGCTCAATATATAATGTGTATAATATATACATATAATATGTAAACCTTGTACTTAAAACAGATTTGGTTGACGGTAATTTTGAAAAGTATGTCAATAACTGCAGAACTGTTTTAACGGGATAAAAAACAAGTTGGCATTGCAAACTGCATGCTAATGGGTTTATTAGTATTCTTTTTAAGTAAAATCAGATCAAACATTGCTTGCCGCGTTGAGACTGAGAATCCACTACGTCATCACCCATGCCACAGATTAAATAATGTTACTACCCATGGGTACATCAGAAGCCGATTACGGGAACTGTTAGGTGCTGTTGCTTCCGGTAAATGGTAGTATAGCCAACTCATATATTATATTATTATAATATGCCAAAATAAACCACTGCTGGCCGTATGAGGAAGCTCAAAGTTGCTCAGCGAGCTATGGAGAGGGCTATGCTCGGGCTTTCTCTGCATGATAGACTTAAAAACGAGGATATCCACAGTAGAACCAGAGTAACCGGCATAGCCCTACGGATTAGTAATTTAAAGTGGCAATAGGCTGGCCATATTGCTAGAAGAACCGGCAACCGATGGGGAAGAAAGGTTATCGAGTGACAGCCTCGTACCGCCAGGTAAAGTGTAGGCCGTCCCCCCACTAGATGGAGTGACGACCTGGTAAGACATGCAGGAAGTCAATGGATGCAGGTGGCTCGGGACCGTGCTTTGTGGCGTTCCTAGTGGAGGCCTTATGTTCAGCCGTGGACTTGTGAAGGCTGTAATGATGATGATGTTACTAACATAATTAGTATTCATATAAAAGCGTCCATGCAAACCCACGAAATCTATCCAATCCATGCGTAATATCCACGGAGGTAGTCGCTGGAAACAGCTACAATTCAATTGATAATATTCTTTATCGAAGTGCTTGAAATACCAATTTTCAGCTTAAGGCTGCGTTTCCACCAGAGATGTGTGTGAATGCGTAGTGAGGGATGTGTTTGTTAAAAACCAATAGAATCACTTCATTTACCTATCCTCTCTGCGCAGCTGTAATGGAAACAGCTCAGCGGAGTGAGGTTTTTGTACATACAAAACAAGGGAAGAATGTGTACGAAGGATGTATTCGAGGGCTGTGTGCGAGGTATGTGTTATCTATTACGCTACGCATCCTCGCACCGCTCAGCGGTCTAGCACATATCTGGTGGAAACGCTCACACCTTTCCACAGCCTCGCTACGCATCCTCGCACCGCCTAGCTACCTTTTTTACATCGGAAATGCCTACGCAAATACGGGTTATGTCGGACTCGCACCGATTAAAACCCCATGGGGTTACACCTTCGTCGCATATTGGCAGGGCCACGGGAACGCATTCGCATACATCCGAGTTCCTACCAGCGCTGATTGCCCCATGACGGCCCATCCTCGGGAGAGGACTACTCCCCTCCCATCTCCTTCTCAGGTAAGGCGCACCAGAACACGTGGCGCGGCCTCCAACTTCACATACGCAACACGTATGTGAAGTTGGAGGTCATGGGGCCTAGAAAAAACTAGCACTCAAAAGCACTAACTTTACTGACCCCAGCGGCAGATTTTCGGCTGCAAAGGGTAGGGAGAGCGGTGACTCAAAATACCAACACTTCTCTCCCCCCGCAGCCCCACCACCACCGCATAAATTAACGGTGCGGCACCGTCAGAGTCACGTAGGATAGGGCGAGTGGCGCATCGCCATATCAGCACCCTCTTCCTCCGCGACTCCACCGCGGCTGCAGTGGTAGGGGGAGAGAAAACCCCTCCCGCCGCAGCCCCCCGACACACATCCGAAGTGGGCTTGCCAAGCCCACTCGAAGTGGCCACCTCGGGCCGGCCCTACACCACGGGCCAGCCAGGTGTCTTCTCTTTGTTCACCGCGGGTGACCAAGCCACGACTACTAACTAAGGCCCCCGCCACGACAAGGCGGTAACCTGTTCGCGGGAGGGGGGGGGGGACCGCCTAGCTGAATTGTCATCTAGTCAATGACCTTTATTTTCTCATCAAGGTGAATGAGATCGCGATGTCATTGTTAAAATATACGTTGTTTCAGATTAAAAGCCTCACTGATCTGGGTTTAATGGGTGCTGCGGTTGATGAGGAGTACGGAGGCCGAGGGTTGGACTACCTCTCCCTCGCTGTTGCAGTGGAAGAACTGTCGCGTGGGTGTGCTAGTACTGGCATGATAATGTGCCTACACAATTTCCTCTATGCCAACCTTGTTAATGAGAAAGGAACTCCGGAACAGAAGGAAATATTCCTGCGGGATTTTACTAAAGGTGCCATTGGGTGTTTCGCTCTCAGTGAACCAGGTACGCTATTTCAAAAATGTTTGACGTAATTAAACATATTATTAGTCATGATATATGATTATATTGAATTAATGGTTAAGGGTACGCACCGCGAACTTGAAAGCTACCATTTGACTAATGTCGTGAACCACTCCTAATCCTAACAAGCATTTAAGCTTATTTGGAGTACAAGTAAAAGCTGAAAACGACATTGTACAACCAGTACGTGTTGCCAGTGATGACTTATGAATCAGAGACGTGATCCTACACTGCTGGCCGTATGAGTAAGCTCAAGGTCGCTCAGCGAGCAATGGAGAGGTCTATGCTCGGAGTTTCTTTACATGATAAACTTAGGAATGAGGATATCCTCAGTAGAACCGGAGTGACTGACATAGGCCAACGGATTAGTAAGCTGAAGTGGCAATGGGCTGCCCATATAGCTAGAAGAACAGACAAACCGATAGGAAAGAAAGTTTCTCGAGTGGCAGCCTCGTACCGGTAAGCGAAGTGTAGGGCGAGACCCCATTAAATGGAGTGACAACCTGGTAAAACATGCAGGAAGTCAATGGATGCAGGTGACTCAGGACCGTGCTTTGTGGCATTATTTGGGGGAGGCCTATGTTCACCAGTGGACTTGTGAAGGCTGTAATAATGATGTTACTAATATAATTAGTATTCCTATAAAAGCGTCATCTATTTTTAATTATTACGCTTTGTAACTATCTCGTTGTGGGGGTATAAGATATGCGGGAAGCCAATGGATGCGGTGGCTCTGGCCTATTTTCAGCAGCTGATTTTTGAAGGGCTCTAATAATCATGACGATTAGTTCGTTTTAACAGGCGCAAATACTTGGTAGTATTATAAAATTTATAATAAGCATTGTCAACATCATGGTCATAATCATTGCAGCACAAAGTCCACTGTTGAATAATGGACCTCCCCCAATGACTGCCACAATACATAAAGTGGGGCGCCGTATCACACTCCGTTTACCGGTACGATGCGGTCTCTCGAGAATCGAAAGATTGTCATTGGTATCGATTCGAGTTTGAATCGGCTGTTGTCTTTTTGCAAAACATTATTCTTTTAGTAAGTAAGTAAAAGAAAGAATATTAAACGAAATCTCTAATACAGATTAAGTTTGTGTGTCAGATTTAAAATTATTCATTTCAGACGCGGGCAGTGACGTCGCTAGTATAAAAACGACGGCTACACCTGACGGCGACTACTGGATACTGAACGGAAAGAAGAGTTGGCTGAGTTCCGCGATCGAAGGTTCTGCCGTGGCTGTCTTCGCTACCTTCGACCCTTCGCTTCGACACAAAGGATTGGCATGTAAATATAGCGTTCAACATATTATATGTGTTATTTTGTTTGTTATATACATGAGTAAATTTTGAGTAGATTTTTTAGAGTAAATTTTGTTAAGCTAAAATTTTAAGTTTAAATATAGACTAACGTTTTTAACGCAAATACACGTGTTAATTTCAAAAATGTAACACAGTTTTAATCAATGGGGACATTTGTTTATGTTTAACTACCGATCTGCCCCGGCTTCGCACGGTTGATTTCTGGATCTCGATAACAAGGCCACCTACCGGGGCCAATTGTGAATCCAAACCATTCTCTAATCAATTTAATCACACACACAAAATTTCATCAAAATCGGTCCAGCCGTTTAGCAGGAGTTCAGTCGCATACACACGGACAGAAGAATTATATAATATATAATAATATGCATGTATTATACATATAAATGTGAATGTGAAAGGAAAAATGTGAACCATTCTGTCTATTGATGAATACCGCATCAAGCAAACGCATTCGTTGCGTAGTTTAAAAGATCTAAGCGTACAGACGGCGGAAAGTGACTTTGTTTTATACTATGTAGAGATTTTTATTTTTATAGGTTTCCTCGTCCCTATGGATGCAGAAGGAGTATTCAGAGGAAAGAAAGAACCGCTTATGGGCGTAAGGTATGTATTACGTATAATTCATTTCCGTAACAAAAATTTATTTTCAAATATTTTAAAAATTAAACACTTAAATTAAAAATCTTTTCCACAACTCAACTAATTCACAAAATTCAAACCATGTTTCTTTGAACAAATATAAAGTGTTAAGGATGTGGAATCTTTAAATATGTACATATGAATTAACACTCCTTTAGTACCGTTACACCTCTATGTTACTTATGTATTCAAATAGATTGAATTCAATATAATTATAATAGTTTAATAGTCTTATGTTATTAATTTATGAAAATCTTTGATATTAATTGTCTTCTTTACGTGTTACATCTTGTTTCTGTATATTTATTACTAAAAAGGTTTTAAAAATATTACTAAAAATGGATGTGCATCTTTCTCTTACTTGCCCACTGTAAAAATAAAAAGCATGCAGTAATAAATAAATCTATATATTAAATGAATTATAAAATCTTAATTTTATATAACAATTTACTGATCTCGTATAAAGTTCTTATTAATTATAGCTATAGAAAGTGATCCGGCCTTAAAAACATCCCTTGTGTCTTCCAATTATTTTTGCCTTCACCAGTGAAATCCTTCAAATGACTTAATGAAGGGAGCTTATAAATCAGAAATAAAGCGCTTGTCACAGGGCTGTGACCGCATGCGATATGACGCTCGAGGAAGTAAGAATACCGCGCAGTTATATGGTGGGGAAAGCTGGAGAGGGATTCAAGATAGCGATGGAGCAGTTGGATCAGGCGAGGATTGGCGTTGCTGCTCATGCTGTGGGTAAGTAAGTTGTATTCCACGGGTGCAAGTTTGGGGAGGGTTATGAAGACATTTCTTCTAAATTTGTGCGTAATTTCAGGCATCGCACAAGCCGCTTTAGATACTGCTATGAGCTACGCTAAAGAGAGAGAGGCTTTCGGCAAAAATTTAACAAGACTGCCATCTGTTAAGGTAAGTTTCCTTATATATATATATATATATATATATATATATATATATATATATATATATATATATATAAGAGTATTCCTTGATCAGGTCCTTCGGAGGGATTGCTGTAAATCCTCCGTTTAGTAAATGGATTGGTCATCACTACACTAGACGTATCACATCTCTGCTATGATATATCATCATATTGTTACGTGCTTGGGGCTCGAAACTATTAAAAACTGCCGATTGAATTACCAAAATTGACACTTTAATTACAGAACACTAATTACAATCTAAAACCACACTAATAATAAAACACAATTGTACTATACTGATCACTTATGTTCGCAGTTGTTTCGCTTCGAAGTATTCTCTTGTATCGCCTATTCAATACTGACTCGGTCGTGGTCTATACCGGTTTTATATATGCCCTCAGATAGTTTCCAGAACCTTCTACTGTAGAAACGTCTAGAATGTTCGAGTACATATAGGTCCCGAAATTTCTAGAAGGATCTTGACTCTCCTAGTTCTGCTACTCGACACTAGAGGGCGCTAGTGGTAAATAGTGTTGTCATATACAAGACATTAATAGTGGCGCGCAACAATATTATATGATTATATACATACATATGATTCATCATTATATTTCTTAATGTAAATACTCAACTCTTAAAACACCTTTAAAAAAATCCAGTGGCTTTTTTTTACACCGCCATACGTTCTGTGTACTAAATATCGGGAATTTGTCAATAAAACAAAAAATACAAATTATTCATCTAAATTTATTTTATCGCCTTCAAAGTAGGCCCCATCGCTTGCAATACAACATCTCCAACGCTTCACCCAGTCTTCCATACATTTTTCATAGGCTATTTGCGGTATGGCCTTTAGCTCATTCAGCGAATTTTTTTTTATGGCTTCTATCGACTCAAAACGTTTTCCTCGAAGTGGTAATTTTAACTTGGGAAATAAAAAAAAGTCAGACGGAGCCATATCAGGTGAATACGGTGCTTGGTCGAGAACTTTTGTTGATTTTTTCGCTAAAAACTCTTTCACTATAATGGCATGGCATGCATTATCATGGTGCAGCATCCATGAGTTGTGTTGCCACAAATCTGGACGTTTTCGGCGGATACTCTCACGCAAACGCTTCATGACGCCTAAATAATATTCTTTATTCACTGTTTCTCCCTTTGGAAGGAATTCGGAGTGAACCACACCACGGTAGTCAAAAAAAACTGTCAGCATCACCTTGATTTTGGAGCGACTTTGCCGCGGTTTTTTGGGTTTCGGCTCGTTTTCGAGACGCCATTCTGAAGACTGTTGGCTTGTTTGCATGTCGTACTCATAAACCCATGTCTCGTCGCCAGTTATTATACGTTTCATAAAAGTCGGATCCGTAGAAGCTCGGGAAACCACGTCTTCAGCGACATGCTTTCGCTGCGCTCTTTGAACAAAATTGAGCTCTTTTGGAACTAGTCGAGCGGCGACGCGTTTCATGCCTAAAATGTCAATGAGAATGTTGTGGAGGGACTTAAAATATATGTTCACCTCACTAGCCAACTCCCTCAGACTCATACGTCGATTTTCGAGCACTAGCTTCTTGATTTTGTCGATGTTTTCTTTGGTCGTAGCGGTTGAAGGTCTACCAGAACGAGGCAAGTCTACTACTACTTCTCGGCCTTCTTTAAAAGCCTTATACCATTCATAAGCCCTTGTTTTCTATATACACGATTTGCCGTAGGTATTTCGCAACATTTTTAGTGATTCACCACATGAAACATCATTCGAAACACAAAATTTAAGGCACACTCTTTGTTCAACAATATTTTCCATTGTAAAAATCGCCGAGAACTCAAAACTATGACCAACAAAAAGTGTAGTTTAAAACAAATTAAATGGCAGATCCCGCTCAAACTTTGCGCGCTAAATCAGTACAGTGCTACCAAGATGCAGTAAAAAAAATTAGAACGACCTCTTTTACGCGGGTCTTTTTATTGACATATTCCCGATACTTTTTACACAGAGTTAAATACAGAAATAATAGAGAATTTTTATGAGTGTAATTTTATCTTAAATTAATTCTTTGGTAGCATTAAAATTATAAGAAAGAATATTATTAGATAAATTTTCAGAATTTTTTTGTCATTTCTCCTTGATTTTTTAAGATTACTGTATTATATAAATGGTAAATACACAGAGTAAAGAGTATATATATATATATATATATATAATATTACACTATATTGTTGTACCTTCATTACTAATAATTAGAACTAATCTTTACAAAGTACGTACGTAAAGTAATATTTTATACTGATTTCTGCAGGACCGCTTGACTGACATGTGCATTATGATTGAGACGGCGCGTCTGTTGACTTATCGAGCCGCAACCGACGTGTGCACAAAGCACAGTTCAATGGCGAAGTACGTGGCGGGGAAGAATGCTGCCGCTGTGGCCGACCATTGTGTGCAGATACTAGGCGGACGTGGCCTTTCCACAAATTATGATGCTGAGAGGCACTACAGGTTAGTTTCACAACAAATGTATGTAGATTTGGCAGCAGAATGAAAGACGTCATATCAACAGTGTTCCAGGCAGTGCGTTTAAGCGCAGGCGATGTGATGTCTTCTATATGGTTTCATTAACTACAACGCACACGTTACATACACGCCGTTTATGCTTTATATGTTTCACCCATTTACTTGGATAAAACCTTCTAGAACGATATTTTGTTGTATCACGTTATATTTGTTGTCGTCACGAAGTTTTAAGTCGCGTACTATCTGTGCCACCAGAGCAAATCGCAAATTTCCTTTAGTCACAAATCCTCAGATATAAGCCTCTTAGATAGGGAACAAATGGGCTGGCATATCTCTAAAGATAAAAGCGCAATAAATAGAAAAAGTAGTTATTTATAGGCTAATTATAACTCTTTAATGTGTTATAATTAGCCTATAAATAACTAGAAAAGGCCTATGATAGAGTATTGAGCTATGAATTGTGGTCAGCACTGTCCGTGAATGGTGTGGGCAGTATCCTCATACGAGCATTGCAATCTCTTTATAGGGATTCTAGTGCTTGTGTAAGGTAAACGGGGCATACACTGAATGGTTTAATGTCGAAAAAGGTGTTAGACAGGGATGTGTAGCGTCACCGTGGCTGTTTAATCTGTTCATGGACAATTGCTTGACAGACTTAAAAGAGAATGAAAGTGGGTTGAGAATTAATGAGTTACTCATCAACAAATGTTTTCTCTATGCTGATGACCAAGTATTACTTCCGTCTTTGGTCGAGGAGTTGCAGGAGATGGTAACTGCTATGAGTGGAGCTTTTTTAGAAAGGGAATGAAACTGAATGTAAAGAAGACGAAAGTTATGGTGTTTTAAAGAGATGAGGCAGTGATAGACTGCAATATCGTGTTTGGAGATGAACAAATTGAACAGGTGAAGGAGTTTGTGTATCTGGGTTCAAAGTTTACAAGAGATGGAAAGTGTGAGAATGATATCGAAAGAAGAGTGTATGCAGGAAACATGGTGAATGGAGCTTTGCACTCCTTTATGAGCAGTCGGAAGGTGTCTAACAAGGCTCGTTTGGCTGTGCATGAGGGGGTGTTGGTTCCGACACTCATGTATGGAAGTGAAAGTTGGGTATGGCAGAAGAAACATTAAAGCAGAATAAATGCAGTTGAGATGAGAGCGTTAAGAAGTATGGTAGGAGTTAAACTGAGTGACAGGATAAGAAATAGTGAGATAAGAAAATGTTATGGTCTGAAAGAAGATGTAGTGACAAAAATTGAGAAAGGTATGCTGAGATGGTTTGGCCATGTCGAGAGAATGAATGAAGAACGATTGACGAAAAGTGTATAAGGCGAGTGTGAATGAAAGTGTTGGAAGGGGAAGAAAGGGGAAGGGAAAGAGGCGTGATTTATACGTTTAATGTGTTGGGTGACACGAAGGGCGATGAGCTGCTGCAGATTAGGAATAACAAATAAAACAGCTCTAGAGAAGAATGAATAGAATAGAATAGAATGGAATAGAATGATTTTTATTCAATATGGATTATTACATAATACTTATTGAAAGTCATTATTTTATTTACCACTGGTTCGGAAAATACCTCCTGTCCTGGGAATGGACAAAATGGATAAGTACAGTACCTTGAGAAGAACGGCGTGTCGCGTATCTCGTGACGACTGTTGCTGCACACGCGATGAGCTATGATGAGACTAAATTTATTAACAATAATACAGTTCTGATTTAAAGTCATTTGTGCCGAACAAACTTTCACGATTAAATAGTTTTAAGACAACATTACACGATGATGACCATGTGTGCACCTGCAACTATCGTTTGGGATTGCTTCCAGGTGTGTACTGTTAACATGGGCTGCAGTAGCAACTTGTCTTCATGTGAATTCTAGGATCATAAATGTGAAAAAAAATATTAGTTTTATACAAAAGTAAAAAATATCCTAACGCTTAATCTTAATTTAACAGAGATGCAAGAGGCACTCAAATATACGGTGGAGTGACGGATATACAGAAGCGGCTCGTTGGACACTTTTTGCTGAAGGAACACGAGGCTCTCTGACGGGCGGCAAGAAAACTAATCTAGTCTAAGATCTAAATGATGTTCGCGAGGAACTGTACAAAGGCCAAATTATGTTGACAATAAGTATTCTAAGATCAATTTCTGTTCCGTAAATAATTGTAAAATTGATTTGTTCGTTCTATTTGATAATTTTAAAGCTGATGGATGGGATTGATAAGACGTATGTCTTACCAATCAAGCTAGCAAGCATTTTACTTGAATGATTTGACCATATTCAGCACGCTGGTCTAGTACGTTGGTGATGATAGAGCTGAATTTTATAGAAATCATTGCACTGATGATCTTCCCGTTATTAGTCTACTAAAACTGTACTTAAATAATTAATAATTTTGTACAACCGACTTCAATATTAATTATTAAGAATAACTTAAAAACTATTGGTCAGCCCTTGATCAAATTTATATGGGACCACATGTGAAGCACCATCTTTCAAATAAAAAAAGAATCATCGAGATCGGTTCACCCAGTAAAAAGTTATGAGGTAACACACACATAAAAATAACACAGTCGAATTGAATTGAATTGGCTGCTTTTTGAAGTCTGTAGAAAATGAAGAAAGTGACGTCGTTAAAGGTAAATACAATTAACGATATACATGGTGTTTTTATACGATTATTATTATTGCAAACAAATATTATAGCGTTTATTTGTTTGCAAATTTACCTTTTTTAATTTTGTCAAGAATAAAATAACAACTTTGAAAGACTTTCTAGAGCTAGTCATGACTGAGGTTTTATTTATTGTGTGATAGACCACGACATTCTATATATTACAATATTTTAACATTTTTTATCTGGGAACTATAAAATGCTACAAAGAATTATTTCCTCAAACTAATTACGCTCTATATTTATCTTTTTCAAAATCATTTAGTTCTATATTAATTTTCAATATTCTCTTGTTTTTCAATTATGTTTGGATGAATATCATCTAAAATTTTTATTACAAAAATTTTTAACATTTCAACTTCCATTCATATAAAAACTGTAATCTTTAGCCAATAGCTACTTTTTGCTACAAGCGTTTGGAAATTAAAATTTTTGGTCATTGATTAGAAAACATGAGTGAAATATGTACATATCTTATATTAAATACCTATCTAACTTTATATCATATGATATTTTCTTTCTATTTACTCGTATCTTTTTTTAGCTTTTTGTTAAATTTACAAAATCTGTTTTGTAACTTAAATATTTTACAATAATATATTTACACATTGCTTCACTTGTATTTTTAACTATTTTCTACTTTTATAACATAATATTTTGAACATAGTGGTCAAATATCAAAGAACTTTAAGTAACTTTCAACTTAATAAAAATATTGCTCTATGTATTCCAATAAAATCTTAAAAGTGGCGGGTCATTCTCACCCCGTTGCTGTCAATATTCTACTCATTCGAACTAAACGATTTACGTCGTCTTTTGTAATGCATACACCAAGCTAGTACAATATTTGCTGGCGTCTGTCTTTCCGTCTGTACGGGTAAACCGCCGGCCCAAATGAGCCGGCTTGAAGGACCAAAAATGTTCGGGTGTTGGACTAATGTTCAATAATAATTTAAAGTTTATGTTAAATGTTAATGTTATTATGTTAAATGTTATTTAAATGAGTACGCGTCCGTCGCTGTTAAGGTGAATTCGTAAACTAATACAATTTTTGTAATTGTCAAACTATAGTGATTGCTTTACGTAAAATGTTAACGCCAGCAGAAATGTATGGTTGACCCGTACACCGTTCTATTACAAACTGGGCTTCTCCAAAGAAAGTGTGAATGAATAGGCTTTTGTGAAGTTAAGGTAGTGCGATTCATGAAGATCATCTAGGGCTTTATCACCACTTACCACCAAGTAAGTCATCATAAAAAAAAAGATATTTTCTTCAATTTTGTTAATTCTTATAAATCCTATAACATTTGTAATAGCAGTCATAAAAAACATATTAAATGTAAAAAAACTACGTTTTGCTTCTTATACACGTGTCTTCTAACGAAATTTTCATAAGATAATTTGTGAAAAACTTTTGCCCGTATTGTTACTTTTTGTATAAACAAAATCTTTAACCACTCATTAGATATAAATGTAATATTGTTTGTAACATTTCTGTAGATGCCACATTAAGAAAAGAATATTTAATTGTTAATTTATATGTAAATAAGAGTTTCCTTAATTGTTATTAGGCAGGTAATAACGTCTGTTCGTATTTTTTGTTTCGTTTATGTGTCGGTAAAAGAAAGTTTAAAGGCTGAATAGCATTTATATCACTGTAAAAAGCGAGATGTACTTAAAATAAGTGATCATTCCGTACTTGAATGCATACAATGACATTTAAAATGTGTAGATGCTACTACGTAGACCTGAATACGTGTTTATTTTCATACCGCGTTTAGACTCTTGCCTCGCGCCTCGCCTCGTACCTCGCCTTGCAGCTCGCGTGTTGTAGCGAGATAATGAGTGCCTGTTTACACTCTCGCGATGCGTTCAGTTTGCGTTGAGCCAGCAACGATGGAAGACGTCGAAATAATAGCGGCATTAACTCTTGCCTTAATAAGTATTTATCGATGCTTGACCATTTTAAAAAGAAGGAAATTAAAAAAAAATACGTCGGTGCTGAAGAATATGGTGGATGATATCTATTCATCGAAACAGAACCTTTTCAGTTTCATAATTTTATATAAATTGCTAGTACCTATTTTGCAAGATTAAATGACATTATTTTATTAAAATTGTAATTTTAAAACACAAGCAATTCGAATGTTATTATGGAAGGGCGCCGTACACAATCTGAAATGAGAGCGCGAGTGTAAACACCACGCTCGCGTCCCTCGCGAGGCCCTTTGCCTCGTGCCCAAAAAACCGCCTCCGACACGAGTGCCACGAGTGGCGAGGCGAGCCACGAGCTAGCGCTTACACTCGTGGCTCCCCTCGCGACTCGCCTCGCCGCTCGCGCGAGAGTGTAAATGAGGGGTCACATTTTTCTTTAATTATGTCCTAACGACGAAGTGATTTACGTCCGTGATTAATTTAGGGTATGTTCCGATACACACTATGACCACTGTAAAGTGTGACATCAATTCAGTATACTGTGAAGCCGTCCATTTTACTTTGCTATACTGGTTAGTGTTTAAAACGGAACGCAGTCCAGTATACTGTCATCTCCATTTTTTGATACTGTTTTCAAATGAAAGTATTTATTTTTTCCCTAGGAAGTATAATATGTTAAAAATATATAATAATATAATTATATATATTAAATATATTATATTTCCCTAGGGTACTGCGGCAGTCCACTAGCAGTCCATAACGGAACGAATTTTTCACCAGTGAGAGCACTGAGCATTGCTCGCAGTGTATATCGGAACACGACCTAAATTTATTGATGAAAAAGATCATGAAGTTTCTTATTTTATGTAATTTAGCAATTATTGAAATAGTACTTGTGAATAAAATGAAATATCTGTATTTTTGTTTCCACTGTAGTTGCTAGAACAAAATATAAACATAATCTGTGACAGTTTTGCGCTAATGAGGGCTTATAATTTTATGCTCACCAGATGTCGCTAGTTGACAATGTGTAGTTTTTTGTTACACAATGTTTTTTTATTTAATTCAGAAGTTAGTTTTAATAAAAGTTTATCAGTTACAAAAGTATTATATTAATACACAAAACAACGCCTCAGTAGTTTGCTCTTAAATTTTTGCACATATTTAAGTATTTTTTTTAATTTTTCTACTTTTATGAATATGTGTGGTTTGGTTTATTTATTTTTAATCGTATTAATATAGAATATAACTAATAGTACAGAAAGAAACAGTAACCTTTACATTTTTCGAACAAATTAACTTCCGCGCTATGATATATGTCAAATATTATACCTCACTTTTAAGTGGCGCCGCTCTGGTGGCAGAAAAAGTCGTGAATGCCCTCATTGGTTTAGATATTTTAAGTTGAGAGATTTGATAATTTAGCGAAGATTACATTGATTTACGCACAAATGTCATTCTTCTATCTTATGTAGCATTAATTCTATTAAAATATCTACATCGTAGTTTTCTTTTGCTTCCCCAACAGACTTTTTTTACAACTTTGTAACAACAATTTTAACCGTCATTGTTTCTGTGTAACTTATCTATGGTTTTAAACATTATTGATCTTCACTAAATAATTGGTTTATAATTACCCTTAATATTTAAGTTATTAAACATTGTAAAATGGTAGTTCATTGTCATTTTCTGTGGACATTTTCTTATATAAAAATTGTATGATACCTTGGGTTTATTATTGTAAATTATAATACTATTAAGAAATATACTGTTTTGTTTTCATTATCACGATAGGTATTATTAAATATACAAAATGGTTATATTTTTATTTTGTTATGCTTTGTACTCAAATAAAATATATTTTCGTGGTTATTATGATTGGTTTTGTTTTCTTTAACCGGTTCAGTGCGGGTGACACACCAGGCGTGCCATCGATTACTTTTGTGTGTGGCGTATGACACGATAGTCGTGTCTTTTTAAAAATCGTTATAACTCGCTCAAATTGCTTTTTTGGAAAATTTATCCAGAACAAAATATTCATTATTTTGCAAGTAGTTCATGCATGCAGCTTCGTTTCTGGATATTTTGAAAATTTGAAATTTTTAGGGGTTCACAACCTTTTTTTAACGTGTACATGGTACTATTTTTACTTTGTGGGTTTTAAATCATGTTATGGAAAAATTGTCTAATAAGTAACAAATAATAGCACTCATTGCGATCGCTCACAAACTCAAGTTGTAAATAAATTTTTGGAAAACAAGTCTCCTGTTAAAAAAAAACAATGCGTTTGTCTTATTGTTTAATTTTGCTTAAAATGGTTGAACTGCCGTCTTATCACTATCATATGGCCGAATAGACCTACGAAGTATCACGTGCTCTTGTGATATGGTATAAGGTTTATTTTTGCTTGAAAAATTTCGAAACCGTTCATGCATAAAAAAAATTGCTAATAAATAGTCTTTTGTCAATCCGCCGCCGTATAGCGCCGGCGTATTTTTCCTTTTGAAAACACTTGTTTTGCTATTCTTACTAATTAGACGTTTTCAGATCGACTTTACTTTTACATTTGCATAACATTAAATAATATTTAACATTTGTAAATATCAATGAATGATATACCTTTTTTTTTCAAATTAAGGTTCTTCATTGTTTGATATTTACAAATGTTATTATTAGGTGAATATTTAATTTAATAAAAACTAAGGTGTCCAGGGTGATTTAGCTGTACCTACTTATATAAATGATTTTTTTATAACAACAAAAAATAGTACAAAATGTTTGTAATCTGTTCATAAAAAAGTCACTTTCTCTCAATTTCAAAGAAAACGCGTAAAAAAACACGTAGTTACTCACTAAAAACAAGTACCCTTCCATTTGTAAGTTATGTTTGATGTCAAATAAACTTAATTAGGTCTAAAAAATAAAAAATATTTGTTCGCCGCCACATTAAAAGTTGTCGAAAATTGGTGCCGCAACGAATCGGTTAATATGTACAAAGAGCCTTTGAAAATCAAATTTATTACACATCAATAATGTAACAAATTGTCAACGAAGTAATAGTTGATGGTTCATGTAATTTTAATGGATTTTTTTTTTATATTCCAGAAATAGTTCAGTTATGGCAACGAGAGCTAAAACATACACATAACAAAGGGGTAACCAACGGGAGCCTATTACTAAGGCGCCGCTTTCCGTACGTCCGTTCGTCCGTCCATCTGTCTTTCAGCGGGCTGTATCTCATGATCCATAATAGGTAGACGTTGAAATTGTCACAGAATGTGTATTTCTGTTGCCGCTATGACAAATAATAATAAAAATAAAAATTAAAAGAGGCCCCCTTACTAGAAACGTGTATTACGATGGTACGGAACCCTTCATGCGCGAGTCCGACTTGCACTTGGCCGGTTATTTATTTAAATAACAAAGGCAAACGAGCACAACAATTATAAGTGGTCATAAACAGAGCGTCTCCGGTTTCTGTCAATCACCATACCATACACAGCAACATTATGCTGCTATTATTCTGTGTATGTGTAAACGTGGTCTTTTCTCGGTCCGAACCGACCTATTTGAGCTGTAGTAGTCATAATACGGTTCGGCGTGGCAATTAATATAACTATTTGAATACATGAACTAACCCCTAAATGGAGCCTTTTTTTACTGACAACGCATCTACATTTTGATACTTGACCAATGAAAGATGAAGTGTCTATGGGTCTATCACATATCATCCACTTACTTAACCTCGGGTGTGCTTGTTTATCGCCCTTATTAATATAAAAAATATGTTCAATCAGTATCGATCACGAAGACGTGTAGTTCGCCAACAAGCATTGGGACAGCGCAGTGGACATGTCCATGCCCTAAAACCCTCTCAGAAACGACAGCAGGCCTGTGTTTAGCTGTGGGACGTATATAGGCTGTAACTTTAACTAACTTTAATATCGGTCACAGCGAGAATTTATCCGTAAAAGTCCAATGTTGAACACGGACTTCTCCCAATGTATGGAAGATATGTTTTTTTAATCATACGCTTGGCAGCCGGATTGACGATCGTAGTATCATATAATAGTATTATAGGATAGGATTGTTGTCCATAGACACCTACATCTAGCCCCGATTAAGGATCAAAATACAGATGCGTTTTCACACCCAAGGAGAGAATGCCACGTTACTAGTAAAAATGATCTCCAGTTCTTTACACTCACCATACGAAACTCGGCAGCAATTAAGCTGATATTTACGCTGGTAATCCGTTCGTGCTGCGTGCTCTCTTTCTTTAATCCCTACTGTGCGATATAGGTACAGTTTAAATAGGCATCTCCCTTCGTAGAGAGATAAGATATTATGGCAAAACTAAAGGAGATTTTTAACCTTTTTAGGTTTTGCCATTATGTTTTGAAGGAAACAATGGGCTGCAAATGTTACTTGCGTCGGACTTTACGTTTGTTTATCGTCTAATGTTATAAAAATATCGGTTGGTTGATTTATGAACTATGCAGCAAATCTTCCCTGTAATGGAAGTCTATATCCAATTGTAGTCATAGACTGCTTACGAGCTGAGGAGTCAAGTCCGCATTTCAATTACATAGATCATATAGCCACAATAAATCTTGATGTTTGCGATTACTGTTCTATGTACAATGCACATAATACACCTAAAAGGTACATAATACATTCCTAATGGGGAAGTGCACTTTATTTAAAAATAAAATAAAAACAAAAACTACCAATTTCAGTCTTCTTTGCTAATGGTTTAATCATTTTAACGATTTTTATATAATTTTATTTGATAGTATCATATTACTTCATCAAATAGTGATTAAAGAATTCCACAACGATAATAATTTGACGACTCCGTAGCGCAGTGGCTTAACAACGAGTTGCAGCGCTAAAGGTCGCCCGGGAGAAGTATTCGTATGGCCACAGTTTTAAGCTGTGGCATGGTCCACAAATAATTATTCCGGGTTAGATGTTTGTCCTTGTGAAATTTTTGTATGTAAACTGCCCCCACGATACAGGAAAAAATCCTAGAGTGGGGAAAAGGTTTTTAAAAAAAATCTATTCGGTGAAACAACCGAGCGATCAGTTGCATCGGACCACCCAGCATTGTTGCGTAAAATAACATAATTTATGTTAGGTATTTATGAAACCCTACGCTCGAAGTTATTGACGAGTATGTTTATCGAGGACCTAGTACATATTTTCTGACAAGGTAAATCCATCTTCGAGCAAGTTGTCAATCGACGGATCCAACTCAGCGAGGCAGCGTTTGGAAAATTACGACCCATGTCGCCAACCATTTCTCAAAAATTATAAACGAGAGTAACACCAGTGCGTGTGCCCGTGATGACATGATTCTAGACAAGAAAGTTTAAAGCCTACTGTAAAGTTTTCTACACGTACAGCCTGTGGTCGAATTATTCACAGCGGACTGTACAATAATGGCTGCAGGATCTTGTTGGGGCTGCCCCGATTTTGCAGTGCTTTAGGCACTTGCAAAGGCGCAACTAGCTTGCTTCTTTTTATTTATCTATGATGACAACTACGCCATTAAAATAAAGAAAACAGACTAGCTGATTAGCGGGGTGCGGGCTAGCTCCACCTCCATCATGAAAATAACTGCTGAAATATGTGACGCCTTTCTTCTTAAGCTATATTACCGTCTCTGTTTAGTTAATAAGGCACTTGTATTAAAGAATTAGATTTAAATACTAACATACGTATGATAGTTGGTGTTATTATAGTTACTACAAATTACGAGGGTGGATTGAAAAGTACTCGGCCTAACACAGATCCATTCAATTCTAAAAATCAAATCTACCCACATTATTTAGTTCAGTTCAGACTAGTTCATTGTGTGAAGTTCGAAACGTGTGCGATAATTAGTTGTGATTTTATAAATTTATTAACAAAGTAATCGGACATAATTTCCGCGAATGGAGCAAATCGAGCAGCGTGCCGTCATTAAGTACCTCCATAAGAAGGGGCTATCATCAAAAGCCATCCATGATGACATGGTCAGTACATTAGGCGATTGTGCTCTGTCATATTCATCCGTCAAAAAATGGATAGCAGAATTTAAGCGTGGTAGAGAGAGTGTGAAAGATGAACTCCGCTCTGGAAGGCCTTCGACGTCAACTACTGACGAAAATATTAAAAAAGTACTTGATTTAATAATGGGAGACCGCAGATTAAAAATTAGAGAGATAGCCGAGATTATAGGCATCTCTTATGAACGAACTCAAAACATCATTGTCAACGAGTTGGGTTTCCACAAGGTGTCTGCGAGGTGGGTCCCGCGACTGCTTTCAGTTGAACAAAAAAGGATGCGATTGACTATTTCACGCGACTGTTTGGAGTTATTTGAAGCCGATGCAGATGATTTTTTGAATCGTTTTGTTACTATGGACGAAACATGGGTTCATTACTGTACACCGGAAACAAAACAACAATCAAAACAGTGGAGAAGACCTGGTTCACCACCCCCTAAAAAGGCTAAGTCGATTTTGTCGGCAAATAAGGTGATGGCTTCAGTATTCTGGGACTCGAAAGGTGTGATTATGATTGATTATCTTGAAAGGGGTCAGAATATAAACTCTGATTACTACTGCACCTTACTACGTCGTTTACGAGAGGAAATAAAAGAAAAACGTCGAGGAATGCACAGAAGAAAAGTCTTGTTTCATCAAGATAACGCCCGTGTTCACACGTCAGTACAGTCAATGGCTGAAATTCACAACTGTGGCTTTGAACTGTTACCGCATCCGCCGTATTCACCTGATCTGGCACCATCAGACTTCTTTCTGTTCCCTAACCTAAAAAAGCACTTGGGAGGTCAAAGATTTTCGACAAACGACGAGGTCAAAGCAGCTGTAAACGCATATTTTGACTCTAAGGAAGAATCATTTTTTTTCAACGGTCTAAATGCTTGGAAGGGGAGGTGGCAAAAGTGTATTGAACTTGATGGTGATTATGTAGAAAAATAAAAATATAACTGATTTAGTATGTGTTTATTTTCTTGGTTAGGCCGAGTACTTTTCAATCCACCCTCGTATATGGATTACTTGGTTTTTTAAATAAATTATTATTATTACTAGCTGTTCCCCGCGACTTCGCTCGCGTGTAATTTAGGGTTTTAAATTTTTGCGAGGAACCCTAAATATTTTTTTAAAATAAAAATAGCCTAAGTTACTCCTTATGACATCAGCTATCTGCCAGTGAAAGTCCGGTCAAAATCGGTACAGCCCTTTCGGAGATTAGCCAGAACAATCAGACAGACAAACAAAAATTTTTAAAAGTGTATTTTTGTTATAAGTGCCGTTTATACTTTCATATGCATTTAGTAAAACGCTGTAATTTTGACATTACAAACAGACACTTCAATTTTATTTGTTTGTATAGATTAAACGTGAGAGGGCTATGCTAGGCGTTTTTTTGCAGAGTACCCGCATATCCCAACATAGGTATGATCAGGAAGCTGAAGTCACAATGTATCTTAGACCGTTCTGGCATTTCCTAAATTGCGTCTTACGATATGCGCTAAATGCCTCGAAACCCATGTGTCGATAATAGGTGTGGATAATGTTACGTCGCTAAGACGCAGAGATTGTAAAGTAAATTCTAAATAACGATAGAGATATTTAATCCGATATAGGACCAGAAGGCTAAAGGGATATCGTCATGAAAAACATTTATGGTTATAAAATATAACCAAAAGCATTTATATGATTATTTATACCAATGGCCAAAATAAACGTTGATAGATTAGCTCATCGACCTAAAGACCCGTAAAATCCGTTTCACTGCGCCTACACCAAGTATTATTAAATGACATCAAAGGCGTAGGCATACGAGTACATGACGTTGCTGTAACATGTTCACCGACATTAGAAATTGAATCGTGTGTGTATTGTTCGTGTGGTAAGTAAATTTCTCATGTTACATTTTAAGTAATGTGGTCGCCTCGTAATTTGTCAACTGACTTCAAAAAAAGGAGGAGGTTCTCAATTCAACTGTTTCTTTTTGATGTGTTACCTCAGAACCTTTTTTTTTACCTTTTTTCTAGTTGAACCGATTTTGATGATTTTTTTAATTGAAAACTAGTGCTTCTAATGTGATCTCATATAAATTTGATCAAGATCTGACCTGTAGTTTTTGAGTTATCCTTAATAATGCGTATTTAATTAACTTTGACTACACTGATGATGTTCTCATTTTATTTAAGTGTATTGAAGTCGGTTGTACACATTTTAATTTTACCACTTGTTTAACATCTATTAAACTGTAGTTGTTTCAGAAATATAATGAAAAGTGTCCACTATAAAAGTATACTTATTAAATTTTTTTTTTGAAGTTGCGCATGTGTTGCCTTGTGTACGTACTACTACGTAGTAATAAAATATATTCTTTGCCTAGGGGTTGTAGGTTGGAAGACTCCAAGACTGGAGACTGGAACAAGAACTGGAACTTTTTTTAAAATTTTGTGTCTATCTGTTTGTTCCGTCTAATCTCCGAAACGGCTGGACCGATTTGACGAGACTCACTGGCAGATAGCTGACGTTATAAGGAGTAACTTAGGATACTTTTATTTTAGAAAAAGAAATAGGGTTCCGCGCAAAACAATTAAAAGTCATGAATTCGTAGTAAATTCCACGCGGTCGAAGTTGCGGGGGACAGCTAGTACCTACTTAATATTTAAAATCTAGTAAGTACGTATTCTGTGTACCGGTGGGTGCGGTGTAAATGCAACTACTGTATATATAGGTACCTAAATAAAATTTTAATGTCTGTCTTTATTATTAAAAATAATTGGCATTTATTAATTTCAGGGAGTTACATACTGCATGCTATTAAGATATAAACGAACATATTTAATATTTCTGTCTGTCCGGGCCAATCTTCGGAATGGCTTACCTTTACCTTATTTAAGTTAGTTTAAAAATATTAAATAAATTTATTTTTAAAAGAGTTTTTGTCTCTGCCACATAACAAATTTGGTAATCGATAAATCGATTAAAAATAAACTTTACGAACACATAGAGAGCAATGCCAGAAGGGATCTATGATAGTATATTTTTACGAAAAACTTGCAAATATTTTTTTTAATAAGTGAAAAATTGATAAAATATATTGTTGATTATCTTAAACGTAAATAATGCCACATTATTATATTCAAGCGAAACCGTGATGGGTGGCTAGAATAAAATTCTGCATAAATTTAATTGTTCACAAAATAGTTTTGCAAAATTTTTCGGCAGTTACTTTGATACTCTTTCTTGTAGCTTGCTATTAATAATTATGTAAAATTAAACGTAATAGATAAATATTTATTTATAATTTTAAACTCAATTGTACCTAGTCAGGTCATAAATTTTGTCACATGTTTAATATAAAATAATTGAAACAAGTTTATTCATTATGTAACCATTTATATACCAAAATGAACTTAACAAAACATAGATTCTTATGACACTAAAGTTTATTCAAAATGACCTCCGTGATTTTGAATACAGGCCTTCAATCTGCGCGGCTAGTCGTCTATCGCAGCACGAACGAGGTCCATGTCAATATCGGCGGCTGCCTTAATCAAGGATGTCTTGAGTGACTCCAAATTGTGATGAGGCTTTGAGCACGCCTTTTCCTCCAAGGGTTGCCATATCTTGTAATCTAACGGATTCAAATCTGGACTGGAGGAGGGCCAGTATTCGTGCCGGAAGAAGTCGATTTCACGCGCCGCCAGCCAGTCTTGTGTGCTCTTCGCTCTATGAGCTGGCGCCGAATCTTGTTGGAATACCCAGTGCCTATTATTGAACATGGTATGAGAAACAGGTTCCACAAGGTTCGTCAGGACTGTATTTTGATACACAACTGCATTCATTTTTACACCTTTCTCACAAAAATGTACCTCTGTTAAGCCCCAATAAGAAACTCCCAACCATACCATGAGCTAGGATGGAAAATGACCTCGTTGGACACGCGGAATACGGTTGCTCGCTTCTTCGCTACTGTGTGCGTACACCTTATCATTTTGTTTGTTGTAGCTCTCTTCTACGGTAAAAATTTTTTCATCCGAAAAAAGAATTTCCCGATATTTTTTTCCCTCGTACCACTTCAACAAAGCGCGGCATCTCTTCAGTCTCAAGTCCATTAGACGAGCATTCCAACGATGTCCTGTTTTTCTTCGATATGCCCGAAGCCCTAAGTCTTCATTTAACACCCATCTGAAGGGCCAACAGTTTCTGGTTACGTTTGGGATTTCTTTGAATTCGCGCCTTCACAGCTTTTATCACTGCTGGAGTCCTACAGGGCGACCACTTCTTGACCTGTCATCTACACTAAAGTCTTCATTGTATCGTTTGATGGTACGATAAACGAATCTTTTGGTTATATTAAAATTTTTCAGTATGTCAAAAATTTGAATTGGCGCGTAACCGCAACGATGCAACGCAATAACTGCAAAACGGTCTTCTTTAAGCGTCCACTCCATATTTAAAAATGAGTAAAATTCTAAAAAGTATACAGTTTTATTTTCATGAACAATTTGAAATTCGAATTCAATAAACTTTTTTGTGGCCAGCATTCTAAAAGAAAAGTTTTTACTGTGTGACAATACTTATGACCTGACTAGGTATTAGTATAGAATATTAAAGGACCTGTGTGCAGTGTATTGGATATCTCTCATTTAATCTCAGTTAATTGCAATTTTAAGTGCTGATTTACCACGTGGTCGGCAATGGAGGAAAACGTCGTGAGGAAACTTGCATGTCTGATGAATAAGAAACAAATATTTCGAAGACATGTGAAGTTCGCCAACACGCATTGGGGAAGCGCGACGGACACTTCCTTGCCTTAAAACTCTCTCAGAAATGAGGGGAGGCCTTTGTCTAGCTGTGGGACGTATATAGGCTGTAACTTTACTTTTTTTTAATTTACAGGGTTAATTTGCAATAAGCGGCCAAATTTGCAGAGAATGTTCAGAATAAGTAATATAGGTAAAGAAAACTTAATTGAAAAAAAATCTCAAGCATGTCCTTTTTATCTTATAAATTCAAAATACATGGTAATGCATTATTTTAACTGATTGTCATTCATAAATATCTAATGCCCACTATTTTACTACGCACGCACACATTCGTAAGGGTCGATCGGTCCGCAAAAATGCTGTGAATTGAATCGCACACAGAGGAGCGCGCGTACGCGTTGCCCAATAAATCAAATTCAATTTAGGATAATTTCAAATAAAAGTAGAAACCTTATTTACTTGTAGTTTCAAAAACTATAATAACGGTATATCATTATTTATATATTTGAACTAAGTTTAAAATTTGGCTACTCTTTGAAAAATAATCCTGTATAATAAATTAATGGTGTCCTAATATTATCTTCAGTCTGCGTCATTTTCAGCAATGTACACATACATCATCAATTCAGCGATAAAATGGTGATAACGATTTTTATCATTCTACCACGATTACACGACGAACATAGATGTGTTTGATTCGCACCTATACTTAAAATGCGCGCTATTATACTTTTGACGTTTTACTTTTTAACTTGTAATGTCAGTGGTCAAGATGTGGACAGTGTTACGGAGGACGTACAAAGATTAATAAAACTGTGTTCATATTGTACGTGTAGTGAAATTCCGGATATCGATGGTACTCATTTAGTGTTAAATATACTGTGTTCAGAATTGGACAGGATAGAAAACGTCGCCGATTTGGATAAGATTCAATGGCCCGAGAACCTCAATGGATTGAAAATTGCCGCTACTTTCGAAGGATTGGGAATTGTCACACTTGGAAAGTAAGTAACTGACGTAGAGTAAGTTATTAAGTACCTACAACGTATGAGTAACTGGGCTAAGGATTTTTTTTAATTTTTTGTTTTGTTGACGATATTTGAATATCTACCTACGTCTTGTGAAGTTAACATCATGTATATTCTTCATAAACTTTTCACTTAAGATTTTTTTCACTATTGTAATGATAATTTCCAAGGGCTATGTACAGTAATAATTTAGATTAACATTTTTAACAAAAGACCTTGATGTTGTCTTATCGTAATGTACATAAAAAACTTTAAACGTTTAAAGCCATAATGGAAGAGATTTTTATGGAAATTACTTAACTCACCATACTATGATTTCGTCACTGTATCATAAAAGGAAAATTTCTCGTAACATAGATTAAAAATGTTTGTTAATATTAGCGATGATTTTCTAACAACAATGATTCGATTTCGCAATAAACAGATCGGTACTAGCTACACTCGGCGTCAAAAAAATCGCACATCCGAACAAAATAATTTAAATACTATTTTAACACAACAGGCCAATGGCAATGTTGTGGTTTTGAGGGTATCATTCGAAAGGTAATTTAATTAGCTTTCAGGAATTTTAATTGAATTTTACTTTTATAACGAGACGTAAGAGAAATTGAAGAAAAAGACAGGGTATGTACAAATTTGCAAATTAATAATTAAAAAAAAAACTTAATAAATACAAAAAAAAATTCTTAAAACCTAGTGTTAGGGGGGGTCCCCTTGCCTTGATAACGGCTTCCATGCGATCTTTCATGGACCTTACAAGGGTCGCAACAGCCTCTTGGGGTATTTGTTCCCACTCTTCAAGTACCGCATCTTGGAGCTCTTGAAGAGTGGTTGGAGCTGGATCTCGAGCTCGCACGCGCCGTTTTAGGTCTTCCCAGAGATGTTCTATTGGGTTAAGGTCTGGACTTCGTGCTGGCCAAAGCATAACAGGGATATCGACGTCCTGTAAATAATCCCGTACAATAGCCGCGGTGTGGCAACGAGCATTATCATGCATTAACATGAATCCATCACTGACATAACCAGCATACGGGACCACATGTTCCTCCAGGATTTCAGTAATGTACCGACCAGCATTTAATGACCCTTACCCACGGCCACCCTGAGTCCGGGAAACGCACACATGTTCCGTTTTCCCGTCGACGGAAATGCCGCCCCAAAACATACACGAGCCACCCCCGTATTCGACGGATTCTTCGAAGCAGGGTTGTGTGAACCTCTCCCCCTATCTTCTGTAGACCCTTCTACGTCTGTCATTGCAAAAGAGACTGACCCTCGTTTCATCAGAGAAGAGTACGGTCCGCCACTGTTCTAGAGTCCACTCGCAATGATTGCGAGCAAACTCTAGGCGATCTCTGCGATGCTGTGCAGTAAGTTTTGGACCTTTAGCAGGTCTATGGGCTGTTAAACTCTTTTCGTGTAACCTTCTTATCGTAGAAACACTCACAGATGTTCTCCGAGTTGATCGAAGCTGTTGTTGCAACTCTGCTGCTGTCGTAACGATGAAACGGTCATCTCTTTCTGATCTGCACCGTTTTCTTCCAGATCCCGGTTTCCTAACATAACCACCAGTCTGCTGAAAACGTTGGAACACCCGTCGAACTGAAAAACGGGACAGGTTCAACTGTCGAGCAACGTCACACTGCCGCATCCCCGACTGCAATAGGGCAATCACTTGAGCGGCTTCTTCAGAGCTGGTGTCCATCTTTACTTGTTCTTACTTGGGTTACTTGTTCACGTGTGTTCACTGCAAAGTCTAAATTACGACTGACCCATATTTCATCCAGATAGAACCTTTTATACCCTTTTTAGGTGGTGTAACTAGCATCCTTACTAACGAGCTATTGACAGTGTTTATTTTTGACGCTCTATAATGATAAATGTTTTAATGATTTCATGATTTTTTTATTAATAATGTAAAGCTATTCAAATACCCATTTCAAACATACCAATATTTATATAAATATAATTCGTTTCTAGCCATTACAGCCATTTTTCGCGCAAACTCAGAGAGGTGCGATTTTTGTGACGCTAAGTGTAGTACTAACACAGTGGTACTAGGTAGTTCTAGGTGTATTGCCAACGATTTTTATAATAACCGTACTTAATAAAGAAATATTTATTAAAAAAGTAGTAGGTTACAAGTTAAAATTAGTAAAATAAGGAATTGTTTTATATTGTTACCTACTCTTGTGAATAAAATTGAAACGTCACCATCATTATCACTGCAGCATATTAAAGTCCACTGCTGAACGTAGGTCTCCCCCAAAGATTGCCTTGAAAAGTAATAAAATAATAATTATTATAAGGAACATATAAGGCATGTTGTGTAATAAAACTTTACCATAATTATAGCTCATTTATGCACTGCATACAATATTTGAAGTTCGATTTCATTATACTTATTATTTTGTTGATGTTAATGTATCAGTATCCAATATCGACTATGAATTATTTAAGATTACGAAATATTAATGTATGATAAATACGCGGAGCTACTAGCCACCGGTAAACGATTCCCACTAGCATATTCTCACTGCTGATCCGTCAGTTGCTGTCACCGGTCGATTCCCTACTTCACAATTCCTATTTAAAAATTAGAGACCTGTGTCCAGCTGTAGGATGTATATAGCATAGAATTATTACGCAAATTGCGTAATAATTCTATGCTATATTGCGTAATAATTCTATGGTATATAGGCTATTTACTCTATTTCTATACAAGAAAAATTTAGAAATTGAACAAAACATACAATGATATATTTCATTTTATTGATTATTCGTAAAATTGTTTACACATAAATATGAATCAGTTGCCATATCACGAGTACTTTGATCTGAGATAAGTGAAAGCAATATAAGTCAACCTATTCATGAGAACCTTTATCACTAAACATCAATCGACCCTTTGTTTACTTAGTTCAATCAAATATTTGTAGAAATAAAACAACGATAACAATATCTTATAAAAATTAATATTTGTTTGTTCGTATTTTATGCGCTGCCATTCCGTTCATCAGATTGCGGTAAAACTGTCAACTTATTGCTTGCACTTGCGCGAAGGTTATAGGCATAGTACCTACAATTAACTTACTGTAGGTGGCGCGGTATAGTACCGACAAATTTATTTGAAAGATATTTATCACTCAACATCAATTATAGTATTACCATTCCTAATTAAACAATATAACTCGTCCAAATTTAAAACGATATTTTTACAATTATTTCTTCTGCAGCAGCAACGCGGCGGGTACCAGCAAGTAATTTTAATAAAACCCCTGTTAAGTTAGCCACCTATATTATGGTACGACCGAAATGAGATCTGCCCAGGCATAATGCGAACGCTTTGGACGTTTCTTAGCGCTCGGATCGAATAAGTTGTGGTCCGCCTCAGATCATAAAAATTTCTCCCACACTAGGAATTTCTCCTATATTATGGAGTTATTTCACATTTATAATCAAGTATGGACAAACATACAGACTTATATGTAGGCAGTACAAATAGTTGTTCCTATCGGGATAAAAACCCACAGCCTGCAATCACTGCAAATTCTTTAGCCACTATACCATGACTAGCCTTCAAAAACATCCATTTTCGATCACAAAATTATCTGTAGTTAAATGGTGATGGGACGTTAGTATTTCCATTCGCAATGTAAAAGACAAAATAACACAAGGATGGAATCAAATACAATTCAGCATTTTCTTTCAAGTGGTCTATCTATTAATACCACTATCTATTGTTGAAATTCCCCTAAAAATAACTATCGTTTTCGGAAATCTTTGATATTCTAATAATAAATCACACTTATCAAAGGCGATGCTCCTCTTGTCTCTAATTGCTAAGAAGGTCGATGTCCGTGTTATCGCCAAAACACAAACCTCGTATTTTCACCCATCAATCATTGGCAAGAACTGTGTCACAGGTGTTTGTGTTGCAAATCGTCACCGCACAGGAAGTGATCTTCTTATCGATGTGATTACAATGTATTTTCCTTAGAACTGTCGTAGCTTGAGCTACGAGTTCGCTGTATTTAGGTTTTCAAAAAGCCTTAAGAGGATAAAAATATATTTTCGAAATATGTATAATATGGATTCACATTTTATGAATTTTAAGTTAACAACGCAAAGCGGGGAAGCAACGTAATGGTTAACGTAATATACGTACATCAAATAATAGATAACTATATGATATTAATAGATACCTAACTAATAAAGATCTTATCTTTACCGTTCGTTAAATACAAATTGTTGTTTGATGGCATAAAATTGTTTGAGAATAAAATGACGCTAGCCAATGGGTAAAGCACCGGTTATCGTAATTTTTTTTTAATTTTATGGCCAACATTTTGTGAAACAACTCTTTTTTTTAGTTTGACTATAGCGCCATTTTTAATGGCTCCAGTACACGTTGGCCGAGCGCGCTTGGCGAGCGCACTCGGCAGATTTTCGTGGTGCCGTTCACACGTTGGCATGTTTCATTCTGCGTTGGTAGCTAGATGATGATGGACGTAAGGGCAATCGCGGCCGCTGTCATATACTTAAACAGCGCTTCACTCTTCTCAGAGTGAACGAAAAAAAAACTACACATACAACAATAACCCAAGTTTGTCCTTTTTAGGCCCGCCACATACATACGGAACTCCGTTTCGAGATTCCGTTTCGATATTCCGATTCGGAATCCCGAACGCAGCAAGTCCATATAAAATCTATGACCCGCCACACACGTACGGTAGTTTTCCGTTCGATATTTTGCGGGCAAAACGGGATTCCGTTTGTGTGTGGCCGACCGTTCGAAATTCCGAAACGGAATCTCGAAACGGAATTCCGTATGTATATGGCGGGCCTTAGGGTTCCGACCTCAAAAGGAAAAAAGAAACCTTTATAGGATCTACTAGCTGACCCGTGCCCGCTTTGCTGGGGGTTTTTTCAAAATAAATGATAGCCCAAAAGAAGCCCCTAAGCTACATTATCCCTGAGCAACATAAACGCCGAGATAATTTATAATAATATTTATCATTAGGTAGGTACTCTGAAATCGCAACTAAACATGTATTATTTAATACAGTTCGGCAAGTTACTTACTCTGGTTTTATTTTTATGTTACTCATGTTTGGGGTTCCATAGAACTGATTCATCAGAGATCAATGAACAATGAATCAATATTTCACTCTATAATTATTAAATCGTAATGTGTTGGTATGCATATAAGTAACATTAAAAATATATTATATTGAATTATATATTTTTTCATAATATGTAATATTTATTTATATATATATACATGCGTATATATATATATATATATATATATATATATATATATATATATATATATATATATATATATATATATATATATATATATTTGTATTGTATATGTATATTTATGTAAGTACAGACTGACTACCTCTATTTCCTTCAACTATCCTTCAATAGGCCTGCTGGAAGAAATTTCATCATGGAATAGGCAGTGCCTTTGTACATAATTATGTTTTACCATTTTCGTATTTTGGCCGTGTAGTGGCGGTTAAGAATATCCACTACCCCATATCTTCCCGTGGGTGTCGTAAAAGGCGACAAAGGGAAACAGGCAGGAGATGGGCAGCAGCATCTTCCTGGTAACGACAAAATACAATAAAAAACTGCGGTTGCCAACCCGCTCGCCAAGCGTGGCAACTATGGCAATATACCCCCCATAATGAAAGTTACGAAGAGACGGCCCCCAGTCCCCGGCGGCCCCGCTATTCCTGGCTACGGTGGCGACCATGGTAACGGCGGGGCAGGGGGTGCTAAGAATCTCCGGTGGAGGTTCGGTTGCCACCTACAACGACTCGACCTGGCAACATACAACGCACGCACCCTGAGGACTGACGAGAAGATTGTGGAGCTGGAAGAAGAGATAGACAAGTTACGCTGGCATATTATAGGATTATCCGAAGTCCGAAGAGAGGGGGAGGACACGGTAATCCTCGAATCCGGCAACTTGCTCTATCACCGGGAGGGCGACCATCTGTCCCAAGGAGGTGTCGGATTTATCGTCCACAAGTCTCTCGTTAACAACGTTGTAAAGATTGAGAGTGTGTCGACGAGGGTTGCGTACCTTATACTCAGAATCACCAAACGGTATTCGCTGAAGGTCATACAGGTTTACGCACCAACCTCGGCACACCCCGATCAGGAGGTGGAGGAAATGTATGAGGATATCTCTAGAGCCATGCATTCCTCCAAAACCCAATATACGGTGTTAATGGGAGACTTCAATGCAAAACTAGGCACAAGAGAGAACGGTGAGCTGAAAGTGGGGAAATTTGGAATAGGGCAACGGAACCCAAGGGGCCAGCAGTTGGCCGACTTCATGGAGAAAGAGGGACTCTTTATGATGAACTCTTTCTTCCAGAAGCGGCCCCACAGGAAGTGGACCTGGTCGAGCCCCGACGGTTCGACAAAAAATGAGATTGACTTCATTATGACGACCAGACGACAACTGTTCAGTGATGTCTCCGTGATCGCGAGGGTGAAAACCGGCAGCGATCACCGAATGGTTAGAGGCACACTGAACCTAAACGTTAAGTTGGAGAGGTCTCGTCTAATGAAGTCAACGCTCCGTCCCCCTCGTGCTCTAATCCAAGGTCCCGAAACCTTTCAGCTCGAGTTGCAAAACCGTTTTCAGTGCCTAGAAGACTGCAATGAAGTGGACGATTTGAATGACAAGCTCGTGGAAACTGTCCATGCGGTCGGAGCTAAGTTCTGCAAGACCCGCCGCAGAAGAACACAAAAACTCTCCGATCACACTCTTAATCTCATGGCTGTTAGACGGGAGATGAAGCTACATTCTTCAACAGATTTGACAGCATACAGGCAACTGAACAGACAGATCTCCAAATGCATGCGGCGGGACTTACGCAACTTCAATACAGCTCGTATTGAAGAAGCGATCGAGCGGAACCAAGGCTCCAAAGTCTTTGCCAGAGATCTGTCTGCCAGAAAGAGCCAACTGTTAAAGCTGAAGACCGAATGTGGCAGCATCGTTTCCGGGGCACCTGAGATTTTGAGTGAGATTGAGAGGTTCTATGGGCAGCTGTACACGTCATCGTTGGAGCCACACGCAAGTGTGAGTAACGATCCAAGAGCGAGTCTTATCCGACATTATTCCGATGATATCCCGGACGTCAGTCTGAGCGAGATTAGAATGGCTCTCCAGCACCTTAAAAACGGCAAGGCCCCAGGCCAGGATGGAATTACAGCGGAGCTTCTGAAAGCGGGTGGAAAACCGGTACTTGAAGTCCTTCAGAAGCTCTTTAATTCCGTCCTCCATGGTGGCATTACACCGGAGGCGTGGAGCAGAAGTGCGGTGGTCTTGTTCTTCAAGAAAGGCGACAACGCTCTCTTGAAGAACTACAGACCGATTTCCCTTCTGAGCCGCGTCTACGTGCTGTTTTCGAGAGTCATTACGAATCGTCTCGCGCGCAGACTTGACGACTTCCAGCCTCCCGAACAAGCCGGTTTCCGAAAAGGCTTTAGCACCATAGACCACATACATACCCTTCGGCAAATTGTACAGAAGTCCGAGGAGTACAATTTGCCACTATGTCTGGCGTATGTGGACTATGAGAAAGCCTTTGATTCCGTCGAAATTTGGGCGGTGCTGCAGTCCCTTCAGCGATGCCAAGTTGACTGTCGGTATATCGAAGTGTTGAAGTGCTTGTACAGTAGGGCTACGATGGCTATCCGAGTACAGAACCAGAGTACGAAACCTATCCAATTGCAGAGAGGTGTAAGACAGGGTGACGTCATATCCCCGAAACTCTTCACCGCTGCATTGGAAGACGTTTTCAAGCTTCTGGACTGGAAAGGATACGGTATCAACATCAATGGCGAGTACATCACTCACCTTCGATTTGCCGACGATATAGTCCTTATGGCAGAATCGCTGGAGGACCTAAGCACTATGCTCAATGACCTCAATAGTGTTTCCCAACGGATAGGTCTTAAGATGAACATGGACAAAACAAAGATCATGTTTAATGTCCATGTCACACCTATGCCGGTAGTTGTTGGGAACACTAAGCTCGAAGTTGTTGACGAGTATGTTTACCTGGGACAAATAGTCCGACTAGGTAAGTCCAACTTCGACCGAGAGGTCAATCGACGGATTCAACTCGGTTGGGCAGCGTTCGGGAAATTACGGCACATCTTCTCGTCAGGTATACCTCAAAACTTGAAAACGAGACTGTACACCCAGTGCGTGTTGCCAGTGATGACATACGGAACTGAGACGTGGTCCTTCACTGCTGGCCGGATGAGGAAGCTCAAGGTCGCTCAGCGAGCTATGGAGAGGGCTATGCTCGGAGTTTCTCTGCGTGATAAACTCAGAAATGAGGATATCCGCAGTAGAACCAGAGTGACCGACATAGCCCAACGGATTAGTAAGCTGAAGTGGCAATGGGCCGGCCATATGGCTCGAAGAACCGACAACCGATGGGGAAGAAAGGTTCTCGAGTGGCAGCCTCGTACCGGCAGGCGAAGTGTAGGGCGTCCCCCCACTAGATGGAGTGACGACCTGGTAAGATTTGCAGGAAGTCGATGGATGCAGGTGGCTCAGGACCGTGCTTTGTGGCATTCTTTGGGGGAGGCCTATGTTCAGCAGTGGACTTGTGAAGGGCTGTAATGATGATGATGATGATTTTCGTATCGAATTATGTGTGTACATAAACTGTTAAATAAATAAATAAATATTTCCTCATTAGTCCATGTCGCCATGTTGAAACAATTTTATTAAGCCGACACTACAGTCTACTCCGACGCGTAACTATGAACTGAACACTCGGCCAACGTGTGAACACTGTTTGCGGCTTGCGCCAAATTCCTTTGATTTGTGCACGGAAAACCGACACTATACGGCTCGTCGGCGAGCGTTGGCCGCAAACGCCAAATATATACAAAACAGCCCAGTACACGTTGGCCGAGTGCACTCGGCGAGCGCGCTCGGCCAACGTGTACTGGAGCCATTAGAGGAAAAAACAACCTGCCCCAGTACCTACGTCTGTAGGTAAGCATACGTATTTTATGATGACCATATTTTATTATCTTGATAAATTTCATGTGGATTATTTCTCTCTAACAACAGGACTATGAGTAAAGTTATGATTTAGTAGGTATGTAAAGAAAAACCAGCAAATATTGCTGTAGTTTTTGGATATATAAACTTGTTTAATATTTGCACTACCAGGAGTAAAAGTAGAAATGTAGTGATCTAAATTCGAAAAAAAGCGTAGGTTACCTTTTATAACATGAATAGAGATTATTAAGATATTATTAGATATTAGAAGATATTTTTAAATTTGTAGGACTTAATCAAGTCCCACAAAGTTAAAAATCTTTTATCATTGATTATTATAATAAACATTTATATATATATATATATATATATATATATATATATATACAAGTTTATTTATTTTCTATAGTTTTCTGCGAACGGAAAACAATAAAAACAATTTTGTTGTTTGGACTTAACTAATGTACTTTTAGTCTGATGGTGGAAAATAAGATTAGATATTAGTAATAAATTCAAAATGGTTCGGTTGAATAGATTTGAATTTATTAAATTCATACGAATTTCTTTTCCTACTGTATAAATTATAACTGTATAAGATTTTGTAAATATGTATGCAAGTTTCACAAGTTTAAGTTGTCAGTGCAAGTCAACTTTTATACGTGGTAGAGCCGTGCTGCAGCTATATTAGTAGTATAGTTGTAGCACGAATGGGTCGGCTCGATCGGAGAAGGACCACGCTCTCACAGAATACCTACCAGCGTAAAATAGCAGCTTAAGACTGCTGCGCTTCGTATGGTGAGTGTAGAGAACCGGAGACCCTTTTTACTGGAAAAGATTCATCGCATCTTAGTCCTCACGGGTTACAGCGCACCTCCATTTTGAACTCCTCGTTACTGATGATAGATTTAGATGTGTATGAGTACACAGCAACCACTTACCATCATGTGAACTGTGTGCTCGTTCGTCACCCTCTACTATAAAAAAGTTAATAATGTCCACTTTCGGTCGCGGCGGGGAGTCTTAACGGATACTGGCACGCTCTCCATTCCCTCGCTGTAATAGTCCGATGGGACGGCCATCCGATACGACCGGAGTATTTGTACTATTATCTATTCTGTGACCGGAGAGAGGTCAGGCGCAGGCGCAGGGCGCGGTTTTACGTGGTTTTCGAGGCACGGAAGTGAAACACCTCCAAACTTCATCCCTCCGGACTGCTATTAAAAATTTCTTGTCAAAAAAACGCATTATCTTATTTTAGCCCGATCCAGAGTTTGAACCCAGGATTTGAACACTAGAACTATTTTGTTTATATTATTTATTTTATAATTTAAAAAGTGGTAATCTATACCCCAGTTATATAAAGTTGATTATACGCCTGCATCTACCATTCAAACTGATTGATTCAAACTAATTTGTAAGTATGTATAAATAGTGACATCATTTATTACGGATTTCAGATTACCGCCAAATCCACAAGTGGAGACATTACGGTTTAGTAATAATGCTATCAAGACGTATTGGCCTGATCCTTTCAGCGACGTGCCCAATTTGAAGAGGCTTTCTTTCACTCAAAATGAATTGATGGAGATCACCCCGGATTTGTTTACGAAAATCGACGGCTTGGAGGAGTTAGATCTCTCATATAATAAACTGACAGAATTAAATCCATTAGATTTTAAGTCCTTGCAGCATGTGAAAAGGTTAAATTTGCAGAGTAACCTTCTGAAGAAGATACCCATTGAAGCTTTGGAACCAATGGCTGTGCTAGAGGACTTGGATCTCAGCAAAAATGCTATAAACGATCTATTATTACGAAACACTGAAAGTGAGCCATTTAAAGTTGTTAAAAGGTTGAGTTTAAACGGTAACAGAATAAGATCCGTGACAAAGGAGTCATTTCCTCCGAATAACAGTATGTAAGTGCTTGTTAGTTTTGGTTATTTAATAACGTCAGAGTTAAATGTATTCGTACATGCCTTTTAAACTTGGCTTGTGTTTCACACGTATTTTTTTTTTATAAACTTACGTCACAAACAAAGTTATAGTCCACCTGATGGAGAGTGGCTACTGACACTTGCAACCGACTTCAAACAAATCCCCCAATATGCTGAGGACGTGTGCTCCGGAGTTGGCTCCGGTCCCGTCTTTTCCGGTACTCCTACTCCCAAGGCGTAGTCCCGAACTCATGGAAGACAGCTTTTGTCCACCCGATCCCTAAAAAAGGCTACCTCCTTGTTCTCCAAAATAATGGAATCCATTATTAACTGCCAGCTCATCCGGTACCTTGAGGATCACCAGCTGATTAGAAACCGCCAATACGGAGTTCGTCCGAGTCGATCAGCTGGTGATCTTCTGGTCTACCTGACCCATAGATGGGCGGAGGCAGTAGAGTCCAAGGGGGAGGCGTTGGCCGTTAGTCTGGACATTGCGAAGGCCTTCGAACGGGTTTGGCACAAAGCGCTTCTTTCGAAGATGCCTTCCTATGGGCTTCCCGAGAAATTGTGCAATTGGATCACCAGTTTTCTTGCAGATCGGAGCATCAAGGCCGTTGTAGACGGTGCATGTTCTGAATACAAGCCTATTAACGCTGGTGTTCCACAAGGCTGTGTGCTATCAACAACGCTGTTTCTTCTGCATATCAATGATATGTTGCTAACTGGTAACATTCATTGCTATGCGGATGACAGCACTGGTGATGCTCTATACACCGGCCGTGCCAATATTTCTCGGGAAAACGTCGCCGAGTACCGGAACAAACTTGTGTCTGAAGTCGAGTCTTTGCTGAAAAAAGTCTTGGATTGGGGGCGACTAAATCTAGTCCAGTTTAATCCTCAGAAGACACAAGTTTGCGCGTTAACCGCTAAAAAGAAACCCTTTGTCGTATCTCCTCAGTTTCAAGGCACTCCCCTTCTTGCCTCAGCCAGTATCGGTATCCTCGGAGTCGACATATCGAGTGACGTGCAGTTTCGTGGTCACTTGGAAGACAAGGCCAAATTGGCCTCTAAAAAGCTTGGCGTGCTCAGCAGAGCGGGACAGTATTTCATGCCGGCACACCGCCTGCAACTTTACAAGGCGCAGGTTCGGCCTCACATGGAATACTGTTCTCATCTCTGGGCAGGGGCTCCCCAGTGCCAGCTCCTTCCACTTGACCGCATCCAGCGCAGAGCGGCTCGAATCGTCGACGACCGAGCCCTTTCCGATCGGCTCGGTTCATTGGCACTGCGAAGAGATGTTGCATCCCTTTGCATTTTCTTTCGCATCTACCATGGGGAGTGCTCTGAGGAATTGTTCGGATTAATCCCAGCCGCCAAATTTCACGAACGCACATCGCGGCAGAACTGCCGATACCATCCACACCATATGGATGATTGGCGGTCCACCACTGTGCGATTTAGGAGATGTTTTCTTCCTCACACGACTTCCTTGTGGAATCAATTACCATCAGCGATTTTTCCGGACCGATACGACTTAGGGACCTTCAAGAAAAGAGCGTACTCCTTTTTAAAAGGCCGGCAACGCATCTGCAATTCCCTCCCTGGTGTTACAGTTGTTCATAGGCGGCGGTAGTCACTTACCATCAGGTGAGCCACATGCCCGTTTGCCCCCTCTCCTATAAAAAAAAGAACAAAAGACATCTTAGGACTAAGATGGTGTGACTTACGACCTGTAATTATTCTAATACGATGACACTTGTCGGCAGAAATAGGTAGGATGATGGCACCTACCTAGATGGATTCCTAAATTCCTGGGCTGAAAAGGAGCCCAAAGTCGCGCAATACTACGCTTTCCATTACGCTTCTTGACCCTTTCCATCTCTCGCTGATTCGTATCAAATATATTATGATTGCCAAATCTCAGTCGGTAGACCTAAATAATTTTTTTATAACTTTCTGTAACATTTATACATTTATAAAATACAGTAAACAATATAAGTATATTTTAAAATAGGAAATTTATTTTATTTAGCAATTTTTGCACGCCTTATAACGCAAAGTGTTGTAGGTGTGGTCTATTCTCGACACGTCAAGGTCAAGAAATTTTGTGTTCTTAAAATGCCTCTATCTCCATGTTGCACTTTTACGATAATATGAGTATTCTTATATCAAGAAAACACTCTAATTCATCCATGTTATATTTTTTTTAACTCAGTTTATTAAATTTTTTTATAGGATAGGGTGACATACGAGCACACAGTCCACCTGATGGTAAGTGGTTGCTGTGGCCCATAGACATCTATACGTATCCTCGTTAGCGAATCAAAATGCAGATGCGTTGTGCCTCGAGGACTAAGATGGAATGCCTCTTTTCCAGTAAAAAGGGTCTCCGGTTCTCTACACTCAGCATACGAAACACATCAGTGTTAAGTTGCTATATTACACTGGTATTCTGTGAGAGCGTGGTACTTCCCCGGTCGAGCCGGCCCATTCGTGCTACAACTATACTACTAATATAGCTGCAGTATGGCTCTACCACGTATAGAATTAAAAAAATATATAATTTTCTTCTACAGTGAACTTCTAGACCTGTCCAACAATGTGATAGAGATAGTGGAAGAAGGTGCGTTTTTAACGTGTGTAAACTTACGCGAACTGAACCTTGCGCAAAATAACATAACGTTCAATTTTGCGTTACCGTCTACACTGCAGATTGCTATATTCAGAATTAACACCTTATACCATTGGCCTACATTCCCTAGTGGTATCACTTACATCGATTTATCATACAATCGACTATCAGATATTTACAATGAAAATCAAGTTGATTTTGATAACTTAGAGGTAAGTGCATTTTACATTGAATTAGGTACGTGAATATTTTATCATTATCTTTCTTATTCCTTTTCATGTTTATTTTTTAAAGAAAAGTAAAGCGCCTTATTCACGGTCCATCTTGCTGTACGTCCCGCCAAGGTCATGCACGACGTATGATGCAAAACTAAAATGAGTAGGCTTGACGTATGTACGTCAATAATTACGACGTACAGCAAGATGGACCGTGAATACAACGCTTTAGACTAGGATTTCTCCTGTATCGCAAAGGCAGTTTACGTACATAAATTACCCAACGACAAATATCTAGACCCGCAAAAATTATTTGTGGGCCATACAAATATAATTGTTCTGTGCGGAATTTCACCAGCTTACCTCACTGCGCCACGTAATATATAATATAAATTATATTATATACTAGCTGTTCCCCGCGACTTCGTTCGCGTGTTAGGGTTTTTATGTTTTTGCGCGGAACCCTAATTCTTTTTCTAAAATAAAAGTAGCCTAAGTTACTCCTTATGAAATCAGCTATCTGCCAGTGAAAGTCCCGTCAAAATCGGTCCAGCCGTTTCGGAGATTACCCGGAACAAACAAACAGACAGACAGACAGACAGACAAAAATTTTAAAAATTATATTTTAGTTATAGGTACCGTATTTAATTTCATATGCATTTAGTAAAAAACTGTAATTTTAACATTACAAACAGATACTTCAATTTTATTTATTTGTATAGATAATAATTTTTTAGGAGTTTTTATATCTCAACTCGGCGATACTTTCCACTTCTACACATTTTGATGTCAATTGATATTTATATAAAATTATTCTCACCGGGATTATCGATGGATTTTGTCCTAGTTTTTCAAAACTCTAATTTCATTATAGTTATAAGTTGTGTAGGTAGCTATACTAATTTATCTTATTTCAGATTCTTAATATCGGAGGCAATCAGATAAAAGATATAAATATAGAAAAAAAACTACCAAAGCTATTCAGTTTGGATATATCGTTCAACTTAATTGAAGAAATACCGAAATGCCTAAACAGTCAGATATTACCAAAGTTAGAGGAATTGCGATTGGATGGCAACCCCATTGAAGACGTTTATTTCAAAAACATTTTAGCTTTAAAAAATTTGTATATGAATGACATGCATAAATTAATTACGGTGAAGGACAAGGCGTTTAGTAACGTTATTGGTAGAGGTGATGAAACGACAAATGAAAGAAATTGTTTCTTTCTCTACATGTCTAACTGCGGTTCATTGAGCGAAATAGAAGAGGGCGCTTTTGACGCAACTTCTTTGTGCATGGTAAGAGAAATCATACTATTATTTTACTAACTCTTTATTTTTCATAATATACACTTTCTTCATTCAAGCAATAATTCGTCAACATATGTTTCGGTGGTATTACAAGTATTTATAATTAAGCGGGAAATTCGGGCTAGAAGAAACTTGAAGAATTGGTTCTTATCAGATCTAATAGCTGGCTAGCGCAGCGTCTCAATTCTCCCTGTATAGATCGCGAGAGGCTCGCCTGGGCTTAAATTATACCTGTGGATTGTAGGCTATGTAAAAAATAATGAAATCATCATCTATTCTCCTGTTTCCTCATCCAATACTGGACCGAATTTTTTCAAGAACAATATCAATAGGATGTTGGCTATATCTATATTTTATTTTACTTAATTATTATTTTTCTGTACATCTAGTAATGATTATATAACTGGAAAGTTTGAGAAGGTTCTTAGTTAGGTTATTTCCTACTGTCCTATATACAGGGTTTAAAGAGCCGTGGTAGCTCAGATGGTTAGAGCTCGATGTAAATTTCACAGTACGCGAGCAAACCGGGTTCAGCAAAATAATATGGTGGATGCATCAACACTTCCCAACCAAGCTCTCTCAATTTTTTGGCGTGTGTGGTCTGGCGTTATCATGATGAAAGACCACTCCTTTTCTGTTAATCAATTCCGGCTCCGGGTGTCGCTACTGTCTGTGGAGCTTGACTAGCCTTTGACCGTGTCATAGGTGATCCGCCTTTCATCACCAGTGATAATTTTTTTCAAAAAGAGTTCGATTACATTTACGTTTCAATAGAGAATCGCAAATAACTACATGATTCATTAGCTTTCTTTCAATAAGATCATGTGGTACCCAAATATCGACCTTTTTCGTATAGCCGGACCTTTTCAAATGGACCAAAACTGTTTTGTGGTCAATCCTCAATTCCTCAGCTATATCGTAACTACTAATATGCCGATCCTGCTCCACTTTTTCAAAAAGGCATCGCCTTTGTCTGTATGAGGGCGACCAGAGCGAGCTGCACATTTGAGATCACAATTCCTGGACTGAAAACGCTTGAATCAACTTTGTGCTACTCTTACTGACAATGCATTAAGTTCATAAACGTCACAAATTTTTTCCGCGGCTTAAGTCGCATTTTTCCCTTTTTTGTAATAAAACTTTAGAATGTATCGAATTTCTTCGTTAGATTCACTCATTTTGGCACACAGAAAAACAATTGAAAAATGGCGGGAAAGTGTTTTTACTTTTTATTTTTATTAATATCCTATATGTATTGATATTAAAACCAGCCAGATAGATGCAGTACAACCAAAAAGATTTTGCTTCAATTTTGTACAAACAAAATACTGTAACGTATGTATACATAAGCTGTTATTGTACCGCCCGCCAGTCCTAAAATAAAGCGAGTAAAGAACGGTCGGTCGTGTGTTTTACTGTGCGAGACAATTCTAAGTACTTACATATTTCTCAAATACGAAGAAACTTTTTCCCCTAACTATTATTTTACCTTGCTGCGCGGTAGACACGTAGTAAAATCTATCACCCTATTTTACCTCGTGAGTGTCGTAAGACGTGACTCTAGGAAACGACAGAAAACTATTATGGCTTCCGCTAAACAGCGATATAACCGTCTTGTTTGCGTATACAAGAGAATTCTCCCTGCAACAGGAGGGGCCCGTGTTCAGCATTGGATCTTTACGGGCCGACAAAGAAAAAGAAGAATTATTAAACGTTCCTAATAACCGTATGTCTCTTATTGAATATGTACAATATTTTCTTACAAATTAAGATTTTGCAAGCGCAGTTTTCACAGAGAACTTAACCTTAAAAATCAACTCTTACAGATAGACATAAGTAAGAATAACTTGACACAGCTATCTCAGAATCTTCTCGACTGGTCTTCTCTGACCGAGGGTGCAAATCTGCAGTACAATCCATGGCATTGCTCCTGTCAGCTACAGTGGGTGTTGGATGAAGTTTTGCCAGTTCTCTACAAGACCAATTCGCGACTATTGACTGAGCTCCGGTAAGTATCAAATGATAAAATAGTTCTTAATAAAGAAGGGAAGAGATAATGCCTTATTTTTAATAACTTAACACTAGCATTGTATTTTTTTTTATTTTAGTTTAAATGTTTTCTTGTTTTTGTCAATTATTTACGTTTGATACATAGTCACTACGTTGTCCTGCATTTGTCAAGCTTTCCCCCCGGTTTTGCTTTTCTACCAACTTCAAAAAGGAAGAGGTACTCAAAACGACTGTATGTTTTTTTATGCGTGTTACCTCATAACTTTTTTCTGGGTGAACCGATTTCGATGATTCTTTTTTTATCTGAAAGCTGGTGTTTCTCGTGTGGTCCCATATAAATTTGATCAAGGTCTGACTAATAGTTTTTGAGCTATTCTCAATAATTCATATTGGTTGTAGAAAATTTTTAATTTTAAATTATCACTTATCAACTTCGCACTGTATAATTGAAGTTGTAAAGAGGGCAACACTGTAGTTGAGAAAGAGGGTCCACCTACCATCAGGTGAACTGTAAGCTCGTTGGTCAAAAAATGGGGAATTAGTTTTGTTCAGGTGTTGTTTTTTTTTTAATTTAGAGAACCTGGAAAACCCATCTCAAAAAAAAAATTGTCTAACGAGTTTCTCAGAAGTTAGTGATATTCTAGTTTCTTCGTTTCTTTTTCTTATATTCTCTCAGAAAAAATCTATTTGTATAATATTAGAATAAATTATTATTTCTTTTTATAATAGATGCGGATCACCACGGGCTTACGAAGGGCTACGTTTGGTGCATTGGTACAACTGGACCGAGCAGGCCATGTGTAGTGAAATGATGAGGAGATCCGGCCCAGGAGGCACTTACGTGGTATGGTGGTTTATTATTAAATTAATTTTATTGTTTTGTTTTAAAATTGGTTCTTAAATGTTATCTTTCCTTACCTACTTGCTTTTTTCGATCTGTACACAATGTACAATGTGTTACAATACCACAAGTATTGTTTTATCTATGATTTAAATGCAAAATTAAACCTAGTCAAGTTTTACAGCCTATTACGTCCCACTGCTAGGCACATGCTTCTTCTTATTTCTGAGATGGTAGCTAAGCGAGCTAACTTACTTTGCTTTGAGTTTGGCAGGCGGGTTGACATCCGCGATATTTTAACTATTTTGATATGTCATTAGGAAAGTGCTGCTACCCATCTCCTATTTCCTTTTCCTCTGTCGTCTCTTACGACACCCTCGGGAAGATATGGGGCAGTGAATTATATTGAGAACTATTTTACAAATATTTTTCCACTTTTTCAGTTAGAACCTTCAACAGACAGTGATTCAACCTCCAGGGTCAGCTCTCTCACTCTAATACTGAGCGTCTGCATAATTATTGCCCTCCTCATTGCCATAGCCCTGTCAGTTTACCTCATAAAAAACAGAAGACGGCATAGGGTTCGACAAGCGGCCCTAAAACGAAAGAGACAAAGTGCTTCTGACGTTAAGAATACGAATGGAACGCATGGAGACCAGTTCGCAGCTTTAAATAAAACTTAAGAACGAAACTGTTATAAAAATTAGTATAACACTTGTGTTAGCCATCAGGGCTGCTTAGTTAAAAGTTAGTCATTCGAAATATTCAAATCATAAGACATGAACAATTGCACAAGTTAAACAATTTACTGCAATAACTTTATACTATGGTAATAGATATTAGTTAAATCAGATAGTAGTTAAACCAAAAATTATTTTATTAATAAAAAATATTTATAACTCTATTTTTAGTAATTTATAGTACAAATTTGTTAACTGGTGCTTAGAAATGTCAACAATGATGAAGCTCAAAATAATACTAATATAAAAGACGCAAATATTTTATTTTTCACGTTATGAAAAGGCAAACTACTCAATTTTATGTTGACTAAATTTTTATAATTTGCTCAGCATAAAATGAGTTTTCGTTTATAATCTAAGATGACATAAATAAAATTGATGTTAAGGTTGTGTAAAAAAAAACAATAATTGTAAGGAAAGTAAAAATTTAGTATAGCTATGTAATTTTTGCAAATAGATTTTTCAATCAACCATAATATGTGTTTTGTACGTGCACGAAAGTTAGAGATCTGATAAAACTCAAAGTTTGAGATTATCTATCTTCTTTACCAACTCTTGACTTTTCACCCTTTGTTTTGCGTGATTGTAATAATCAAGCCTTTGTATTATATTTTAATGTTACATACATCATTACAGCTCTTGAAAAGTTAAGGACAATCTAGAGCTTATTAAAATATAACCAATAACTAATGATAACGGTAGCAACAGTGTTGCCACCTTAATACACTGGACTATATCCAAACACCCAATCCCACACCTTTGTTTCGTCAATTTACTGATTGTAATGTTAAGAAGAGCAAATCATTCACCTCCTCGAATAGGTTTGACCACTGTATTATTATAACAATAAAATCATAGCACATATGGAAATTTAGCAGGTGTGTAGAAGGAGGTTCAAGTAACTTCTTTACCCCCAAACAGCGAAATCCTTCCAATTTTTCTGATTATCGTCCTATCTTGATTCCCCCATTCCTATCCAAAGTCCTAAAACGCCTTGTACAGCATCAAATTAGTCTCTTCATTAACACAAACAACCTTAACACTCGGTTAAGGTTGTTTGTGTTGTATATTTATTACTAACTGTTGCCCGCGACTTCGCCCGCGCGTTATTTATTACCGCGCAAAAAATTAAAACCCATGAAATCCAATATTTCATGGGTTTTAATTATTTGCGCGGAACGTTAATTCTTTTTATAAAATAAAAGTAGCCTAAGTTACTTCCCATAACATCAACTATCTGCCAGTGAAAGTCCGGTCAAAATCGGTCCAGCCGTTTCGGAGATTAGCCGGAACAAACAGACAGACAGACAGACAAAAATTTTAAAAATCGTGTTTTTGTTATAAGTACCGTATATACTGTCATGTGCATATAGTAAAAAGCTGTTATTTCGACAATACAAACAGACACTTCAATTTTATTTATTTGTATAGATTATTATTTAAGTATACAGCCATATACACACCTTCTCTAATTTCTTCCTCTCTCTCCTGAGGGTTATTGAGCAAATAGTCCGCTGCGATGCTCCGGTGCGTGTTGGCGGACTTCACATTTCCTCAAAGTAATAAGTAATTATTTCTTCAGACATGCGGGTTTCCTCACGATGTTTTCATTCACCGCCGACTATGTGGTGAATCAGCACTTAAAATTGTTTTTAAAAATTGCATTGACGCGGGCGAAGATCGAACTCAAGTTTTTTTTTCATAGAATAAGGGTGACAAACGAGCACGCAGTCCACCTGATGATAAGTGGTTGCTGTGGCCCATAGACATCTACATCTATCTTCGTTTGCGAATTAAAATGCAGATACGTTGTCAGCCGTGAGGACTAAGGTAGAACTCCTCTTTTACAGTAAAAACGGTCTCCGGATCTCTACACTCACCATACGAAACACAGCAGTGTTAAGCTGCTATTTACGTTGGTGTTCTGAGAGAGCGTGGTCCTTCCCCGGTCGAGCCGACCCATTCGTGCTACAACTATACTATTGTTACGAGCTTGGAGTTCGAAAAAATTAAAAACTGCCGATTGAATTACCAAAATTGACACTTTAATTACACAACACTAATTATCTAAAACCACACTAATAATAAAACACAATCACTTTAGTTCGCAGTTATTTCGCTTCGAAGTATTCTCTTGTATCGCCAATTCAATACTGACTTGGTCGTGGTCTATACCGGCCTTATATAGGGCCTCAGATAGTTTCCAGAACCTTCTACTGTAGCGACATCTAGAATGTTCGAGTACATATGGGTCCCGAAATTTCTGGAAGGTTCTTGACTCTCCTAGTTCTGCTACTCGACACTAGAGGGCGCTAGTGTAACTAGTGTTGCCATGTACAAGACATTAATAGTGGCGCGCAACACTATTAATATAGCTGCAGCATGGCTCTACCACGTAAAGTTGTTCGCGTACTATGAAATTATACCCATAAATGCTAGCTATAATTAATTATTATTATAATAACGGCAAAATTTATAGTTGCAAGTCCACTGCTGAACATAAGCCTCCCCAAACGAATGCCACAAAGCACGGTCCTGAGCCACCTGCATTCATCGTCACCTATAAATGTAATTATTCTGTAATAGTTCATAGTTGATTTATATGTAAACTAGCTGTTCCCCGCGACTTCGCTCGCGTGTTAGGGTTTTTATGTAAACAGAGAGACAGACAAAAAATTTAAAAACTATATTTGAGTTATAAGTACCGTATTTACTTTCATATGCATCTAGTAAAAAACTGTAATTTTGATATTACAAACAGATACTTCAATTTTATTTATTTGTATAGATAAAATTAACTCAATGTTAATTATATACAAAGATATTATGTTGTAAAATATAGAAATATGATACATACCATTACATTTTTAATAGAGTAAAACTGTTTTCACGTAAAAGTGATAGTTGTAAATAAAACACTGTTTTGTTTGTATGTCTAATATTATCACATTTTATGGTTTGAAGAAATATATTGTTGATTTCAAATTAAATAATAGTTTATGGTTTTTTTTTTATTTCCTCAGCGGATTGATGACTTTACGTAGCGTTTGCGGTCCATTCCACTTGCCTTTTATTAATCTTTTCCAGTAAAGATGTGGAAAGTAGTTTTTGGTCAAAAAACCGACTAGCTTATGTTCTTTACTCTGAAATATAAGATTTTATATTATCGTATAATTACTAAGAAAAATCAAAAGAGGTTTAGATAATTTTATGAAATTGCGATTAAAGTATATTTTTTAAAATTTTTAATTTTAATTAGTATATATATTTTTAAATTTATATTCTCTTAGCATATAAATTTTAAAAAATATATACTAATAAATAATTAAACAACAGATAGGAACTATATATATATATATTATTAAATATAGAGAACCTCGGACACTTCTACTGGTAAGAAGGTATTTCATCTTAGTACTTAAGTGTGATATCGCATTCTGCATTTAGATTTTTATTTGAAGATTGATAATATAGGTTTCTATGAGCTACTAGCTAATAGTGAGATAAGGAAACATTGTGGTCTGAAAGAAGATGTAGTGACAAAAATTGAGAAAGGTATGCTGAGATGGTTTGGCCATGTCGAGAGAACGAATGAAGAACGATTGACGAAAAAGTGTATAAGGCGAGTGTGAATGAAAGTGTTGGAAGGGGTAGACCTAGGCGGACATTTCTAGACCAAATCAGAGACGTCTTGAAAAAAGGCCAGGTCAAGAGTACCCTAAACCGTAGAGCATGTATGAAGGGAATAATGAAAGTGGACGAAGCGAAACAAGTATGTAAGGATCGTAGCAAGTGGAAAGAAGTGGTCTCTGCCTAACCCTACGGGAAAGAGGCGTAATTATATGTATGTATGTATGTATGTATGAGCTACATCATTTATTTCCGCCAGATATACTGTGTGCTCGGTTCTCACCTTAACTTTCATAAAAAATAACATTAGGAATACGGGTAGTACCAATGTCTATATGGTTAGACGACATAATATATACTTCTGCGTCAGAATACCAAGATCCTTATTTACTAGACGATTATTTACAGCTGTGCACATTAACAAAAAGACATGTACTGAAAACAATAACTAGCGTAGAAGAGAAAAGTGTTAATAACAATTGTAGGTCTATATCATACGAAATTAACGTTAGATACTTCTCAAGTATTTGAAGCTCCAACAAATACAAAATCTGTTGATGTTTGTACGTCAAAAATTGTAACAGAGGGCGCAGAAAATTGAGTGACTTTACCGCCGGCTAAAAGATTGTAGAATCTGCGCTTGCATGAGCTTCGTTTAGCCAACTGAGTAGCAACAAATTGTTTGAATCTCTTCTTCAGAAAATTAAGTACGTAACAAACTTTATTATAGTTTTAAAGGTTCAATCGATATTTTCAATAGATTTTTATTACAAAACCATACAAACCTGATCGAAAGGGAAGGTTTCACGAGGTTTTTTATCATAAACCGATTCTGCGAGTATACCAGATTTGAAAGACGTCAACACTGTGCAGGCGCCATACCCGTCGTACTTGACAAGTGGTTTTTTCCCTTCCATAGTTCTTAAAAGGTTTCGTTCAACGACGTAACTCTGCCGAGCTACGGATTTATAGAGGGTGATGAAAAAATTAAGAAAGCGAGTTATAATTTAGCTTTAATGATATCACTTAAGTTCAAATATATAAATAATGATATACCTTTGTTGTAGTTTTTGAAAATATAAATAAATCAGGCTTCTACTTTTATTTGAAATTATATCAAATTGAATGTGATTTATGGATCGACTCTAACGAATGTGTGCGTGCGCAGTAAAATCAGTTAAAATAATGCATTACCACGTATTTTGAATTTAAAAGATAAAAACAACAAAATGTTTTACTTTTTTTATTAATTAATTTTTCTTTTTTTGAAAATATGAATAAATCAGGCTACTACTTTTATTTGAAATTATACCAAATTGAATGTGATTTATGGATCGACTCTAACGAATGTGTACGTGCGTAGTAAAATCAGTTAAAATAATGCATTACCACGTATTTTGAATTTAAAAGATAAAAAGAACAAAATGTTTTACTTTTTTTTAAAATTAATTTTTCTGTTTTTGAAAATATGCATAAATCAGGCTTCTACTTTTATTTGAAATTATACCAAATTGAATGTGATTTATGGATCGACTCTAACGAATGTGTGCGTGCGTAGTAAAATCAGTTAAAATAATGCATTACCACGTATTTTGAATTCAAAAGATAAAAAGAACAAAATGTTTTACTTTTTTTTTAATTAATTTTTCTTCACCGTTTGTCGATTAGGTGACGATTTAGGTAAATTTGTCCTACAACTGGAAAGGCCCATGTCAGTGGATTTTCATGGGCCGACAAATTAGAAATGATATCTCTCATTTCTATTCTATTTTGTTCCAGTTTTGGATGGAAAAATCATAACGGATCTAAATGTCAGATTTCGATAGTAAGTGTTGACCGTACCTACAGCAGCGGCTGTTTTACTATTCGGCGTGCTGGTACAGTCCCCAATGCCATATATGTTTGAGAACCTCCTGTGCTGCAAGGTGTACTTATCCACGTCCAAAAAGCCAGTGTCTGTGACTAGTTCTGTGCATTTTGTGAGGCAGACCGGCGGCGACATAGGCGGTGTCACGTGAAGAAAGTTGTATGGAAACGTTATAGTCTGAAATTTAGGAGGTTGTTTTTTTTTAACTTTTAACAAACCTTTCTTTTGTTAAAACGTTTATTGATAAAAATAATTCACCTTTCCATCTTCGCTGGCGAAACTTGCGCCATTTGGGGTCAGTTCTGTCAGGTTGAGACAGCAGTTAACAGCAATGCCTCTGTTAGAAACAATTTTGTTTAAAGCTGTTGAATATTTCTGTACACCAAACAGAGAATTTCCACCGGTATTGAACGTGATGTTGGTACAATCTCTTGTTTTTTGCTGTAATATAAGAAGTCAAATACTTTTTATAACATTTGATTAAAATACGAGCTTGCTGTCCATCTCATGGTAAATGGTTCAAGCCAGAGGGGCAGACAGACTTGGATTGCGGGAGTCAGCTCCAAACAAAGGAAGCTGTAATGCTTTATTAGTTTTCTTTTTAAATTATCAATGTTGTATACGTGTACAATATGTAAAAAAACGGTTTTTTTCTTAATAGTTCTCCGAAATCCGAGAGGGTGTTTTTAGGTGTCATGATATAATTCTGTTCATGTAAGTAAACTTTTTCAGAGAATAATTAAAATACCACCCCGCAAGACAAATGAAAGCATCTTACATGGCAATACACGGGCGATCGTCGGGCAATACACGTTCAAAAATAGTTATAGAGGTTTAAATATCTGATGAGATGGTAGTGGAAGCTTTTGAAAATTTTCTAAATTTTAAGCAATGTCGTTTGGTAGGTATATACTGCGATCTAGTAAATCTAGTGGAGTCTAATGGAGTCTATTAAAATTTTAGGCGGGTGGTGGCGACCGTAGTACCAGACGTATCGAACCACTATCGCTTGCGGATGGCCACTCTGATTATTTTTTGTGGCGTAAACTAGATTTACAACGTGTAATAAAAACGCTGTGGTTCCCTTTAAGTGTGTTATCGGAGTTAGTATACTAACGTAAAGAAATAACTTTTTTTCCTCAAAATACTTGAACATTAAAAATATTTTATTTTAGTAAAAAAAATAATTTGCAAATTGTATGTGGTTTTATTACCTCTAACTAACACGAGCATCGGTAAGGGGGGGGGGGGGGGTGTCTTTCACAATACTTTTATTCCCATTACTTTTATAATGCAGAGGTAATAAAACCACATACAATTCGCAAATTATTTTTTTTAATTAAATTATTTTTTTAATGTTATACTTATACTTATCTTCCACGCACAATCCCTGACGGGGTAGCCAGAGAGAACAGATCGCCAAGTGTCACGATCCTTACATACCTCTTTCGCTTCTTTCAGATTCATTATCTTCTTCATACATGCACGTCTAGGTATCCGAGTACTCTTGACCCTCCCCTCTTCGAGCAATTTGCTCACATGGTCTTCGAAAGTTAGTCTCGATCTACCTCGACATCTTTTAATATTTACTTTCGCGCTATATATTTTCTTCACCATTCGGTCTTCACTCATTCGCTCAAAGTGCCCAAACCTTCGAAGCACGCCCTTATCAATTTTTGTGATAAGGTCATCTTTCAAACCTGCCATATTCCGAATCTCTTCGTTTCGCTTTCGGTCGGCAATGGTAACGCCGCACATTTTACGAAGAGATCGCATCTCCACTGCATTCAACTTGCTTTTATGCTTCTTCTGGCATTCCCAGGTTTCGCTGCCATATAACAAAGTCGGTCGGTACCAACACTGCGTTATGTATTGCATTTAATGTTTTGGTTTTTTGAAAAAAAGTTATTTCTTTACGTTTGAATACTATCTCTGATAACGCACTTAACGGGAACCACAGGGTATTTGTTACATGTTGTATATGGCGCCATCTATCCGAAGCCATATGTTTGTGCTCTAATATCTTTTATCTATTAGGGGTAATTATAAAATCTCTTACACGGCCTTACCCACCATTAATTTACCACTCCATAGTACTGATTGCGGCCACATGGCCGTGAGTTCTGATATCACAGAAAATGGAAAATCTTCTCGTGTCACAGCTTAATAGAATATCGACTATCATATTACTATATGCTGTCCAGACATTCATTTGCTAAAAAGGCCAAGAGGAATTACAGTGAATTTAGTTAGAACAAAATTCTGCAGTAATATCCTCCTACCTTTCTCCAATAATCATCAGCGAGGAGCATGATCTTCAGTGCTGCACCAGAACACTTGCCTGCTTGACGTGGAAAGGTGAATACAGCATGTCCACCTTTGAACCTCTGCAAGCAGCACCACGTCTTCTCACAGTATAGTGGCGAGTAGCTTGTCGTTACACAACTGTGAGGGTTGTTAAGTTCTTTAAGAAGGCCTGGAATCTATCAAACTTACGTTATTATTGATTTGCAATTGTTCTATTAATATTTAAAAAATATTCTATTACGTATACAGTTACAGTCTATGATGCTTCATGGTATTCAAAATCATCCTTATCTACGTGGTAGAGTCATGTTGCAGCTATATTAATAGTATAGTAGTAGCACGAATGGGTCGGCTCGACCGGGTAAGGACCACGCTCTTACGGAATACCAGCGTGGAATAGAAGCTTAATGCTGCTGTGTTTCGTATGGTGACCATAGAGAACCGGAGACAAGGCTGGCAACGAATATTCGGCTATTGTTCGGTAATAGGCCACTTTTATCCTATTCGGTTAAATACCGAATGTATAATAATAAAAATAATAAATAAATAAAATTTATTTCGTTTTTAAAAAGTACATGCCTTAAAAACTGTATAGGTACTATTCAGCCGAATAACGAATACTTAAGTAAGAAGTTTTATTGTAGTTAGATAATTAGTAAAGTGAAAATATTTATTTATTTAATAATAATGTATTTTCTTGTAATCATTAAAGTAAGTATATTAATGATTAGTATTTATACGTGGTAAAGCCATGCTGCAGCTATATTAGTAATATAGTTGTAGCACGAATGGGTCGGCTCGACTGGGGAAGGACCACGCTCTCACAGAATACCAGCGTAAAACAGCAGCTTAAAACGGTGTGTTTCGTATGGTGAGTGTAGAGAACCGGAGACTCTTTTTACTGAAAGAGAGGCATTCCATCTTAGTCCTCACGGGTGACAACGCATCTGCATTTTGATTCGTAAACGAGGATAGATGTAGATGTCTATGGGCCACAGCAACCATTTCGAATCCACCATTCAACTACTGTCGTGAACCACTTCTAACACAAGCATTTTATAGTTTATCAGAAGTGGGTAAAGGGAATATTAGTAATGTTTAATAGCATTACTAGTATTTTAAAAAAATCGTTGCAAGTCTACTGTAGACCCTTTTTAGCTGGAAACGAGGCAATCTATCTAAGTCCTTAAGGTTAAAATGACATCTGCATTTTGATTCTTTATCGAAGATAGATGTAGTAGTGTAATATTGTTGCCTGGGTGTATTGAAATGGACTATTAGACATGGCAGGTGTTTTTTTGTCTTCCTAGAGATGAGAAAACATCATTATAAAGTCGCTATGCCTAAAATATCAAGTAATTTATTAGACAGGTAAGCCGTCCTATAAAGGTCGTGCGATAAATATTTTCCGTCTTCTTCTCTTTCCAGTAATGGTCTAGAAACTATTGTAAAGACTGTGAAGATTAGAATCTATAATCTAAGCAAATACAAGTCGCGGCACGTAAGTCTAGCGCTGAATGAAACGTGGAGAGGAAGCGCACGAATTAAATTGCATGAATGCGACTGGAGAGCCAATCGGCGCGTGCGAACGATACGCACGAGCCAGTCAGCGCAACTTATGCACAATAACGGTCACCGCTAGACTTTCGTGCCGCTACTTATATTATAAGAATTATTAACGTGATTTCTTATTCTTTACAATGCTTATGGTTTTAATGGGCATAAGTATTAGGTACCTACCTACCTTGTTATAGTCATTTTTTAAACCAACGGCCATAACCATAAAATCATAATAAATTTTTTCTCCGCTTTGCGTATACACTACATTATTGCATGGATCAAAATCATAAGCGTGATCTTTAAGCCACACAACGCCTTGCGGCAGTACATCCCGAATCCGTTTCTTACTCTGTGGGAACTGTTTCATACCTGCTGCCACTAGCGAAAACAAAGGCTGGTAGTAATGAACCTAAAAAATGATAACACATATTACAACATTTACTAATATTTTATTTCTATGTTATGAAAATATTACAATAAATAAACAGTTTAACACTTCTTAAAAAGTATTAAGGATTTATAAATAACAGCAACATACTAATGATGGCTCCAGTAGAACTATTTCTTTGGCTTTTAATTTTTTGGACAATCGCCAAGCAACGCTACAGCCGCCTGCGCCTCCTCCTACTACCAGCACTTTACATCTAAAAACAAACCATTAAAACAAACTTCTGGAAAATAACGTAAACTAAAAATTACTTATTTACTTCACTGAGGTGTACTATACAGTGACAAACTGTAGGTACGCAACGTGTACGCAAAGTACGTATACCCTGTAACTCATAAGTATGAAGTAAAATTTTGTCTACGAATTAACAACACAACACAAAATTATGTTGTATAAAATTTGATTAGTCCCCTGCTTCAGCATCTTAAGGCTCTTACAGCTTTTAGATTTTTTTCTGAACATGTTATGACTGTGAAAACTGTCGCTTTATAAAAATTTATAATATATTGGAAACTAAATGTCGTTAAGTATGTACTTCTAGTTCTATTTTTCTTTTATTTCCACTCTTATGTTTGTTATATTCTTATTTTTATTAAATTTCACTCATCAACAGTGTTTTATATTTCTTGTCGCTTTCGGCATAAATTTTTTAGTATTTTATTTATAAATAAATATTAAATGAAAGCTTTTAACCGGTTAATAATACTTATATATAACTAATAACAAGAACCACTAACCACACCTCTTAAGTTCTAAAATGCTCTTATTGCCTGTCGTGAACCACTCCTAGAGTGATTCAGAATAGTAGTCGTTGAATGGCGTATTTGAATTTACGACTTTGAAGTTTTTTTCGGCCCATTTTAACCATCAGGCTACTATTACTGTACAAAGATATGTGTGGAGCAGAACATTGAGTTCCATGTCCATCGGACATCGGCTCGGACGTTTAGTGGCAGGAAAAATTAAGCTTCATATCACAGTTTAAGTTTATGGCCGCCGTAGTTTCTAGCACGTTAGTGGTTCACTGTGTCTAGCACTTTAATTTAGCCACTACAGGATCGGTATTGTTTGTTTAGATAATTTGAATAAAATACTTAAATTAAATTCTTAAACTGGAAATCGCAACAAAAAAACACGAAATAATGTCGCTTACTTATTGCTCTCATTGCATGATGTTAGTCCTGAATAGTGCTTTGCTCTAATTAATGAAATGCTTCTAAATTGTTTGCAAAGTATGGCCATTTATGTTTTAATTATTTTTTTATAATTTTATACTATTTTTACATTTTACTGAAATTTTGACATTAAACCACCGAGATTTGTGATATAAAGTTACCTAATAGCAAAAAAAAACGGTTGAAAACATATTTATTGTATAAAGGCTTATATTTTGCTTTATATTAATATACAGGTGTCACGTCATTTTGCTTGATGTTATAACAATAAACGTCGAGCAAACGTACTTACATGGTCTGAGCGTGCATGAAATCATGCTAAAATTATTGTAAGAACGCGCACTTACGCACACATTTGCATCTAAAACCATTTACACCCACAATATCCTAGTATAACGTGCATATACGAGTATATAGTTATGTTTACACGTGGTAGAGCCATAGTGCAGCAATGCATAGTTGTAGCAAGAATGGATCGGCTCAACCGGGGAAGAACCACGCTCTCACAGAATACCCAGCGTGAAATAGGAACTTTATGCTGCTGTGTTTCGTAAGGTGAGTGTAAACCGGAGATCCTACTTACTAGAAAAGAAGCATTCCATCATAGTCCTCAGAGATGACAACGCATCTGCATATTGTTGCGCGCCACAATTAATACATGGTGACACTAGTTACCACTAGCGCCCTCTAGTATCGAGTAGTAGAACTAGGAAAGTCAAGAACATACTAGAAATTTCCATGGAAGAATTTTCTAGAACTTTCTACATCTATTCAATCGGGACCGGTATGTACTCGAACATTCTAGATGTTTCTATGGACCGATATAGACCGCGACCGGGGCAGTATTGAATTGGCGATACAAGAGAATACTTCGAAGCGATACAAATGCGAACTAAAGTGATCAGTAGTACAGTTGTGTTTTATTATTAGTGTGGTTTTAAGTTGTAATTAGTGTTCTGTAATTAAAGAGTCAATTTTGGTAATTCAATCGGCAGTTTTTAATTGTCTCGAACCCCAAGCTCCTATTGTAACCTTCTATTGTAGAAACATCTAGAATTTTCGAGTACATATCGGTCACGAAATTTCTAGAAGGATCTTGACTCTCCTAGTTCTGCTACTCGATACTAGAGGGCGCTAGTGGTAAGTAGTGCTGACATGTACAAGACATTAGTAGTGGCGCGCAACAATATATATTAAATATTTATCTACGTCCAGCAGCGGACCTTTTCACCTTAGAGCAAACATTGACACCATTAAGAAATTCAATAAGTCATTAAATAAGTTACCACAACGCGAATCGAATGAACATGATCAAATATATCGGCGGTACATGGAAATACTTTTGTAAGTTTGTTTGTACCGTCGGATGTTATTAAATGACCATATTTTGTAAAAATAAAGAAATGAGTGATGCCGAAATCATGCAAACTTCTTGCCGCACTAACACACTTATCGTTCTTCTTTCCTTATCACTGCTGCTCGCACACTTATACACCTCAAACCATTTTGTTTGTTGCAAAATGCAAATTATTTAAGATGCTAAACGTGGTATATAATGGTTGTAGCACGAATGGGTCGGCTCGATCGGGGTAGGACCGCGTTCTCACAGAATACCAGCGTAAAATAGCAGCTTAATGCTGCTGTGTTTCGTATCGAGACATTTTTACTAAAAACGAGACATTCCATCTTAGTCCTCAGTGGGGACAGCTCATCTGAATTTTGATTCTTAATTGAGGATAAATGTAGATGTCTATGGGCCATAACATCCACTTACCATCAGGTGAACTGTGTGCTCATTTGTCACCCTTCTATAAATATATTAAAAAATATACATGTCTACATGAGTGAGTCTTCTTACAATAAGTTGAACAAAAATTTGGCTTGGTTTAGGCATCACTTGAAATGTACTTTGTTGGTCTGAATTTTAATCATTTTAATTTGTTTCAAGTCCGGTTCAAAAAACTACTCCCTTCTAAACACGAAAGTGCCAATTTAGATAGATTCAATTTTAGCTAATTCAACGTGGATTTTTTCTACAACAAAGGCAATCGCAGCGTTTTTACGCTCTGTAGATCACTTCCACTCCTCGCAGTCGCACCAGCTTTTATTTACTTTTCAAACATTTAATTCATCACCAAGTTACCAAGCTTTAATCCGAACAAATTAGTAACAACAACAGAGAATTATGAAAGGAACGAGATAAATGACACACAGTTGCAATAACATGAGTATATTTCATTAAGGGTCCCAAATTACGATCACTTATATAAAAACAACAAATAAAAATAAGGTACATATCACTTTCAATTTTTTCAAAATATAAATAAAATGTCAATAGATTATATTAAATTGATTAAAAATTGTTTATATCTTATTAGTATGCTTAAAATAAAATAAATGTAAAGCTAAGCTAGTAAAATTTAAGTTCCGTCAATAACTTTGCAAATATAGTGCGTAACATAATGATAAATTATAAATCTTCCGATCTCAGAACAACAAATAAAGAAAGACAGGCGGATCGCTGTGTACATTTTAAAAATTTCTTAAAGCACACATCTCTCTTTTATATAATATATTTAACAGTGCGTAATAATCCACTTCTGGACGCACACATATGCACCTATGTTGTTGGTGGCAAATAATTTTAGATGCATAAGTGTGCGCGAGTGAGTTTTTACAATAAGTTAATGGTGATTGCTCGGTTTAGACCACTTGAAGTGTATGCAGCACTCAGTCTATCTTTCTTTTTTGATCTGAACTTCAATTTTACTGTAAAAATAGTTTTTAAATTTCTTTACATGAATAATTTACCTTTTTCGCAGTCTAATTTCCGAATGACATATAAATATTATAATTATAAACCTAGGAAACAAAATATCGCTTTTTATTATTTATTCATATTCTACAAAATGCATGTACATTAGAGTATGTACACTCAGTCAATAATCGCATTATTATTATGACTAACTTTTATACATTCATTAATGTTGCCATGGCAAAAATAAAGTCATCACTCAAAATGAATCTCTAGCCTAGATTTCTTTGTTTGATTAAAATTTTTCAATTCAAATATTACGTTAAACTTTATTAAAAAGTATAAAAATACATATAATTCTTTTATTATCTTTATATATCAACATATCCACTAAATAATGATTATTATAAAGAAAATTCAGAACACATTTCACACGTACTACCCGCGCAGATAGACAAGATCAGGGTTATAAATGGCGTTATCTCCATCCACCTGTCGTTCTCACACTTCTATACTCAAACCTACCAGTAGCGACCACAAGAAAATCATTCACTGCTGCTATAAACTACACTTTTAATTTAAGTATTTTTTATTTACCAATCTCAATGATAAATTACAAAAACTAAATATTATTAATAAACAGATTTACCTCCCTATAAGAATATCTAGGAGATAATTTAATTAAATTAATTTCAAGATACTAATTTTTCACAGATATTTCCGATAACTAAACATTTTCAAAAAAAAAAACTAACACAACGTTTTGATTAATATGTAACATAACATATAGTTATTTCTAGCATAACGTGATTAGCGCTGTTTTCGCTACAGGTACTGTTTATGCCGACGGTACATGCCTGATCGAGCCGCCATTTTTAGTCCCGTTAAGCCCTTCTCCCATTACGATACGCACAGGCGATTCAAGTATCCTGCAAGTCTTGGCGACTAGTCGCCGCCAAGTATCTCACATACATTTGAATGCAGGCTCGCACACTACGCTACTGGTATCCTACGCGTCCGCGACTAGTATCGCGCGACTCGCTGTGTTGGTCGCTTGTGCGTCGCGTCTCCTGTGCGTCTCGACAAGATGGCGGCGGAGCAAGAAATAAATATTAAGTTTGTACAAGAAGTTGAAAAACATGCTTGTTTATATAACTACAAATTACCAGAATACATGCGGAAAAATACAATAGATAGGACTTGGGCAGAAATTGGGAATAAATTTCAAATAACAGGTTTGTTTTGTTTATACATAATAAGTAGTTTATTAATCAATGTTACATTGTATTTTGTAAACAGTATTGGTATTGCCAAGGCAATGAACCTTGCTCAGATATAAAGTAGTTTGCTAAATAATTTCGTTGGTTGTGTGGTGACATAGTTGCAGTTATTTCTATATTTTGAGGTTGTATAGTCATAGTAACGGGAATAGTGACCGATCTGTTTTGTATTACCTCCCTTGGACTATATAGAATACCCTCATGTTGTCGAACAAAGTTGTGTAAAATACACACTGCTTTTATTATATTTGATACTTTTTCTATTGTATGACATCTTATAGCTGTACTTAATACTTGAAATTTCTCAGTCATCATTCCAAAAGCACATTCAATTGTATTCCTCCCTCGGCTTATTCTGTAGTTAAACACCCTTCTCAAGTCATTTAAGGTTCTTTGGGGATATGGTCTCATGAAGTAAGATAGAAGGGGAAATGCCTCATCCCCAATAAAATAGTATGGAAATTCATAGTTAGATGGGTCATTAGGAAGTTTGGAAGGTAAAGGAATATTAAGACGTCCATGTTCAATCCAACGTTTGATCCTGGAAGCACTGAAGATTCCACCGTCGCTGTTCCTACCAGCATAGCCAGTTTCGATAACAGTAAATAATCCATCGGCATTACAACATGCCATTAATACTATCGAATGGTAGGATTTGTAATTAAAATTACTTGATCCCGAATTAGGTAATTTTTCTATTCTGATGTGTTTACCATCACATGCCCCTAAGCAGTTGGGTAAATTCCAGAGGCGATCAAAACGAGCAGCAATGTCTTTCCAATGTTGCACATTTGGTAATGGCATATAGTCTCTATTTAATATCTCCCATATTATAACTGTAGTTTCAGCTATGACCTTGCAAATTGTATTATCTCCTCTTGAAAAATACAATCCTAGGCTTACAAATGAACAACCTGATCCCAAATATCTGTAATTAATAACAATTAATATTAAGGTTATTTTCAGGATCAGAAGCTAAAGAAAAGTGGAAAAATCTACGTAGTGTTTTTGTTCGCCATTTGAAACCGCCTAAAAGTGGAGCAGGGACTGCGCAAAAAAAACCATACTACTTAGCTGATTTTATGCAATTTACTATACCGTTCATAAAAACAGCAGGAAAACCATCAGGAAATTTGAACGAGACAATAGAAGATAATGACACATTGCAACCACAGTCTCCTGAACTATGCGAACAAACACAGTTCACAGAAAGTGTACCTAGAAGCACTCAATCGATCTCACAACAGCATTCATCTCTTCCTCCAACAAGCACTCAATCAATCTTGCGACACCAATTACCACCAGCAACAAGCAATAAAAGAAAATGGAAGAAGCTTGAAGAAACTCAAGCTGAGCAAGATATTGCAGCTTATTTTAAATTGAAACGATCTAAAATTATAGAAAACTGTGACAGTACTGAAAATTCAAACAAAATGTTTTTACTGAGTTTACTGTCGGACGTGAATAAATTGAATGATAATCAAAGAAGACTGTTTAAGAGGAGAGTGCTTGAATTGATAGACGATATTATGGACCAAAGTAGTCCCATCACACTTTTATCTACTCCTTCACCGACTGACAGGGCAATAAGTACGCCAAATACCATAAATGAAAGTGTACAATCAAATACTGCCACACTATATTATGAATCAATACCTATGTTTTTATCACAGGAAGATGAAGAATAAGTAATAATTTTTATAATTGATTGAAATAGCCTATGTTTTAATTTGATGATTGATTGATTCATACTAAAAATTTAATATACATTTTTAATTACATATGTAACAATGGAGTATTATTTACCTTAGGGTTATCAGAATCCTTTCTTCCGCACTAACACACTCTCTAAATATAGTATTTCGTTGATGTATAGCAGGCTTTATTAATGTAACAAGATGCAGGTAGGTCTCTTTAGACATTCGGTAGAAAGACAAAAATTTATTATCATCATGTTGTAGTTCTTGTGCGGCTACAAAAACTCTACAATTTATGTTTCTTTCAATATATGGATGAATCCAGTATTTTCTACTCTTGCGTTGACGTCTTCTGTTTCTATAAAACAGAAAAGCTGCAAGTGCTTCTTCGTCACTAGAATCGCTCGACATAACGTCCGTCCACAAAAACGAGTTTGCACAAATGATAAATTTAGTCATTTTTCAGTAGCATAATATGCGAGCGTCGGGTAGCGAACAAGTATCCAACTAGTATTCTACTCGAGTATCGTACCTTACAAGTATCGTAATGGGAGAAGGGCCTTAGTCCCGGATAGTAACGCACGCAGAACTTGAAAAAGATGACATACTTACAAAATTGTTAGGTTTCAATATACCTACTAAGCATTACATAAAAATATGCTGAACCAAATGTACACCTACAATACCTACAATTATTTAGTAGCAATAGAACACTAAATAGTTGTAGGTAAATTTTGTGACTAGGATAGAGTACGTATTTACAGGAAGAGTAAAAGATAAATACAACCGCATATTATACAATTGCATATTCTGCATGATGGTTACTGTGCGTTAGTGTGAACGTACACGTACGTAAATGTGCAAATCTCTTTGTAAATATTTAAATAATTTTTAATAACAGGTTTAAACCTGCTTCTACATAATTTATACAAACAATGTATATCAACACTATACAAGTGTATATCATTACTTTCCGAAAGGATTTATGATTTTTCTCACAAACTCCGGACCGTTGTAGTTGCCCTTTAACATGAAATTCCAATACAAAAACGGAAATAAGTCCCTCTTCATGTAGTACGCTAATCTGCTTTCCCGTGCCTGTCAATAAAGAATATTTCTGAATGAACAATCAGTGGCGTAGCTATGTAATCAAGAGCCCCGGGGCAAAAATAAAATTGGGGCCCTATTTAAACTAAACTAAATACTTTAAAAGTGCAAAACTATTTTATCATGAGCTCCTTGTCGCCCACTGCAGGGCATAATAGAGCAAAGCTACTGCTACGCTAAGCTACTGGCTGTGTGCTCGCTTGTCACCCTTATTCTAAAAAAAAGAATATTTTCCCAAAAGAGTTTCCAAAAATGTACAGTATCCTGCACCTAAACCAGGTTTAGCCTCTCCCATGGGTTAAGTAAACGATTTCAGAAGCGTTGTGGACAATAATATGCAATAATAACAATAAAGTGGAAGTAATCTATGTTAAGTAACTATAAATGGAGGAAAATGAATAGAATTGCACAAGAACATAGCACAAGAAGCAGAAAGGATGTTAAAATATTTTATAAACAATACCGAATATACCTGGTTTATGGGCAGGGTTTCCCTCGGTACACCGTCGTATAGGAACTCCGCGATAATGCAAGTATTGTAGGACGTGACAAGTGGACACGCCCCGTACCCGTTGTAATGTTCCTTCGGCTCATCCTTCTTCATTGTATTCAGGAGATTTTGCTCGAGGACATAGCCTTGTTTCGCTGAAACAAACACAATTATTTTAGCTGTGCGTAGGATTATCATATCATCAGGTGGACTGTGTGCTCGTTTGTCACCCTTATTCTATAAAAAAAAAAATGGCAGCGTCAAAATGTGTAATTTTTTAAAATACGGTTTACACGATGAATCTGGTGCCAAGCCGTGCATAGCTCGATAAAATTTCTTTTGGGCTGTAAAGACCTTAACAGCACCTGTACTGTTACCCAAAAGTAAAAGACCATAATCAAGTGCAGAATAAATGTATGCATAGTACGCCGTTATTAAAGTTTCATGAGATGTAATTCTTCTCAGTCTGCTAAGTAGAAAAATGTAACTGTTTATTTTAGAACAGACCTTTTCAACTAACAATAAAACTCAACAATATAATTACAAACTCTTTATCACTTATCTTTCACTTAAGATCTGGTCATTCTAAAACCTTAATTCGGGCTTTTGATCGTGAATTCGCTCCAGAAGCCCTGGGATTAGGTCGCATTCTGGTAAGAGCCCTGACAGGACACTGTTGTCTTAAAAATCATATGTCCATCCTGGGGCTAAGCAACTCAAGGATGTGCCGGTTCTATTCCTCAACGGAGGAAACGCCTTTGCATATCCCAACTGATTGCGGACCCTCAATGCGCAAATGTAACATTCATCTCGAAAGCTATGTCCTTAGCCCAAAAGAAGTGAAATTGCTCACAGGTAAGCAACTCCTATTCATTGTAGACGTAGGGCTTAGTAGTGAACTATAGCTATAGCAGCGATCAAAATAGATGTTTTAGGTCGCAGTGATACTGGCCTCTCCTTCTAGACCTGCATAGCTGCTCACACATGATAAAAGAAATATAGTAAAATTACACACATTCCATCTTGGTTCTACGCCCGGAATTGTTCGAATATTTTCGAGGTTTTAGTTTTTTGTCCAGATGATTTACAAAAATAAAGTATTGCTAATTAAACAAAGCGCCTATAACCAGCTAATCTGTGAAAAATATGTTACAGTATTGTTTTAGTTTTTTTAATAACAATATTATAGTTTATTCTTAGAAATAAACATAGGTAACATTACAGCTTTATATTAATATGCTACAATCAATTTGTGAGAGACTGGTGTCTGACTGGTACTAGGATTCCCTGTATGACAGATCACCAGCCCCCATTTACAGACCAATCCGTAATCTAAGTAATATTAGATGTTTGATAAACAGGAAATATACAAAAAGCAAAAATATTGTTACGATCTTGGGGTTCGAGACAATTAAAAACAGAGGCTAGTGGTAACTAGTGTTGCCATGTACAAGACATTAATAGTGGCGCGCAACACTGCCCCCTCCTAAGACATGCTCGTCCTTTATTCTTCCGTCTCTTTATTGGCCCCATAATAACGCGCCAGTCGATCCACTAGGACAATGTTAGGAGTACCTCTTCTTCTAACATCAGTCAGCACCCGCCAGTTTCCCTGCTGCTGCTGGGCGGTGCTGTTAGCCACACTACCATCTCGAGATCGATCACCTTCCCTTTCTACAGTTCGTTTAGGGCAACTGGATCGAAGATAGCTCCTTTCCCCACAGCCGTAGCACCTAGAGTTGTATCCTTTATTGCGGTCGCGAACTATAGCCACTGCAACCTCCCTGACGCTATAGGAACGACGATCTTGCCGCACGGCTTCCACCTCCAGTGCATGGGCCAACGCGTCCTTAAGCGTCTCGTGGTGCCCGAGCCTCACAGCAGCTCTGACTTCAAGGTCGCGGATGCCGTCGATGAATGTCTGCACCAGGTTCCCTACAATGAGTGCAGGTACAGACTGATATGCTTTTGGAACCAGCTTCTCCACCTCAAGGGCCCACTGCTGCAGGTTTTTGTAGCTGCGTTGCACGCAATCTTTGAAAGACGAGTTCCAGGTGAGCGTCGCCATATCTCGCCTCCAATGCCTCAAGGAGCTGCTCTAAGTCACTTCCTTACCGAGAGCTTCCAGAACAGTTAAGGTCTCGTCGGGTAGGCCTAGGGTGAGAGCAGTCATGGTCTGACTTTTATTCCAGTCATTCGCCTTCATAACAGCCTCGAACTGGATTTTGTAGGCCGACCAGGAGAGGTCCCGTCAAATGGCGGCACTTTGAATAATCCACCTAGCGAAGGTGTTGTAGCTACCACGGGAGCTGTAATTCCATCTCCAAGTTTGATGTAGTCCAGCGTTTTCTTCACGTCAGCCATCACGTTGTCAACCCGATTGTACACTTGGTCGATTCGGGTTTCAGCTTCCGACAGGCGGTTGTCATATTGAGCAACCCTAACCTTCACCTCACTTATCTCTTTCCCGAAGGTAGCGTGAAGGTCCTTCATGAGGAGCATCTGCTCTCTTTATCGCGTTGCTGCTCTTCCAAGCAACGGGCCTGTTCCTCCTGTCCGCGCTGCAGCTGCTCTTCCAACCGACGGGCCTGTTCCTCCTGTAGGCGAGATTGCTCTTGCGGCATCACCATCAGAGCACCTAAGTCAGGTGCTGCAGATGCAGTAGCTGCTGACGGGCTGGCCGCCGTGGTCGGCAGCTGGCCCTCCGACGTTTGCAGTGTTGCATTACCAAATCGTCTCTGGTCCGTCTCCAGCTGGCGTTGAGTTCGGGTACGGATACCCTCAATGTCGTCCTTTGGTAAAGTCGGCATGATTTGATCCCACTTCTGACACCAATTGTTACGAGCTTGGGGTTCGAGACAATTAAAAACTGCCGATTGAATTACCAAAATTGACACTTTAATTACAGAACACTAATTACAATCGAAAAACACACTAATAATAAAACACAATTGTACTACTGATCACTTTAGTGCGCAGTTATTTCGCTTCGAAGTATTCTCTTGTATCGCCAATTCAATAGACTCGGTCTTGGTCTATACCGGACTTATATAGGGCGTCAGATAGTTTCCAGAACCTTCTACTGTAGAAACATCTAGTATGTTCGAGTACATATCGGTCCCGAAATTTCTGGAAGGATCTGGACTCTCCTAGTTCTGCTACTCGATACCAGAGGGCGCTAGTGGTAACTAGTATTGCCATGTACAAGACATTAATAGTGGCGCGCAACAGTATGTGTGTGTGTGAGAGAGAGAGAAGGAGTATTCGGAGGAGCGTGTGGGTGTGTGTGTGTGTGTGTGTGTGTGTGTGTGTGCGCGCGTGTGTGCTCGCGAGCGCGTGCGTGTGTTGCGTTATGTGCGCGTGTGCGCGTGTGTGCGCGCGCACGTGTGTGTGTGTGCGCGCGCGTGTGTGTGTGCGTGTGTGTGTGTGTGCGCGTGTGTGTAAGCGTCTGTATGCGCGTATGTGCGCGTGCGTGTGTGTGCGTGTGCGCGCGTTGCGTTTTTTGTTCGTGTGTGCGTGTGCGTGTGTGCGCGTGTGTGCGCGCGCGCATGCGTGCGTGTGAGTGTGCGCGCGCCCGCGCGCGTGTGTGTGCGTGTGTTGTGTTTTGTGCGCGTGTGTGTGTGTGCGTGTGTTGTGTTTTGTGTGCGTGCGTCTGTGTGCGCGTATGCGCGTGTTGTGTTTTTTGCGCGTGCGTGCTTGTGTGTGCGTTCTGCGTTTTGTGCGCGTGTGCGTGTGTGTGCGTGTGTGCACCCGCGCGCGCGCGCGTGCGTGTGAATGTATGTGCGCGCGCGCGCGTGTGTGTGCATGTGTTGCGTTTTGTGCGCGTTAATGCGTGTGTGTGAGCGTCTGTGTGCGCGTGTAGCGTTTTTTGCGCATGTGTGCGCGTGTGTTCGCGCGCGCGCGTGCATTTGTGTGTATGCGCGCGCGTGTGTGTGTGTGCGTGTGTGCGCGTGTTGCGTTTTGTGTGCGCGCGCGCGTGCGTGCGTGCGTGCGTACGTGCGCGCGCGCGCGTGTGTGTGTGTGTGTGTGTGTGTGTGTGTAGGGTTTAAAATGTTTATTAGAGGAACCTATTCTGGACTTGAAATTAAATAGAAACATTCTATTCTATTCGTTGCGCAGCAGCATTTTCTTGATAACACCTCAATAGTAATAAAAATCTGCGGTTGCCAACCAGCCTGCAAAGTGTGACCACTATGGAAAATATCTCCCCCAAAGAAACAATCTCTGGGCTGTGATGATGATTAATGATAAGTGTTTTTTGGCAAATAAAATGTGTACTAGACTATCTGCGTAACTCACCCACAGCAGCAGCGGTCTTGCTATTGGGCGTGTTGGTGCAATCGCCCAGACCATACATGTTGGGATACTTGGTGTGCTGCAGGGTATACTTGTCCACGGTCAGGTAGCCCGCAGCATCGGTCATGTTGGGACTGTTCCGGAGGAATTCAGGCGTACACATGGGCGGCGTGGCGTGGAGCAGACTATACGACATCGTGAACTCCTGTACAATTAATCTACAGATGAGGTTTCTTAAAGCTACAGTTAAAGTTGCAGCTTATATACGTCCCACTGCTGGGCACGGGCCTCCTCTCACTTGACTTCACATGTCTTCGATCTTTTTTTTTCAGGCATGCAGGTTTCCTCACGACGTTTTTCTTCATCGCCGAGCACGTGGTAAAAAATTAGGTTTCTCATTGAAAACTAATTAAATTGGCGACAATTTCAGACTTTAAATGGATGATTATAGAATTTTGCAATTCAGCACGGTGACAATTTACGGGTTGAAATCTACTCAATTCATTTACTAGGTAACTAGGTAGTGTTTACCAGGTGACTGCTTTTTCAGCCTAATAATATGTTTGGGCAGGTGCCATCTTCTTAACTATATCTGCCGTCAAACAGCAGCGTCTGCATTGCTGTTCTTTAATGTTTACAAGTTAAAAGAGCTGGGTCGTATTTTTGTGACGTGGGTGTGCTTCGGAGGCAATTTTGTGCCGGCCTCTTAACACTACGAAACTTGGGACACAGGTCAGGGATTCAGCCCCGAGCACAGAAACAACTGATTAACAATTTAAAATTAAACATTTTGTACAATCGACTTCAATATACATTATTAAGAATAACTCAAAAACTATTGGTCAGACCTTGATATAAATTCATATGGGACCAACATGAGAAGCACCACCTTTGAAATAAAAAAGAATCATCGAAATCGGTTCACCCAGAAAAAAGTTATGATGTTACACACATAAAAAAAACATACAGTCGAATTGAGTACCTCCTTTTTGAAGTCGGTAGAAAGGAGGTTGATATTTGTTTTACTCTTAAAAACTCATTGCTATAAGGTCATAAACCAGAAAGAAAACAGGCGAGAGCGTTTGTATGAAGAAAAGACCAGCCGCATTTCCTCTTGAAATGCTTATGTTAGTAGTCATTCACGATAGAAGTCGATTAGCGGATTCGAACTCTTGACTTTTTGTGTCCACGAACACATATTTACCTCTTTGGTCTAGTGGTTGTAGTAGTGCGACCGCTGATCATGAGGTCCCGGGTTCGAATCCCAGGTCGGGCCAAAAAATCAGTTATTGAGTTTTTCCGTCAAGAAATTCTCAGTAGCTGATCTATGTCAGGAAGTTGGCGGTGTCTCAAACCCCGTGCCTTGGAAAGCACGTAAAGCGTTGGTCCTGCGCCTCATCTCTCTCCGGCGGCGTCGGTTTACCTTCCCAACGGAGTATGAGAGTGAGGGAATAGAGAGTGCACCTGTGCTTGCGCATACACTTGGGCGGTATTACCCTGTCTTGCGCCGATGGCTAGTCTCCGTTGAGACTGGCCACCGTGGCCGAAATTCGGTCTGGAGGACATTATTAACCATTAGGCTATAATCGCATTTAACTAGATTCAGATCGCTAATACCATAATTACATAATAATATAATCAGTATCTATACGCCGTTATCAAAGAATAATAAAAGTCGATTGCGAAAATGTTGCATTTACTTGTGTCGTAAGATTTCTGTAATGATATAATGTGAAATATCAAATTCAAACATTTACAATAGATAATGTTATAAAGGTCCCACAGAATGACAAGGAAATGTTAATCAATTTTACTGGACTGTGTTTTGTTTTTGTATGAATGCGATATCTTCGCCAATTGAGATCCGATTTGAAGATTCTTTTATTATTAAATAAGTGATAGACACTTCAGGGGTGGTCCCATATAAATTTGTGGAAAAAATTTCACCCATAAGGGCGGCAAAATAGCGTATGAATTTTAATGTAACTATTTTGGCGACATTGAGATTGTGATATAAATAAGTCCATTCGAAAGTATAAAAAATAACTTAACAAAAAATAAAAGCCGGCTTTAAAGAATTAAAAATAATAAAATAATTTCATATTCTCTATTTATGGGATTAATTCTTCTATACTCTAGCTTAGCACCGAGGCACCGACTTCAGAATGTGAAATTATTCAAAAGTATAGTCGGCTCTTATATTTTGTTATAGTAATTTTTTAAATACAAAGGGGCCTTCCTCACTGGATCCGTGCGTTTTCGTTTCTATACCGAATCTGTACAGATTCTTTACCGAACGCATACTCGAATGGTTCGGTAGTACTCTGTACCGAGTACTACCGAACCATTCGACTCGCCCGTCCCGTCACTCCCGCCCCACCCCGCAGCGCAGTGCAGGCATTATAACAAAATGACAAATACTGTAGTAAACCGAGTCATTCAAGAAGTGGTTCTCGGTAAAGAATCTGTAAAGATTCGGTACAGAAAGGAAAACGCATAACAACGGTGCGGAAGGCGCCTTAGACATGCAAGTTTTCTCATGATGTTTATCTTCTTCGACGTGCATAATATGCTAAATTGCATTTAATAATTTTGCTGTATAACCACTGGAAAACAATATCTATTATATCTATATATAATGAAGAGATTTAGCACGACTAATGTGAAGCGGTAAAGAGTTCCACAAACGCGCAGCAATGACAGTAAAGGATTTCTTCGAAAAGGAGGAAAAGTACAAAGGAGTAGAGAGCGACAGATTGACAGAGGATCGAAGGAACCGATTATGAGTAAGGGAGATATACTGGAAACGGTCTTTACTTTTTTCACCTCAAAACAACGACATAAATCAGGCTGAATGAATTGCCGCCATTGTCTGGTGGCTTACGTCTTGCTGGTCAACTTGTCAAATGTCAACGTCTCGCGATTTTGTTTTTAAATTACGAAGTAGGATTATATCTTGGTTTGATTTCTAATTTATTGATTCACAATAACAATAACCATTGCGTTGGCCATAGTTTTGTACAAGAACTGTCTTCTTAAACTTTGGATTTAAATCATCATCCAGTATAAGCGAGGTTAATTTACCAATGTTTGCAAAGTAAACGCAGTGATTTACGCTACGGTACAGACATCTGTAACAATTACTTTAAATCAACTATTTTTCTCTTACTATTCATTGATTGATTTCATCATTAAATCATAAACAAATTAACCAATTAAAACAATGTTTGTATTGGTTAATTTAAGCAAAAAATATGATATCTATGTAAGCTACAAGTGTTAAAATTAAAAATTTTGTACAACCGACTTTCAATATATGTACGAGCTGCTATGCTGTACCTTAGAAGTTGATAGAAATGATAAAGACTAGAACTGATTGTGTAATTTATTGAATGATTGCGTACTGAATTGATAAGAATGAAAAATTAAACAATAAGGTAAAAATGCTGATGTGCAGAAATGTGCAGTTTGTAAAGAACGTGCAATATAAATAAAATGAGAACATCATCAATGTAGTCGATGTCAATTAAATACGCATTATTTAAGGATACCTATAAGCTACTGGTCAGATCGTAACCAAATTTATATGGGTCCACATGAGAAGTACCAGCTTTCAAATAAAAAAAGAATGACCAAAATCGGTTCACCTAGAAAAAGTTCTGAGGGAACAAACTTAAAAAAATACAGTCGAACTGAAAACCTCCTCCTTTTTTTGAAGTCGGTTGAAAATGTGAAGTTATGAGCATGTATTATTACATTTTTATGAATTGTAAAAATAGATAGCGAACTCTTTAGCCTTCTTTGTGACATCATCATTAGTAAAAGTTAGAAAATTATCAGATATTAACAACTGCTATAAGAAAACAATTAGAATTGATGTAATAAACTTAAGTATAAAAAAAAAACAAAAAAACGACACCTTAAAAAAAGTTACTCAGTATCCGAATTCACATTAGGAGAGCAAGACAATTTCTTTTCCCGCTCCAAAACGTATTGGAAATGGCAAAATACCTGCGCTCAGCAGTGGGAAATTTAAGGCGATACCCCGGCCAAAACCTTGCGATAGTGCGTTTTTCAGAGACTATTATCTCATTAGTTATGAGAAATAAACTACATCTAAAAGCACATTATTAATGTTTGATATCCTATCATCACATGCCACGTTTTAATTTGTTTTTATGTGTTATGTTAACAGATGCATGTGATCAATAATTTTACTCATGTAAAAAAATGACTAAAATTATTGATTACATGCATCTGTTGCTAAAGGCAACGCTCTAATCATTTGAGGATTACACTAATGGATAGATAATTTAAAGATCTATATTCTTCACGTTTTATTTAATTTTTGTAGTTCGTTTTTCTTTTTTAATTAAAATAATTCCAATAATTGTGTGAATTCTATGATAAAGCGGCGTACGTATAAAGAGGGAACGAATGCTCAAGGTTATTTGGTCAGGGAAACGCCTTAAGGGTGACTTTACTTTTGTTCCTTAAGTTTAGATTATGGTGAAGCAGCATTTGTCTGACCTTATTGGTATCAGCCGTATTGTAGAAAACGGCCTCCTTTTCGGCGGGCCGCACTTCTTTGAGTACGGTCTGGTAGTTGACCTTGATGTTCTTCCGCTCAACTACCTTGAGCAGGGCATCCGCGTACTTCTTCACGCCGAATATCACGGGAAGACACGTGTTGTACACGATGTTAGCTTTAGAACGCACGTTTGCCTGAAATTAATTATTTACTTACTTTATACTTATTACAAATTTTTTTCTATGGAATCCGTCCACAGATAAATAATAAACTTTTAATTAAAGATGTTAGAAATCAATTTGCTAAGATCGGCGTAATAAAATAAAATGGTGTGTTTTACCTACTTTGAAGAGCACCTCCCGCTCTCCCTCAATTCTCTAAGACAAGTAAGACCGCTAAGTCGGTCAGCCACCGCAGTCTATGGGCGTGCCTCAAGGCTCAATTCTCGGCCCCTTTCTGTTTCTTGTATACATTAATGACTTACCTTACATAGTAGGAGATAACCATGATATAGTATTATTTGCAGATGACACTTCTTTAATTTTCAAATTAAGTCGACAATTGCTAAAATATGACGAAGTAAATAATGCTATATCTAAATTAGTAAATTGGTTCAATGTTAATAATTTGCATTTAAATGGCACTAAAACGAAATGTATGAAATTTATGAAATTTATGACTCCAAATATCAAACAATTAAATACTAATGTAATTTTAAATGGGGAGAAACTGAGTCTTGTAAATACCACCATTTTTCTTGGAATCACACTAGACGCGAAGCTTCAATGGAGCCCCCATATATCAAAACTAGCAAGCAGACTTAGTTCTGCAGCATATGCCAACAATAGTTAGAACTCTAACTATTGTTGAAACAGCTAGACTAGTTTACTTTAGCTATTTCCATAGCATAATGTCGTATGGTATTTTGCTATGGGGACACGCAGCTGACACTGAAATTATATTTGTTTTACAGAAGAGGGCCATAAGAGCAATTTATGATTTAAAGCCTAAAGAGTCGCTGCGACAAAAATTTAAGGAAATTAATATATTAACTTTGGCCTCTCAATACATTTATGAAAATGTACGTACACAAAAATAAAAGTAGTTTTACAAAAATAAGTGATATTCATTCTGTAAATACTAGGAACAGACACAAGCTAGTAGTACCAGTTACTCAACTCCATCGAGTCAGTAATTCATTCTTGGGGCGATGTATACGCTTTTACAACAAAATTCCAGAAAATATACAATATTTGACCTGCTCAAAGTTCAAAAACTTTATTAAACTAAGCTTGTATAAAAAGGGTTATTATAATATTAATGAATTTATAGATGATAATAACCCCTGGAAATGAGGTGATCGCTACCAAGCTATTTCTAATTTGTTGTGTTGTTAATATGTGTAACATACATGATTGTAAGCTGTTATTTAAAAAAAAAGTCCCGCTGGGTTTCTTGCTGGTTCTTCCCAGGACAGAGGTTTTTTTTTCGAACCAATGGTAATCATACAAAAGAGTGACTTTCATTATTTATAATCTATATTGAATAAAAAAGTTTCTGTTTCTGTTTCTGTTTCTACTTCATTTGAGGATGCGTCGTGTAGAGGCGAAACTTGTGTCGTATTATAGACGGTAGTGTCTTTCCTAGTGTAGTGGTGTTAGGATTATTGGTGATGGGGACAGGGCACGGAATTGAGGGAGGGTGGTAGGTCAAACTAGGTAAGAAACATTTTATTTTATTACACTAATTTTAGCAAATTGATTTTTAACATCTTTAATAAAATGTATTTCTGAGAAGTAGCGCCTGATTATATTAATAGACTTTTTAATTATTTATGGTGGAACCATGGTGCAGCTCGATTATGTATATAAGTATATAACATATTAAGTCGGCTCAACTCGAAAAAGGTTTCGCTCGCAGAATGCCAGTGTAAAATAGCAGCATAATATTGTTGTTTCGTATGGTTAGTAACGAGAACCCCAGAAACCTCTAGGTGGTAATACTCCGTTTCTTTGATTCTTGATTTTGATAGGTACCAGCCTCTTATCCATTTCTGATGCCAAGCAGCAATGCGTGTACCGTTGCCAGGCGTCCGGTTAAAGCTTTGTTAAAACAAAGTGTTTGTATTTTTGTATTTGTATAATAAAAATTGTCGTGTTGTGTTAAGACTAAAAAAATTAAGTGTGTCTGGTGTTTGGACCCAAATGTCCGGCTAAACTGGCTGGTCTTTCCGGCTTTTCGGTTTTAAGACCTGTCAAACCTAAATCCGTGCCATGATGTATTGCCAACCCGCCTGCCAAGCGTGACTCCCACCGCAATGAGACCAAATATATTGAGGTGACCTATGTTCAGTAGTGGACTTTTGATATGCTGTAAAAGTACACATGTAGTTTTTACACGTGGTAGAGACATGCTGCAGCTATATTAGTAGAATAGTTGTAACACGAATGGGTCGGCTCGACCATTGAAGGACCAAGCTCTCACAGAATACCAGCGTAAAATAGCAGCTTAACACTGCGGTGTTTCGTATGGTGAGTGTAGAGAACCGGAGACCCTTTTTACTGGAAAAGAGGCATTTCATCTTAGACCTAACGGGTGACAACGCATCTGCATTTTGATTCGCAAACGAGGATAAATGTATATGTCTATGGGTCACAGCAACCACTTACCATCAGGTGGACTATGCGCTCGTTTGTCACCCTATCCTATAAAAAAAAAGTAACGGTTCCAGTGCGTGTTGTGAACTTCTCATGACCTCGAAATATTTAATTTTTCATATATATACAAGTTCCTAATGATATTTTCCTCCTGCGCAGATCGAATACACGTCAATGGCGTACTGTGATATTAATGTCGGATGCTATGCTGAGCCACCACGACATAGTTTACATATCGATGTTAATTTAACCTTTGCGTTGTTAAAACATGATTTTTTTGTTTATAAAACACGTGTTATCAGCTGCATGTAAGGCTGATGTCATCACTATATCACACTATTATAATGCATGCGCGAGAACAATGAACAATAATGACAAGAATAATAAACTGTGTCCATATATCTCTAGCTTTATGTTTTGTGATTTGATACCTAATGCAATAACGCATTTGCAATAATATATAATAAACAAAAGAAGATTAATAAAAATAATGTTTTCAAATGTCAACAATAGAAAATGAAATATTTGATTTGCAAGTATAAATAATAAGATTGATTGGATTGTTTTTACCTAATTGCAGGAATGGCCTATAAATATTTAAAATAAATAATAAACATTGCTATATAGTAGGAGGGGAAACCACTTACATGAGATGAAAGAAGTTATGCTTGTTATAATCAATATTATTTTATAATTTATGTTCATTATTATTACTTATATAGTTGTAATAATTATTTATTAAAAAAAATGTAAAGAAAAAAATGATGATAATAAAAAAATATATATTTAATTACTAATTTGAACTGGCTAATACTCGGGGATCCGCGGTATGTACCCTAATGTGAACAGTTGTGATTAAATGCAATATGAGCAGGGATGCGCGCGTACTGTACTGTTCATATGTTGGGCGCTGGCAGAATAACAGAGTTGTGGGCAACTGCAACATTTATGCTGAGCTAAAGCCAATTCATTACTACATTATCTAATTCTTGTCATTTTTGTATGTACGCATTTTAACTTTATTGGTGGTAATGAAAAAATGATTATTATTAAGTATCTACACAAATTAAATTTCCCCAATGAGGCAGTCTCTCTGGAGAGTCCTAGGTGTAGCTATCGAGTCTTAAGAGTCCATAGGTTGATAGGATAAGTTGTAATAAAACCTACGCAAAACAAAAACTTATTATTATTGGAAGGAAATGTGTCACATTAAAAAAATACCACGAAAACTAACTATTCCCGGGTGGTGGCGATGCAAGAAAAACAATCACCCCATATTGTCCTTTTGGTAACGTCATACGCTACTATGGGAAAAACGAAAAATTTTCTAATGCTTTCGATAGGTGGCAATATCTATCTCATATACAGTAAAATACCCTGACATGAGATGGATGACCAGAGTCAATTGTGCAAGACAATTAATAGTGCGATCGACGAACGACTTGCCAAGATTATTATGGTAAATCGGGGAGGATTTACAATATTATGTAGAAAGAATGAAGTGACAAAGCAAATTCATGTTGCAGAAGTAAACGGCAGAGTCAGTAAGGGACGCCCTAGACGAAGGTTTATCGACCAAATTGGCGATATATTGAAAATGGGCCAGATTAGGAGTACCCTTAACCGACGAGCGTGTATGCGTAGATATATGGATGTAAAGGAGGCGAGAGAGGTGTGTCAGGATCGTGCCAAATGGAAGATCGTAGTCTCTGCCTACCCGTCTGGGTGACAGGCGTGAGTGTTTGTGTGTTGAGTGATTTACAATTGGAATTTCTGTATTCAGTAGCAGACTCTTACCAACCAATGTACAAGAAAGAAAATACATTCATTTAAGTCATATCAACAGTTTTCCTGTCCGCGAAACAGACACAATAGTTAAACAATTGAAATGTTATTATATATGATTCATGGGACAGGAAAAGGGTTAAGGAATGGTATGTCTCAACTTACAACATAACGCTTTCTGTCGGTGACGCAATCCCTTATGCCGTTACGAAATGACTGAAATAATAATATAATTACCTTAGTGAAATAAGAATCAGCAAGGTATGCGATTTTCTGCGGTGCCCCAGGGCACTTAATCGGTGAATTGGGGTACGTAAAGACGGCGTTTCCGCCCTGGAATCTTTGCATATCCCTCCAGGTCTTCTCGCAATATACCGGGTCGAAAATCGTGGAGACGCCGCTATTCTCGTCCTTCAGTGCTTCGCTTAGCCCCGGGACCTTAGGATGAAGGTGAAGTTATTAGGTATATGTTGTCAAGCAATAGGGCCAATAGAAATAGGTCTGAGGGTTGGACCAACCTAATCTACACCTAGGTAGAAAAGAGCCCTACCACCAAGAAATTAATTTAACAATTTTATTTATCAATATCAAAAAGGGGGCCAAGATTTCTTTTTTATAAAATAAGGGTGACAAACGAGCACACAGTCCACCTGATGTTAAGTGGTTGCTGAGGCCCATAGACATCAACATCTATCCTCTATTACAAATCAAAATGCAGATGCGTTGTGACCCGTGAGGACTAAGATGGAATGCCTCATTTCCAGTAAAAAGAGTCACGACCGAAAAGGGAAGATCAATTAAAACTACGTTTTATTTAAGTTTCTACTAAAGTAAAAGTAGCAGCTGAGGTATTTGATGAGAGTCTAGTTATTGAAATAGCACTTTTCAGATCTTAATATTTCATTAACTATAATAGGTTTGTTCATGAAATTTTCCTTGGATTCTCAGTATTTAAGGGATCTTTATTAGGCGTGCAAAATAATTGTACAGGTCTAATAGGTTATGAGTAACTGGGGGAACCCCATGTGGCTCGAAATGGTTTACACACTGGTGATACATTGCCCTTTTCTTTTCCGACCTTGGCTGACACACTGCCGTTTTCTAGATTTATTACCTTATAATAGTTTCTTATAATACTTTACGCATACCTTGCAATAGTCATTTTTCAAGCCCACGGCGATCACGATGTACTCGTAATTTATGACGTCACCCTTCACGGTCTTCACAGAGCACTTCTCTGCATCGATGCTCTCAGCCGCATC